>VWPU01009982.1:0-87944 GCA_013398955.1 Callaeas wilsoni | reverse complement strand
ATGTATATATAAATATAAATATACCTGTGTCACTGTCGTCCTCCCAGGCAGTTGAATGGAGAGACACTGCCTGCCCCAGCGAGGCAGTTCCTCCAGCAGAGACTGCGGAGCCTGGGCTGGCCCAGCCCAGCCGGGTCTGTCCCTCACCCTCCTCACCTCACCCCGAGCAGCTGCTGGTGAGTGCCTCATCCATCTCTGACCTTCCACCACCTCTCCAGGTTTCACTTGGTTATGGGCTCTCCTTTATAAATGAATGGTTACTTCTTGGTATGTTGGGTTTGTGTGGCAAGGCTTTGGTAGCAGGGAGCTACAGGAGTGGTTTCTGAGAGAAGCTGCTGGAAGTTTTTCCCATGTCCTCTAGAGCCAATGCCAGCCAGCTCCAGGAGAGACTCATGGCTGGCCAAGACTGACCTCACCAGAGACAGAGGTAGCATCACTGGGATAACAGATTGAGGAGGAGGAAGAAGGAAAACGTACAACAGCAGATGGAAGAGGGGGTGAGAATATAGGAGAGCGACAATCCTGCAAATACCAAGGCCAGCAGAGAAGGAGAGGCAGGAGGTGCTCCAGGTACCAGAAAAGATTTCCCTTCAGCCCGTGGTGAAGCAGCTGTGCGCCTGGGGCCCATGGAGGTCACACTGGAGCAGACACCCATGTTGGAGCAGTTCATGGAAGACTCCCCCGTGGCAGGGACCCCATGCTGGAGCAGGATTAGAGTGTGAGGAGTCTTCCCCATGAGGAGGCAGCAGAGTCAGACACAACATGCTACGAAATGACTGCAAGCACTCTACTCCATTCCGCTGTGCTCCTGGGTGGAGGAGGTAGAGAAAATGGCGAGTGAAGTTGAGTCTGGGAAGAGAGGAGGGGTAGGGAAAAGGTGTTTTGAAATGTAGTTTTTACTTCTCATTATTCTACTCTGATTTCATTGGTAATAAATCACTTTTCTGCCCAAGCTGAGACTATTTTGCTTATGACAGTAATTGGTCAGCGACCCTTCCCTGTTCTCATATTTCCCCACAAGCCTTTTGTTACGTTTCCTCTCCCCTGTTCAGTTGAGGAGGGGGCTGACAGAGATGCCATGGTCAGCTCCTGGCATCCAGACTGGGTCAAACCACCATAGTTGGCTTTTTTGTGGTGGTAGGAGTCTCCTAATTTTTGATGGTTGAGGGAAAGGCTTGTGGTTTCCTTTTAAAGAGCACTGAGGGAGTGGAAGCAAGCTTACACTTTCCTTCCAGCAATATCACAGTTGTAGTTCTCCCCTCTCATTGCTTTAGGTAGCTGAAGTGCTCTGGAGGATTTTACAAATCCACAGTGTTTGCATTAATATTTGCTTGTCTTTGGCCTCCTCCTTGTTTTTTTCCTGTTTCCTTTTTTGACGTGGTTGACAGAGGTGTGCTTTCTGACAGGCAACTCATCTCATGCTGCATGTCAAGAGATATAAGAATAAAATTTTTTCCTCCCAAGAATGTTTGAGGTGTTGCATCAACTCAGAATTTCTCCCTCAATCCTGTCTATGTAGTTGTAGCTACTATGAGATAATTTTCTTCTGGTTGAACTGCTTTGTTGTCTCTGCTGGCCGAGAAGTTGCTGTGACTGTTGTGGGAGTGATTAAGCGCCTTCAGACAGTGTCATGGTTGTGTCTTTGTCAGTACAAAAGCTTGACATTTAGGTTTCCTTAAATAAATAAACCCTCTTCCATGTGAAATGTGTTGTTAAGTATTCTAAATGCTTTATGAAAAATATATGCATCTTTCACAGTGTGCTCCGTTAGTGCTCTCTGTAAATATTTTGGCAGTTGGAGCAGCGTAACACTGGGGTGATGCAGTCAGATCACAGTAAAAGGATACAGGGTTTGCTCTATGAGAAACGACAGGCTGTCAAAAGTATATTGTATGTCTGTTTGAAATGTACCACTGAAATTTTTGTAGTTTTTACTTCGTGGCTTTATAAAAAGAATCTTTAGACGAATTCAGTGAACAAATTTTTTTTCACGTGTTTTCTGTTCCTTATATATTGAAGTTTGTTCTACACACAGTAGCTTACCTTTGTGATATTTCCATCTATCTTTTATGATATATTTTTAGTGGAAACCCTGTGGAATTGTGTGTTTTTATAAATTACATTCTATAATTTGTAGTTTTGGCTGAAGGTAGCTTGGCATGATCTATATGTAAGGTGTAGGAAACAGTATTCTGAGACTGTTTTTTTACATAATTTCTTATATTTTGAGACAATTCCTTTTGATTTAAATTGAATGTTTTTATAATTATTCTGACTTGTAATGACTTTCAGCAGAAGGTATATTAGAAAATCTGAATACTGATCTTAGCAAGTCTTGCTGCTGCTTTATTTTTAACCACGTTTTTTCCTATAAGTGGTCTGCAGCTGTGAAAACATCAGTAAAATTTAATGTCATCAGACATTTGGTCAACCATAAATCTTGATGTTTGGACTGTGAAATTTTTGAAACATATTTTGTTGTTAAAAGGACACTATCATGTTTATAATGGTCCTTGAAAGCTTTCTTTGCCTATAGGTTTTGTCTTTCACATTTGACACATCTGCTTATTTCCCTTTTGAAGGTAGTTGAAATTAGTGCTGCTATTTTTATTTCCTCATTTGTTTGATGACAAAAGAAATGCTTATGACTAAAAATAGCAGCTATTGATCTTAACTTCCCATTGTGGGAGGGAACAAGTGGGGCCTTTTAAAAACAAACAGGAACAGTGAATGTGTTTCTGTTTCTGCCTTAACTATTTATGTAGAGAGCTTCAGGATTTTCTGCCGCTACTGAAGCGTTTGACAGCTCGATAACAAAATGTGTGTAATAATACAAATAACAGCCTGTGTTGCTGGTGTCGTTTGGTTGGGTTTTTTTCATTCCCCCTTTGATTAAAGTTGTAGCTGATACACAACACTCTTCCAAGGTACATCTGCACTGCTGTCAGCCGAGGCAGAGTAGCTGAGCTTGCTTTACATGAGCTACTGGAAAGTTGAGTCCGGTCTGATTTCCCTGGTAGGGTGAGGACAGCAGGATCTTGGGTTCCTTATGCTTTTGAGTATTTGCTATAGTTGAAGAGATTTGGTAAGCTGTTCCTTTGTGTGTATATTTTTGGAAGCCATGATTTTTCAAAGCATGATGTTGTATTGTCAAACAAATGCAAATACTATCTTCAACCTCTGCAGAGGGCTCAGCCCAAAGGACAAGTTTATTTTTCTTCAGGAGTGCTGGTGTTTGTTTCCATTACTGTGTTTGAAGGTTTGGGCACTCTGGAAAGGCCCTCACCCAAACTGCAGGTAGTGGGGCGTTTTTCCTAGCCAGTACGGGTTTGGGGTTTTGAGAGTTCTTCCCCACCCCTGTAAACACAGAGATTTTTTGCAATTTGCTGTTTATCTGTATCGCTCTGCTGCTGCTATTTCCTGCTTCATGCTGGTTTGTGAACATTGGCTGAGAGATTTAGGAAGATCTTACTCCTTTGTTTTAGAATGTCTGGTTTGGTATTTTGATTTGATGCTGTTAACAAGGGATGCCCACAGCATTTGGAGTAATGTACTGAACAGCCAGAAGCACATTATGCATTCAGAACAGCTAAAAATCCTTCAGAGGAAAATAAAACAGTAACAAATAATTCTCTAGTAGCAGCTTGTATTTAAATAGGCTGTCTACTGGTGGGAATGTGCATTGGTAGGATTGGTTCAGGAGTCTTTTTCCTGACACATGAAGACAGTGTTACTAGAATTAACTCACCTTGGATTACCTCAGTCAGTCACTACAGTTAACACTGAAATGAACAGTAAATTCTTTGACACAAGTGAATGCATAGAAAAATAATCTCCCGGTATTTTCAGTAGTTGTTAAAGACAACTACTAAAGACAAGTTGTTAAAGCAATCAAGAGATGAAAGTAATCAATCAAAATAATTGTAAGCTTTTAGTCAGGTGTGTGTGTAGGTTCAGCCCAAACACAAACTGTCCATAAACTCAGGATTGTTTAAATGATTTATGGACCTTCAATACTTTCTTAAATTACAGAAATATTGCTAATTTTAAAAAATTGTTAAATCATGTGCTTTCTCTCCCAGAGTTCCTCATCTGTCATTTGTAACAGTATTTCTTCTTATCTGATACCTGTGCTTGTTATAGTGGACAGTGGTGCCCCAACCCTATCCTTATCATAAGCATTAACAATACCAGTAATACAGTGGTGGGAATATTGCTGCTGGGAATGTTGTTCCAGGCTTCAGGTGATGAAATGGTTCTTGGGAAGCATTCACCTTGCCCTGTAAACTGTTGTGGTTTGATATACAGGTTATGGAGCCTTATCTGCTAACCGAGTTACAGCAGCTGCCTATCTCTTTAGTTTAAACTGCAACTTGTAAAATACTAGCCTAAAATTTTGCCTTACTAACAATAATGCCCAGTAAGATGTTGACTGACTGACCAGTAATATGTAATTTATGTAGTGGTGGTCACTATAAATACTAAAGTATTCTATGTATTGAACATCCTAAGAGAAAGTGAGGGAGGAGCATTAATTATGTTTCCAAAATATCAATATCAGTTATTCTTTTAATTCAGCTCTCACAGCTTCTAAAGAATCTGATGTTCAACATGAGACATGAGTGGTTTCTAATACCACTTCAAGAAAGCATTTATATTTTTTCTACTTAATGAAATATGTCTTTCAATAATTGTATAATATTAGCATGTAGAGCTATTGTTTTTTCCCTGCAGCTTCAATTATAGCAGCATTACTGACTGAAGGAGTTTGGGGTTTTTTATGCTGTGTAAATTACTGCTAATAAAACCAAACTAACATCATGCTCTTAACTGTGTGAAGGAAGACTTCCTTTATTCCATTCCTGTTCTGATGAGACATTGTGTCTGAGACTGACTTGTTTACAGTTGGGAACAATAATTTTTCTTGTTGAAGTACGTGTGAAAGTACTCTAGTACTTAATTAGAGAGGGGAAGAAGAGTCTGTCCACTGAATGAGCGTTCTTTGTTGCTCTCAGTCTCGTTTTGTCCCTCTTGACTGGTTCTCCAGCTAGTCCCAGGTTTCAGTACATCTTGCAGTACGGCAGCAGCAGGGGGAGTAGTGTAGCTTTATTTGGGGGCTCTCCTTGTCCAGCGCTGGAGTGAGTTGGTATCAGCCCAGAGCAGTGCTGGTCAGGCTCAGAAATCAGCGTGTGTCAGGAATTCTGCTTCACTCTCCCTGTGTGAGCTGGAAGCAGGATTCTGCGAGCTTTGCCTCGCTTCTTCTCTAAACCCCGGGTCCTGCAGATGTGCAAGTGTACCTGCTACAAGCAAATCATGACCAGATGTTCGTGTGGTCAAGCCAGGCAGACTCCCAGCAGGAGGCTGGAAGGCATTTTGGGACTGGTTCAGCTGCTTGATCAGAGCTGGGCCAGCACCCAGTGCCCAGCAGGGCTTTGTCCAGTTTGGTCTTGAAAGCCTGCAAGGATGGAGATACCTCTGCCTTACTGGGTTATCTGTTCTAATGATTAAATCTTTTCATAGTGAAGTATTTTTTCCTTATGCTGCCCCACTGTGGATCCCTTTCAAGTGGTGCACTGTCCCATGACCATTGTCCCTTGTTCCCCTGCTGTGCACCTCTCTGAAGGGGCTGCCTCATCTCACACCTCACTTTGTCATCTACATATTCTATTGTGAAACAGTTTTAGGGGATTTTTTTCTCCTGCTTTTTGCATTTCATAGATTTCTCACTGGAATTTCTTTTTTTGTCAATGACCATACAAAATAAAATATCATCAAATATTCCTATTTTTTCTAAGACCATTTCATTGTTAGTTCATGCTCAGTTTGTTATCCCCTAAAACATGTACATTCTTCCTAGAAACTGTAGTGTCAGATCTTTGTGTGTATCATTCTGTTGCTACAAACATCTTGGGCTCTAGTTTGGTTAAGGAAGGAGAGAGTGTAGACAGTAAATTTGGAAATGCAATCGAGTACAGGATGGAGAGCAAATAGCATAGTAATATGTGTGTATTCTCATCATATGTTTAGGAGAAAGTTAATTTTAAATTTAATTATTGTGCAATGCAGTATCATGTTGGTCAAATTTAGATTCATGGTTTCTTTTGCACCTTTAAATCTCTGTTGTTTTTACTTGCAAGTTAATTTAATCTTGTGCAGCACATAATATGTCACTGTGTTCCCACATGAATTTGTGATAAAAATACTATGTTCCATGTATCTGCCCAGCTTTTCTCTAGTGAGAATGTGTTTAGGTATTGTGTTACTGCTGTATAATTATAGCTGTCTTACATTTTTGGCATTTGTTGAATTAATCCCTTGCATACCTCCTCAATATAAAAATGTTATTTAGATTAAGTTACTGACACAATAAAATAAACATTTTTAAAATTACATTCCTATGTACGTATATGCAGGATGAAGACCGAGATGAGGATGATGTAGGTGGAAAGAAGATTATTAATAGGACATTTCTTTCTCTTTCCCAAATTACTGCCTTGTCAGAAGAAAATTTGGAAGGAGTTGAAAAGTAGGTATCAATGACAACAATGCTGGAACCCATATAATAATGAAATAAAAATTGCAGACTGTTTGTTAGATTTCTTTTGTGATGGTTATGTCATTGGTGTTTAATTGTTCAATTAAATCATTAATATTTAATATTATTCACAAAAGATGGAAGAAATACTTTTGATCTCAGATCCAGGATGTCTGGTGTACTGTGTTTCCTATATCTCTTGATTTTGCTTAGATTCCTTTTTTTCCACTTGTATTTCACCTTGTCGTGGTTTCTGAATTCGCAATAGCTTTAGATACGGTTTAAACAAAATACTAAGATGTAAATAAGAACAGGCCGATACTGAGCTTTTTTTGTAAGTCTCACTTGGTAACTTTTTTTTGCTAAAATATTCAAGATCCTGTACTGTAACATGAGTTACCAAAAAATCAAAAAAGTCTTAAAAAGTTCAGCAAGGGATGGAAATCTTAAGAAGGCACGAGTAGGTTGCTGTTGTGGTGCACTGGGGAAATAGGAGGCAGCCAAAGACTTCTGATGTCAGGCTGTCTTTGTCTTCCCTGTACCAACACTCTCCCTTGCTATTAGTGTTTGATAGCAGCTAAATTTAGGAGGGCAGGAGTTCAGCCTGAGACTCCAGACTTATATTTGAGAGATGGGACTTTTCAGAAGCGCACGAATTATTTGGGAGCGCTTGTGTCTGCTAGCAGGTTCTTAGGGAATTGAAAGCCAAAGGGCTGGGCCGCTGGTCTCGTTTGGGAAGGAAGAGGTGGGGGGTATATAAAATCTAGCTTTGTTCCTCTGAACAGATAACCATTTAATAGAGATTAAAATATTCCTGAAACATTCTGTTCTTCCTATTTGCCACTATTCTAGGGAGAAAAGGTCTTTCTGGGATTTTTTTTTAAGAAAACGGGAAAGAAAATTTGCTACCATCAAACAATAATACAAAAATTCTTTCCTTTCCTGTTTTCTCTTGCACAATAGGCCTCTTTAAATTTAGAGGAGACTGAAGTGTACAACTCATGGAGACTAAAATGTGCTTAACGACACAATTCTTTGTGCAACTTTCTCATTAAGATTAAAAAGAAAAGTACTGAAAGATCATATGCTCTTTTAGTCTCAGCTGATCACATGTATATATTTATATATACACGCTGTACAAGGGGAATGTAAAGTATATACTGCATCTGACTGGAAGGAGCATAGTTAGAGGGTATTTTATGCATGCTAAGCAGTTTAGCAGCAGCATTAAAATTTTGTTTACCACTGTGCATTGTGTCTATTTACAAGAGCAGTTTGAAGGCCACAGCTAAGGTTAGAAAATCAGAATAGATCTGATTCAGTATGAGAGTTTTGATGTCCTGCATTCCCATCTATCAGGGAGTTTTGTACTACTGTCCATCTTCATAAGACTTGAGCCCTATGAAGAAAGAAAAAGCAGGGAGGGAAACTAGGAAATCTAACTGCCCCATCATTTCACAATCATGTACACATACTGTTGCCAGTGACATGCCTTACAGAATATTGAAAAGATGAGCACTGGCATTGTTAGCAGAATCAGAGAAAAGCTAAATCCCTGAGAAGCTCTGATTATGAAAACACAGAGTTGGCAGAAGCTTCAGAGAAAGAGGATATGGACTGTTTCAAACCTTGGAAAGTTCAGCTGGCCACGTTCCACTTCTATTTCAGGACACAGTTAAGTGTTTTTAACCGACTTGCATGTGTGCAGCCGTACAAATTTGTCATGCAGAACAAAGGAATACATGTTTTAAACAAAACTGATTGGATTATATGCTTTACTCTGTTAGCTATTGAAGCTTTAATTAAAGAAAGAAACTCATCTCATTTGACAGCGTATCTGTACTGTGTCGGTGAAACCCCTGAAAATCTAATGGCTGCTATCAGCAGGTCTGGGATTAACGTCCTTCTTTGGAAGGAATGAGGAGACAGCGGGTCTTGGGAAGACCTTGCCTTTTTACAGGGGACTAGAAACTCTGATCACTGGCACCTGTATCCTCAGCTGTACTTAAGAAGTCAAGGATTGCTTTAATGTAAAACTTAACTACCTGAGACATGGCTGAAGTTATACTGGAAGAATTAAAGCCAAGACCTAGCCCCAGTCCCCTCTCTTCATGTGGAAAAAAGCACACAGTTGTTATAAAAGATGTAACTAATTCTGTGTTTGGATAGAGGAGACATAAATGTGTCAGCAGCAGTATGGCCTCCTACAAGGAAGTGTACTTTTTCATAAATTTTGCAAGTTAAAGTAAGTGGAAAAATTTTCATCATGTGCCAGTAAAATGGGATAAAGCTCTTTTTAAATGTTTTGACCATTATGGAAGTTCAATTTAAACTTCTAAATATTTTAGCTACTTTCAGTGATTACCTATTACATTATTTACATTAATTTTCAAATGTAATTTTTTGTCAGAGGCAACATAAAAAATAAACTTGAAATGGAAGCAAGATCTTATTACTACTGTAAAACTATCTCAGTCAGAGTGAAAGTGTGATAGTGGAAAGTGGGGACTAATTGTGTCATTTCATTCCACAAACCAATTCCTGATGAAACACTCTTTTTTCCTCGGGGATTTTCAGTGTATTTGTCTTTGGTTTTTTAACGCTCTAATTTTTGTTCTTTTGTGAGTCATATCTTAACACTTCCATAGTGTCTGCTGAAACCTGATTGTTTTGATATGTCCTCTGATCATAAATGTTACCTAGGAATTGATGTAGCTAAAATCAAGAAATTATGTACATGTGCACATATGAACAATATAGCAACTAATAATAACAAATGTTATAGATATAATTGCAAGCAAACCAAGTAAGACTTTGGAATCTGTAATTTATTTTTTAATTTCATTATTTTACTCTGCCATTTTTTTTTAGGAAGATGGAAGAATTTCTGAATCTTACACAACTAAAGACATCTTTGAAAGAAGCTATTTTACTAGATTATTATACTGCAGGATTTTGGTGGGCTAAAGAAATGAACTTCAGTCTTATCCAGCTCTCAGGATTCATGGATCTATTAAATTTCGCCTTGGAGAACCTCAGCAGTAAGAATAATTAAAAATTGTAAAATAAATACCTGAAGTGGAAGGCAAGAATGTTTCCCAGTCATATTAATAAGTGATATTTAATTACAAGTAATTGCAAAATGATTTATTTTCCTCTCGAATGTTAGTAGGTTAGACTTTGTGCCTGAAAATAATTCGTGCTGGCAGGTGTTGAATTTTTGTTACAGGAAACTCAAGTCTTTTGAGCAGAATATTCCTCATTCTATGTTTGTACAGTGTGTGGTACAAATGGGCCAGGTCCTGAAGAGACCTTTTATTTGCTATGGTAAAATAAATAATAATTACAGTAGAGTGAGAGCAAGGAGCTCCTAAATTCCAATTCCAGCTTTCTCAGTACTGACTCACTGTAGCCTTGGGCACATTTCTCTGCTGTTTGAGATATTCAGTACATCCTGTAGCATTACAGCAGGTGAATTACGTTTATTTTATCCTTGGAGGTCAACTCTCAGCTTTCTCTATGGCAAAGTCTGCACTTCTGACATAGAATGTATGTTAACTAAGGACTGGTGAGGGAAGTAAACTGGCATTGCTGCTGAAGATTAAAAATGACAATGAAAAGACCGTAGCTCCTGTGGCTACGAGGAAATTTGCCACAAAGCACGATGCTTGCTCCAGTGGGAATGAAACAGCCAGAAAAAAATGGTGGCAGTATCCTCTTAAACCTTCTTTGTCAGAGATCCTAATGCTTGCTTAACATTCACTTTGAAGGTGATTATGTTGAGAAAAGTCCATCCCAGAGGAAGGGTGAAAGGACTCAGCAGTTTCATTCAAAAGAGAAGGCGAATATTTAAAATCAAGCTCATAATAGTTATTATACTCTTTCACTTTAATTTAGTTCAAGGGCCTTTCTGACTTGGAATTTTGACAGAATACATACGTGCTTTATGATCATTGGAATTCCAGTTGTCCTTCCTGTCTCCAGTGAGAAAGTACCTTAACATATGCTAACTATATTACTATAACAATGGAGCAGAATGGAAACCTGTCAGAAATTAGTTTTATGAGACCGTGTAATACATGTGTACACGACAGGCTGGTAGCACAACCTGTTATTAAAACTGACTGATGTTTTTCAGGAATGTCATCTTAGTTGCATTAAGCTTTGCCAAACTTTTAACTCATTAAGCTGAAATTTTCTGTGGCCCTGTCGACTTTTGATGAATTTTTATATATAAAATTGCAACTGAACCAGTTCAGTGGGCTTGCAGACAGAGGCTCTGGGAAAAAGTACCTATTTTCTGTTTGTTTTTTTTTTTGTTTTTTTTTTGAACAGGTCTAATGCCTCAGTGCTTTGAGGTAAAGATACAAGGTTTGGCAAGCAAATGTTGTGAATTTGCTTTTTGCTGTTCTGTGAAAATCCATTTAGATTTGGCTAAGATATACATGGTGTTTAGAGAAACAAAATGTCGTTTTCAAATGCTTGCAGGAAACTTCTTACATTTGCTTCACAGCTTAGTCCCCTGAATAATCCATTTTACAAAGTATGCTGTAGCCCAGGGCTGAGATGAATTTTCTTGTAATTACCAAACATTTCAACTAAAAGCAAAATTCTAATGTGTTTTGTATTAATGACCCTTTCTTTTCCTTTCCCTGCACTGGACCCAGTCAGCCTGGAGAATTAAGCTGACTTGGCCGTAATAGCAAGAGTAGCATTGAGCAGGAAGAATGGATTTAGAGAAGGAAGGGAGTGGAAATGCATTTAAGGCTGGTAAAGAAGGATGGAAAACTGAAGGCCTTGCTTGATGAGGAGTCAGAATGAGTTACATGATTTGATTCCTCTTGTATCCATTGAGGGTGAAGTGCTCCTTACCTTACAGAAGTGCTGCAAGAGTCTTCCTGAGACAGGTGGTTGGGACTGAAAATCAGGTGGGCAGAGGAGAGAGAAAATTTGGATGAGTTGGCAATAGACTTAGGGCCTGGGTGATCCTGTTGTGTGCCTTCACTTCCCTACAAAGGGTGATATTTCTGGTTCTGTTGCTTTTCCTCATTTCCTATGGCTTCTGTTTCCTCTGCATTCTCTGTGTTTCTTTCTTGGTCCCTTCCCATATGGTTATTTATATTGTGCTGCCTCTCTTACGGAAAAGTGAGGTAAAACTTTCAAGCCTTTGATTACTGTACTACTAAAGGGCAAAACTATAAAAGAACAGAAGTCTTCTAAGTCTTTTCATTTGTTTTCTGTACAAAACAACCCGAGGAGTGTATCAGTAGAGACATAAAACAATAAGGAAAATAAATGTATTTCACCACTGGTGGATATTTCCCCATTTTTTTCTGTAGATTTTTTAGATATAAAAAGAAAAAATAAATTGTGTTTAAAGCTTTTTCTTTTTTAAATTCCCCATGGTTCTAGTGATGGCAGACACTGTGTGCAAATCAGAAAGATGCATCCTTTCTTTTTATAGGTTCAGCAAGCACTGATACATTTCAGATTGTCCCCTTTGTCAGGACAGTTAACAAACAGAATTTAAATTCTAATTCCAACCTGTTTTGGCATTTAGTTTTGATTTCCAGGGTAAAAATGTAAAGTAATTATCTGGTTTGAAAGGATGCAAAAATGTCTCCAAGTTTGATGATACATGCAGGGTATTATGCATATTCATGTTTAATCTAATATGACTGTAAGCACTTTAAAATATTGTTCGCCATTTTTAATATCTGTTCCTGTATTAATGACTTATGTTGCAAGGGGCATGGTCAGAAAAATAATCTTCTACAATTCATAAGTGGTAGGCTATTTTAAAGAAAAACATACACTGCCTCTCAAATTTGCATATTATTCTGCCTGTGGTTCTATCAGCATAGGTAAGAGGTGAAGCTGTAGCGTCTTGAACACTCATTATTGTGATCCTTCCATTGTGAAGGCAGAGTGGTGGTTTTGTGGTGGAATTTTAATGGACACTTTATTGATTGGAACAATGGCAACAGAGAGAAGCATTTGACTGCTGTTGGTTTTTAAATTTTGTGGCAGGTCATAACTAAAACTTCAAGAAGTCTTATAATTAAAATCGGCCAAAAAGCCCTATCTCACCCTGTCATGTTTATACACAGTTTTTGTTCTTTGGGATTGCTTTGCAGGCAAATATATGACCTTGGGAGATAATTTAAAAGAACTTGAAAGAACAATGGCTGGAATAGGAGAAACTGACTCAGAAGAAAGAGGTGACCAGAATTTGTTCAGCATTGAGCAAGCCAAAGCAATCATTGATTACTTGGTTACCAGGTACTTGTTTCTACAGAATCTGTTCTTATTTCAGTAATCTAATATAGTGGGGAAATGACTGATAAAGTAGCAGTAAGAACAAGAACAACAACATCAACTATTTTTTTATTATTATTATTACACTACTTCTACTGTTACTGGTATTTGCTGTTATTTTACTGGATACCTTCCTACTGTGCCAACATACTGCAAACACCAAACTTTAAATCGTGAAAAAGAAGAGAGAATATGCAAGGAGAAGTAAAGATCTGGCCTCAGATGTCAAAGCCCAGGAAATAAATTTAGACTGGAAGTTTGTCAAAATGTAAGATTATGCTGAAAATACTCCTTTTGGATTTTGTTTCAAGTGATAAAGGAAAACAGCGTGGTGTATGGACAATATTCTTGTTTTGCTTTTAAAAGCTACTTTTAGATTCCATCTGAATAAAATTGTAGATCTTATATTATCTAGATCTTATCTAGAGTCTGTTACTCTAAGTATTTGTCTAGCCTTGACGATTATAGTGGGCTGAAGTGATTTAAAGTTTTGTACTGACAAAATTAAGGTTCTGATCATACAGGAGTCATAAAAATGTTCCATTTCAAAATCAGCAAAAGTCCAGTATGTACATGAAAAGGTTTTGTGACAGGTCTCAGCTTTTAAACAGAGACACAGAAGGAGATGCAAACAGCAGTAAATTCATTATTTATTTGTGAAAAATACTGAGTCTGATAGCAACAGCAATGCCCCTGTATAAAGTTTTTACTGTATAGTAATGTGTACACACCTTCTTCCACTGGAATGCCGTGGTTAAGGCAGTGGCTGTACTCACATAGCCCTGCTTGCAGTACATGATGGACAGAATGGTTCTCAAGCTGTTCAACCATCCATGAATGTCAGGGGCAAGGAGATGGAAAATTAATAAGTTACTCCTGTGGTATATGCTCATCCACTGTACTGCAGCTGTAGCCATTCAGCCCATTTTCTTACCCAAATGGGGACAACTGGGGGGAGGGAGGGGCGTGGGGTTTGTGGCAGATGGGCAAAAAAATTGATCATGATAAGATCATGACTGATCCATATGTAGATTTGTTGGGAATTTTCTGACTGTTCTTTAGGAAAAGTTTAACACAGCAATAAGGGAGTTTTTAGAGTGTTTTCCTGAATGTAGAAAAGTATTTTCTCTTGAAGAAAGGCAAAATACTAGGGTAGCTATTAGCCTTCCAGTTTAGAGTACTTGGATTCAGATGGGGGATTTAAACCCATCACAGGCGATTTCTCTTACAATTTGGCTATAAAATTTGTCTCTTTCTCCTGCTCTCTGATTTTTTTCTTTTGGTTTTTTTTCCATGGAAAATATAAAACAATTAAGATTCTTCCCTTAAGAAATGGGAACATCTCTTTAAATCTCAAATTTCTGTAGTCAAGGCAAACTAATGTCCTGCCAAATACTAGCCCTGAACTAAAAGGAAACTTGGCGTTTAAGATGTCTCAACTCCTTTTACTTCTCCCTTCCTGTCTGTGTCGTTTGTATATTTATATGGAACAAATGTTCTTTCCAAATAGCATGTCTATAGCTCTTGTGTCAGTTATCCATGGAGAGATATCTTGTCCATGAAGTAATTCCTTCACAGTCACAAGAATTTCATCCGAGAGATTAGGTACTCCATCCTACTAGCACCAAAGTATTAGCTGGGCAGGAATACAATCAAGCTGCAAAACTTTTGCAGCAGAATGGTATGTTGGCCACCAAATATGTGATTGCATGTCCAAACCGCTCAATTTATTACAAATGTGTGCTGTGGTGTCATCATGGGTGTACACACATACACTGAAATGTATCATATGTGTCCAGTTTATGCAATCCATTATTTCAGTCACTGGAATATTTTTTTCTAAATAAGAATGGAGTTGGCACACTTAAGTGGGTGTACTTTAAACTTCATGAACTCAGAAATAGATTGAGTTTTATTACAATTCAATTAATGTATTAGTTCAATACATTTTTTCTTGTTTAATTTTAAATGATAGGCCTGTAGTTTTTTTTTTCTCCTCAAGACAGTACAACGTGCTGTAGTTCAGAGCACATTTTTACAGATGAGCTCTAAACCCCACGGGATTTATAATGGAAACAGGGACAAATGCTTAACCACATTGGCACAAACTGTGCAGCAACTATGATGACACCTTCAGGTTTGGTGGAAGGTGACAGTTATCATCTTTTTATCTTGTCTCCTTGGGCAAACACACATCAACATAGCTCCTGACATTTTCTTTTCAGGAAGCAGTGGAGCTGGGGAAATATGTCGTTGTTAATCACCTTCAGATTCTCATATGACATCATAACAGGGTCTATTCTTAACAATCTTACTTACACAAGTCAAATTATTTCTGTGTAATTGCTAGAAACACTGGTATGGAATGTCTAAATTGTTCACAACAAATAGAAACAAAAAAGGACATTTTGTATAATGCCCGATAGAAGAAAGAAAACAACACTGTTTTTTCTAAATAAATGCTGATGTCTAATTTATGTGATTTGATTTAAAGAGCGTTAAATGAAGGAATTTCTTCCTTCATTCAGAATTAGGGGTGCCAGGTTGAACAGAGATCTGTTTAAAAATAAAGACATAAAATTCAGAAGTGCCAAAAATAATTCCTTCTATTTTTGGGTATATATTTTAAATTATATGTACCTGTAACATAGTTCATAAAGAATATCATAACGCATTTGGAGGGGAAGGGGAAAAGACCTGACTTTTAGGTGCTGTAAATCTGGCTTATTTCCAAAGCACTAGGATAAGAGAACAAATTTCAAATAGTATTTTCTGCCAATCCAATCGGAAAGAAATGTCTTATTTCATGTGTGTCTATGAGGTTCATAAAATATTTTTTGTCTTTTTTCAAACGTTAGAATTTTACCAGTTCACAGGTGTGTATGAAAGGGGACGTGTATTTCCATAAATCAGTGCGAGATATTTCCAGGTGAAATCTTGAACTCTCTTAAAACATAATTTCTTTGAATCCAGTGAAAAATGTCAGGATTTCTTTGGTGAAGTGCTGCAATAAAAATGTAGTTAAATGAAACCGCAAATACTGTAAGAACTTAATTAATTGCCTGTGTGCTTTGGGTTTGGGGGAAGGCCGCCTCTAGCTGATGGCAGGCAGACTTCTTACGTGGGCCGTGCCGGTGCCAAGCCAAAGGTACTGCAGAGCCAGCTGATGGGTCTCCCAAGAAAAGAACCTGTGTCCTGTCCCTAGCCAGAAAGCACCGGAACCAGTTACAGATGTTCCCTGCAAATACTGCTGTACCTTTCACGGATACAGCAGGCACGACTGAGATAAGTTCTTGGAATCATTCTTCAACCTGGGCTTGCTGTGGAATCACAGCAGTGTTTTAAATCATATGTCAAAATGACGTGACAGAAGCCAGGAGTTCTGTATCATGATTGTAAGAAAAGAACCAATTGTATCAGATGGACTGTGACAAAACTTTTGATTAAACAAATGCCGTATCATTGATCATTAGAAAAGGAAACAAAGAAAATTATTTAAAACATGTGAAACGGAAAGCCATATGTGTTTTAGGGAAGATAAATATTTTAGTCCATTGACAAAATCTGTTTAAAGTTACTTTTGTTGTAATACACAAAAATGCTGTGTGTCAATCTAGTTTTTTAGTTTTTCTTTGAGGAAATACTACACTGACTTTTCAAAGTGACCTTGAGAGAATAAATACTTCTATTCTTTATTGTTTTGGTGTTCCAAGATCAAACTTTCTCCCTGTACTGGCAGCCCATCCCAGAACCTGAAAGCTGATTTGGCTTTGTTTCCTTCTTGTCTGCTATTGCTGATATTAAAGGCATAAGTATCCTGGTGATAAGTGTTTCGGGAATTACTTTTTTCAGAGCAGAACTTTGTCTTCTCAGAGTTCGATTTCATAAGGGCTAAGTGGATGTATTTTTAAGTATCACACTGTATTTTCTATAGCCATCTGATAATAAATCCTGCAAGCTAAATATGCTGCATGTTGTATCTGAAGTTAAAACAACTGTTTCTTTTTAAAATTTGGAATATTACCATGCTAGAGGGTAACTCTTAGTTCAACAAAACTTGTAATATTGTTTCTTTTCCAAAAACTTACAGCGGTAATAGTCTATATTATCTTGTTTTTCAGCTTATTTAAACACTATAAAGCATATGAGTACCTTTTCCACGGTCGTAGAGAAGAACCTGTGGTAAGTAATGAGGTGAGTCATTTATGTAGATGGAACTCATTATGCAGAGTTACTTAACGAGTGCACCATGGCATATGTTTTATATTGCTCAAAGCAACTTCATGTCAACGTCCCTGCATTACTAACGTAAAATGGCTGATTAAAGAGCACAAGTTAAGATGTTTTGATCCTCGTATTCAAAATTAATTTGGGATTTCAAAAAAGTGTAAATGCATTGCTTGGTTAAGCCGTTAGTTGTGTTAAATCAGGAACACTTTTGTGTAGGTATTTGTAAGCTGATGCATGTAATTTGAATTAGCAATGTGAGTCTGACTCTGCTTTAATGTCAGCAGTCAAAATCAGAAAAGGTTGTGTGCCATGCCTAGTCTGACCACAGCCCTAATCGAGATGTATGCGTGAGCATGTACAGAGTTTTGTTTCTACTGTAGCCACCAAGACTGCAGTTAATTATACTGACTGTAAAGAAGCAAGCAAGCTGGAAACTGAGCATTTTGAAAGAATTCACTTAACAATAGAGATGGCTTCACAGTGAACTTTGTCATGTGTTCTAACTTACATGTGAAAAAACACATAGGAAAATGTTTTGATGCAGAATGTGGCCTTTAATAAAATGGACAGGTTCAATTAATCAAATAAACCTTCCTTTAGCCTGACTATGCTTTTTGAGGACATATGTTATAATACATTAAAAAATATTTGCATTTTAAATTTGTATTAGGAGACAACTGGTTGCCCAGAGAGGCACAGTAGTGTAATTTTTTTTATGTTACTTAAATTTATCAGTACTTATCAGTACACAATGAAGTTAAAATTAGTGCACTGGAAAAATTCCTTTACACTTTCAGCTGGTATTTTGACTCTGATGATGTGGGATAATTGCTTTCCATGTTGCTTTTAAGTAGCCATATTATAAAAAAGGACTTTTCTTGACATGGATGAAATATGTGGAAACTATTCTTGTCATTTACAAGGTGGGTTAAAATTCCAACTATGATGAAATTGGTGACAAACTTACAGTAAAAAAGTAGAGCAGAACTTCAGCATTACTATGTTAGGATGGGGTTTTTATATTAGGTAATTAGATCAATGGGTGGTTAGCACTTCTTAATTGGTAAAATTGATTTTAATGAGGCTTTGATTAAGTAATTCTTGTGTAAACTTGAATCATGAATCTTAGACGATTTTAGACTAGCTTAAAAGAAATGTTCTTGTGTTTCCTGAAGACCCATTTCTGGATGGGTGAGATCAGCATGCACTGTCCCAGCCACAGGACTGTCCTTGCCCTGGGCAGGCTCTGCTGGGGAGCACCACCTCTGCTGAGGGTACCAGCACCTCTGGGCAGAGGCAGAAGTGGATTTCAGGGGATGGCTTTGGTGATGATCCATCCAAGCAACAAGTACCATCTGCAGCTACAACTGTCTCTAAACCCTGCATGACAATCTTTAGCAGTAACTCCTTTACGGCCTTTTCTTACTTATGGTGCCACTTCACTTTAATCCATCTGTTTTGTATTCTGAGCTCCATGGCAAAGAGCTTTTAATTTGTCCAGCTACACTCCAAGACTCAAGAAAATCAATACTTATATTCTGTTAGAGTTTATTTTGATAGGGTGATGCATTGTTCTTCAATAAGTAAAAGTTTAAGGCATTGAAGCTGCACATACAAATTTATGGCATTATTTGCACTTGCTTTATGTGTTAAAATGTGATGAGAGGTGAACCCAGCATAGACTTCAAGGTCTTTTGCTGCAACTTTGTTTTATTTAGAAATTCTTATGCGTAAAGGAGATCATTACTTCTATTTTGCAGTCCCTTAGATGAACAGAGTTTTTTGGGCTGCCATGGTTTGGTGTGTGTGGCTGTGGCAGGAGCACAGCTGGGGTCACTTGCTCTGCACTGAACCTGCTTAGGGAACAGGAGTTCGACTGGGAAATCCATGTGCTGAAAGTAGATGGTAGATCTGTGCTGAAAGTTTGGAAAGTTTGGCTGCTGTCCTGTTATGTAGACCAACGTCTCACCAAAAAAAAAAAAAAAAAAAAAAAAAAAAAAGGCTGCTGCAGACACACCACAGCCCAGAGCTGGATGTGATCCTGACTCTAAGCTGAGTGCAACTAATGTCTAAAAAGTTTTCCTTTAGCTTCAGCAATAAAAGCTTGTTGTTTTGGAACAGGACACTGTAAATTGTAATGGCCAGATCTGCCCAAATAACAAGAACCACGGTGTTCCAAGAACTTAATTACAACATTATCTCCTTTTGCAAATGAACACTTTGAGATGAGTCAGTGAAATTACTTGCTTCAACAGAATTGATTTGCTTCCACTGAAATGGCTTTAGCTCAGGGAGTATGTGTGCCGAAAGAATTACCTACTGAATAAAAGCCCAACAGCCTCAGGAGAAGATCCGCTTCTTTAGAAGAGATGCAGCTACAACAAATAAAAGCTGTACTCAGTGTTGTAATGGATATCCTTTTAGGGAAACCACAGTGTGTGTTTTCCAGAGAAATCTTACAGCGATGCGTTGTAAAGTCGTTGGAATTTTTTTTCCTCTAGCACAGGCAATTATACAGTGTTCTCAATCAAGTTTCCTTTTTGATCTTTCGCTGCAGTTATTTCCAAATGACCCTGTCATTTCCTGTGTAGAATAAAATCAGACAAGAAAAGGGAAATGACTCAAAACTCAGATTATGCATACAATATCTGTGGCTGTGCCACTTAACAAAATCCAAGTTATTTAAATGTAGCACATAATTAGTGAAGCTTCACAGTCTGATTAATATTCTGCATTTGATGCAGCTAGCATAATAAAGCCACCTCTGTAAAATACAGACAGTGTTCAAGTCTTAAAAAAAAGGTAACAAATGCCAGGCTAATTTAAATTTTTTTTTTTTTTTTTGCATTGGCTAAAGCCTTTAAACCTCAAACTGCCTGAGGTGATCATAATGCCTAGGAAAAAAAAAGGTTAAAACAGAAAGACATGAATGCTTGGTTAGATGATAAAACACACATCACACTTCTAACCTACTTTGACAGTATTTAAAATTTAAAAATTGCCTTTCCAGCTATCAAATCCCTTAGTTCTCCTTCATTCCAGATCTACAAAGACCTATATATTATGTATGCATGAATACCTGTTAGAAAACATGACGGTACAAGGAATTGCTGAGAAGTGTTAAGATTGCCAAGTAAATTCATTGCTTTTTTTTTTCCTGTTACTATTATGAGCGGTTCCCCCCATTTAGAATGATTACAGAGGAAGCTGTGCTTTAGCTGTTCTGTGGCTGTGATCCAAAATAAAATGCAAGTAGTGCTACCGTACCAGAGTTCTTCAGGAATATTGCTGTTAAAAATACTGGTTTTTTCCTTCTGCCTGTTCTGGACATTTTGCTCTCTAGCTGTGATTTAGAACACCTATATTAGCTCGCAATTTCAAGGAAAGCAAAAGGAGTACAGACTAAATCTTGATGTGCAGGTATTCAGTGGAATAATTCCTATTAACACATGTCAGATCTTATAACAGAGGTTTAAATTGTTAATACATGAATTGTGTAGAAGTTTTTATTCTTTTCTGTTTCTATGTTCAGTTAATTTATTTTGCTTTGATAGGATGATATATTACAACGTATCTTGCAATTTTTTTTCTGGCATTTACAAATTGTACCTTATACTGCAGTTCATGTTTTTTGCTGCTCTCTCTTGTGTATTTTTGGATGGTATGAGGCTAAGGCCTTTTGGGATTATGTCTGCTTTGAAACATTTCCTAATAAAAATAATGTGGATGGTAAATCTAGTTTTATTCCTAGTTGCTTTAGCCAGCCTGATGGAGTAATCTGCTATTTTATGGCCCAGATGACTAGCTAAGTTTGACTTCTTGAAATAGTAGTGTACAATGTAATTTTCTTTAGAGATGTCATAGTGGGTCAGGTTGCAATAAAAATATCGAAGATTAAATTTAATGGCAGTGCAGATTCAGTATTATAGCAGTCACTAGATATCATCCTCTGTACTTAGAGTTCCCAACCAGTTTCCATTAATGCTTTCTTTCCATGTACTCCTTACTTTCTGAAGCATTAAGCTTTTGGATTGTGTCTGGTCCTTATCCAGTTGTGGGTTGGGTTTTCTTTTAAGTTAGAACAAAATCCCTTCTGCATTTGAATTTAAGGAGGTAGATAGGAAGAACATGCTTTTTGAAAACTAATAAAGGTTTTTTAACTTCTGATGGCAAAAGTCCTAAAGTCTGGGACTTGACTTTAATATGTAATCCTCATTAGATGTTGCATATTTAGATTGGTTAATCATTGTTTAAACAAATTTGCTCCATGATTTCTTGAGAACTGCATTTTAGAGATGTATGAAACCAGAACATTTCCATAACCATATCAGTTCACACTACAGAAACTCATTCCCCACGTAATGGAATGCTTTTCAAAGCCTGGAGGTTTCAGATATTTGTAGTGCCTAAAAACCAGTGAGTTGGTTTTTTTGTAGCTTTGTTTTCTAAATATCACCATGGCAAAGACATCAAGAAGAGCATAGGACTGGAAGAGATGTCTTCAGTTGTCAGGTCTCATGCTGCTTTCTCATAGGGAAACATTGATAATCCTCTTCAGAAACCTGTAAAACTCCAATTTAAAAAGTTAACTTTTGTCTTTGCTCCATCAGTTAGGAAGTGCTCTGATGCCTGGTTTCTTGTAATTGTTATAAAACTTCAAATTCTGGTGTGAGTGTATTCATGACAAGCTTATGTGCATTTGTCCTTGTGCCAGTTTGTGCCAGTATTGACCTTTAGCTCTTGTTCCATCCCCAGTGTTTATTTTTCCAGTGTATAAAGAGACAGCAATCTTATTGTCAGCCTTCTTTCAGCTAGACTAGAAAAGCCAGCCTTCTCTAATCTTTGCTTTAAAGGTAGACTTTGATACACGTGTACTTATATCCGCACCAGCCTCTTGTCATCCTGTTGGCCTTCTTCTATAATTGTTCCACTTTAAATCAGTTTTGTTAGAACATCAGTGACCAAACTGACATAATATTGTTGCTGAGATAAAAGCAAGGCCTTGTAAAATATCAATAGTGTTTTCTTTCCCTCTGCTGGGAATAGCCTACATGATAGGTCCTAGAAGCACATTTTATACCTGTATCATGTGGCTATCTCATCGTACATCTGGTATTCTGGTTCTCCTTTGTTATTGTATTTTCCAGCTGAGGTACTCCCAGTGCACTGTAGGTTTTAAAAAAAATATATCCCCACAATGTCACCTCCCAATTTGTCATTGAATACAAGAGTGAATAGACTTCAAGGCCATTCAGTCCCATCTGTGTGGTATTCCTGCCCACTCGTGAATTGATCGTGTCTCTCACATTGCTTTTGGTTAGAAAAGTAGTTATTTAATAAACTATGAAATTAGTCTGGCATCATGTATCTTTGATAAACTGATGTTGTGTTACATTGCATTTCACTTTCATTTCCATGCTCTTATTTATTTTTTTTCCGTCAAAATATGTTCCTCAAGCCTTTACTGCTATGAAAATCAAAACTACAGCTTCAGGAGTAGGTTCATTATTTTCTGATTATGGATGTTTAAAACTGTTACTTGGTCTTTTGATGTCTGAGGGGAAATTTTTGATGTCCGTTACAGAAGTGTGCCGTACCCAAATCCGGATTACTGAAGTAAACAGCTGGAGAGCCAGTGGGTTTTTTGACAAAATTCACAGATATCCAGCCTTTTGATCTTGAGGCTTGCTATGGCTGTAACCAATGATCGTGAAGAACTTGTGATTAGTCCAAATGCATCTGTTGGCTAGTAGAAACAACCTTTGTTTTCCAAAGATTGTGTTGGTGTACTCATTTGCCGGTAGAGGAGCTGCACTGACCTTTAGCAGTTACGTTTCCGTGTAGGTCACATGCTGATGGTCTTCCAATGCAGTTTCAACATTCCTGAGTTTTGGTAGCTCTGCCCTGAAAGCTGGTGAGAGCTCCGGAGAGCTGGTGGAATTCATAAGCCAGTGTTGAGTACTTTTACAATGCTTTAGAGAATGATTAACAAAACGTTTTTTAAATTATTTTCTTAGGAAACATCAAATACAAAACAAGCCTGCTTTCTAACTCAGTAACATGCGTGAAGTCACGAAAGAAAAGAATTCAGGCAGGACAAGTGCCAAATAGCTGACATGGGCTGTGCCTTCAGCGTACTGAGCACCATGGTTCTGACGCAGCCAGCGTTTCAATAAGCGCCTCCTTTTAACAAATTGGGAACTTTAATTTCAATGGACCCATTCACATACACAGAATTAAACTGAGAAGTGACTGGGGTCACATTGTTCAGCACCCGGGAGGATGAAAAGCTAAAGATACTAGAGAAAAAAATTGAGGCTCATGATCACTTTTTAGTTCAGTTGTACAGTTGACAAAGCATCACGTTTTTTGACTATATGATGTTAGAGAGAGAGGGAAAAAAACTTGAATTCTTGGCAGGAAAACATTTCTGGAACTATGCAGGAATGAATATATACACAGATGTGCTCTAGGAGTTTTTTAATTATTTATTTAGAAAGTGGCTTGATTTCCATATGTGTGTGTTTGTATGTATGTAAACATACATAGTTGTGATAAGAGCAGTAATGGCTTGTTTACTTGCTGGAATGCAGGTCAGCTAGGAATTGTAGGCTTTGACTGGAAGAATAGTCAGTACATTAATGACAGCTTGTTTCTGCTATTCATCAGAATGTTCTATGACCCAAATGATTAAGTGCTCTATCAGAAGACTGCAGCACATGTTTAAAAATGGTTATCAATCAAGAGGTAAATTTTAATAGAAGACATCGAGATTGGCAGAAATGTATTGACTTGGAGAAATTTGAGAGTGGTTCAGCAAAGTTACTGAAGGCAGACTGTTAGGATATGAATTTTGTTTTACTCTTCTGGTATTCCAGAATAGCTCACTCTGTTGATGCCCGTGGGAATTCTACTTGTTTTACTTGACCAGCATAAAAGAAAGTACTTGGAGCTGAGCAAAGATCAGTAATTTTGTTTCGTAGGAGAATCTGAGATTTTTGCCATTTGATTTAATTCCAGTCTAAAACAAAAAAATAAACACTTAACAGAATTGCTATTCTTACATGTCTGTGTTTAAACTCCCCGACACCAAAGCAGTGCTCTTGAAGATCATTTCAGAGCCCCAGTTCCATCCTGGTGCCATACAGCATAGTTGGCTCTGCTCGAGCAAGGCCTACATGATCTAGGGGTCCTGAGCTTTCCATAGGGCGTGTTGCTGGGGAGACAGCAATCTAGAAAACAGGATTCTTTATCAGCCAGTGTGGCAAACCATTGGAAGGGCTTGGTACATAAGCTGGTGAGAGTCAGGTAGGCTGCTGCTAGCATGTTGGCAGAAAGTTATTTGCACAATAACTCATTTTTAGGAAGTTCAAAGAACATAACTTGAATCTGCCAAAAAAAAAAAATACAGACACATTTTATTTTGAGCCCAATGCATTATGTCTGCTGCAGAACAATGCTATTTTCAGTTTTAAACTCTTCTGTGTAATGTAGAAGGGATCAAGCAGTTATTCAAGAAGGTGCCACATTTTGTTTTATATTTTGCTGGTTCAAATTTAGCTGCCTTTTTTAAAAGTTGTTTGCCAGCAGGTATCATTCTGGTGCCTGTACAGTGTGACTTACTGGAGACTGGTTTTCCAGAGCAATTGCCCTATTTCCAAGATTTCCTGCATAATTTTTGGTAATTGTCAGACAGAGATCCATGACCTTATACTACAATGAACAATTGTTTTGTACCTGTTACCTTTATCTGCAGCTTTTCATCATCTTGCAGATTACACTGTATTCATAAAAGTATCTGTGGAATGGGCAAGTGATGTGATATTTCATAGGAATGTATCCCCACAGGTGAATATTTGTGTATCACATTCATACATCTTGTGACCTTATGTTACGAACAACATGTTGACCTTATTCATATAAATAAACAGCACGGCATTTCTTTACCGTGATGATTTATAATCAATATACATTTTAATAAATTTTCATCTGTTTAGTTGATGTTATGAAGACAAATGTAATCCATGTCTAAATAACAGACAAGTTTTGCAGTCCTTTAAAGTTCCTTTTTAAAATGCCCCAGAAAGTTTGTATGTCTTCTAGTTCCACCTTGAATTTTATGACTTGTCATAAGATACAACATAAAGTATTTTTACTGAACATTGAATCCGATGTATTTGAATATTTAATTCATAAAACATTATTTTGATTTCCTATAAATATGCTAAGCTCAGCAAAATGTGGTGTTGCTCATTAGAAAGCTGAGTTTTATACGATGTCTGGGTGGTGTGTGAGGTAACTTATATTGCTACTTAGGTTTACATTTAATAAACCTTAGCTAGGAAAATTGTTTAAATTTCAAAGGAAAGATAATAAATAAAATGAGGGCATTGAATATTCATGTGAACTGTGCCTTTATTTTGTTAAAGCATTCAAAGTTAAATAGTGGTGGTCTGTTAACAATCTAGGGCTATTTGGCAAGTCTCTAAACTTACTCAATAATCAAAACATAAAAGGACAATGGAAACTTTTCACAATAAAAGAAAGAGGAGTTGAGTACAGAAACCAAACAAATTATTCTCTGCTTTTTCTTGGTAAGGAGGTGAACTTTATAGGAAGGGCAGCAAGCTCTGAGTTAGGGTTGCCTTTTCCTGCCTTTGTTATAAATTACATCTGTCTGTGAAGAATCCTCTCCAGTTACTTTGTGGTTCATGGCTACGGGGGAGGTGTGCGTGTCTATCTGGAATGGGGCAGAGAGAGACAGATTGTGGGGGAGCCTTTTCATTTTACTGGTTTGTTTTTCACTTAGGAAATGGCAATTCTAAGCATTAATTTGCCTTGCTTACTAAATATACAGATGGATAAAATTCCTAAGAATCCAGCTGTGTAAATAGAACATTAACAAAACAACTGTTTTCTTCAGCATTTGTATTATTTGTTCTTTGTAGTTTGCTAGACTTTTGGAAGATTTCAGCACTGTTAAGGTTCAGTGTAATCATTCAAAATGTTTTTATTAGGGCTTAAATGAGGAAAACATTTGGCAAAGAGATGGAGTTTATCCAAAGCACAGTGTTTGATTCTTTCACGAGAGTCTGAATACACTGCAACAATATTGTAAGGCACCAGAAATACGGGAATAAGCTGCCAAATGGTGCTGGAAGGACAGCCATATACATACTCGGGTGCAGTGTGCTCTCCATGCCCTCCTTCCCCTGCCCCTGGTGAGCACCCAAAGACATCAGGCTGAGGTAGCCCAGATGTGACAGTGCAGGGACTTGGTTCTGGCCCCTTTCTCTCCTGTCTGCACAGTTTCCTTCACCATTTGATCCCGAGGCAGGAGTCATTTGCAGGCTGCTTGCGACAGACCAGGGTGGAAATTCTGTCCTTCTAGTCCCTTCTCCAGTGTGGGCTGACGGCCAGCTCCCACCAGCTCCAGCCCACTGAGCCTCACTGTTGCCTCTTCTGGTTTGGGAAATAGGGTACCATCTTTCACTTCCATCAGCCTTACCTAACCTTGTGCTGCCTGAGTCTCCCATAAATCCACTGAGTTTCTGTGGAAGCTGAGACTTCGTTATGTGTTTCCAGCACTCAGAAAACATTGAATAGGCAGACTATACTGTAACTCCTCAGGGCAGGCTTGAAAACACAGCAGCTGGAGCATTTTGGTGTTCTTCATAGTTAAGACTGTTATCTAAAGTATTTTTTGGTTTGGCTTCCCACGTGCACTCTTGAAAATTTGGTAGTGAACTCATCCTGAATCTCCTCTTGGCCAACTTAAAGCAAAGAGAAGAAATACTTCATTATTTATACTTAATGTTTGCTTTTGCCTGCTTGTTAGAGTGGACAGACTCTTTGGCTGACCTTAAGATGCTTATGTGATGAGTGTTCACCTTTTTTTTATAGGCTGATTTCATCCTCATATTTTGTCCTCTGGCTGAAAAGCCTATATCAGAGTCCATGTAGATTCTGCAGAGTTACACTGCAGGTGGTGCTGTGTCCAGGATAAAACCCAAACAAATGCAGATCTATTTGCTCTCCATTGCTCTCCACTTTTATGACAGGTGATCCTTCTGACCTTTTTGGTTGGTTCTACAAGAATCCAACAATATTGTAAATACATATTGAAGAAAATATTGTTACTACTCCCACAGAACAGGACATTCTGCATGAATTACATGCTAATATGTATATGACTATTTTCTTAGTATTAGAATTACTGTGCTTGGTGTGTTGTTTCTGTTCTATTGAATAACACTAGGCAAAGAAAAATATCTCCTGTGCACTTGCACTGTCGTTTATTTTGACTGTGCTTATCAAATTTGGCTTGCAAACACAATCTAAGGAAATGGCATAGATTGTAAGTGATAAAGATGAATGTTGCGTGCCTCATTTATAGGAAGGCCATCCAAATATGGTCTCAGAGTTGTGAGAACATCCTGTGTTTGAGAAGTCTTGAATTTGCATTGATCAAGGCTGTGGACAAGTTTCAGGCATTAACAGGCTGCAATTCAGGTCTGTCTCTAGATTTACTGGATGTTCTGTGTTGTGAAAAGATTGCAGTACATTGCAACCAATGCATATAGTACTCTTGGATAATAAAATGGAAGAGTGCTAGGGATGTTCCTTAGAGATTATTCTACTTTGAATATCTGCTTTACATTCTCTCAGCGTTTTTCTTAGCGTTCATTTTGTATTCATGGTACCCATTTATCATTTTTGTCTCTATCTGTTATACATTTAGGATCTTAATGATTTTCTTTTGTTCTAAGAAAGATATTGTGCCAGCTTTTTGTATTCCTCAGGAATTAGGATGTAGTTGAAGACTTACATTTGGAGAAATGTTAAATTATTTGTAATGGTCATATTTCCAATGAAGTATTGAAAAGTTTTACTCTCATAATAGACTGTTTTCAACTTTTAGTGTTACTGTTGTCCTGGCAGGTCTAGATTGAAAGGAAATGATGGCTAGAGCCTAGGTTGCTGACTGGGGGGGGGGGGAGATGTGGGGGTTTTGTGTGGCTTTTTATTCCCCTCATTTATTTTTTGAAATAATCCTACCATTGGTCCACTGTGGTGCCCCCCAGTGGAATGTCTAAAAATGTCATTATGTTTCTGTCGATTTTGAGAATGACCCCTTGAGTCTATTGATACTGCATGCATGGAACTGAGCACTCAACCATTAATTTCTGTTTAATAATCATGTTTTGTGTGAGAAATCAAGAAATTGTCAAGGTGGAAGTAAGGAGCCAAATGTTACTTATTTTGCCGTGACACAAATTTTGTCTTTTGTCTCTCTTCCTTGCTTGGAAATAGAGCTCTCTGAATTACTGAATGTAAAATTAATATCCTTTTCTTTGCAACCCTGACACGGCCAAACACAGAAGGAGTAGTTAAAGACAGGATTTCAGACTTACCTCTGTGTTTCTGAACTGCTGCTGGTTTGTCTTCAGTTCCTACTCTTGTTATTCATACCGGTTTTATTGCAGTATATTTAATTGTCTCTTTGTTCTGATCAATCCTCGGTTAAATGGGTAAATAATAAAAGAAAGAGGGTACATAATCAAATTACCAGCAGTAATTGGTCAGTCCCAGCATTACTGGAACTTTATAGTGAGCGGAAAGAACAGGGCTTAGGTATCAGAGTCAAAAAGGCCAAGCCTTTAAAACTGAAAACATAAATACATTGCTACATTGGCACATTTTTGTGAATTTAAATTACAAATTATTGTGCATAATCAGAATTAGAGCAACTGGAAAATCATACAGCATGGATATACTTTATAAATTTTGAATACAAATGACAGACATTAGACAAGCTTAGAAATCTGACAGACTAGGAGAATCTTAATATTTGACAAGTGTAAGATAAAATGAGAATTTGTCTCCTGAACTGCTGGGGTTTTTTCTTTCTTTCATAGTAGTGGAACCTTACACAAACTAATAAACAGCAAACCATATGCATTAGAATAAAATGTAGAAGTCTGTGGTAAGGAAGCTTATTTAGGCAACAGAAAAGTTTAAGGGTTATACATTAAATGGTCAACAGAACATGCTGTATTACACAGGGGACTGGGTTGGTCTGGGAATTGGGAATTAAACCCTAAAGATTTCAGAGCTTGATTGCCATTTTAACACATTTACGGCTTTGCAGACCATAACGCGCGTTGGTTTTGTTTCATTTTGTAGTGAACCAATACAATTAAAAAGACAAATCTGCTTTCTTCCTTAACATTTATCTGTTAACATACTAGCAATTTTAGTAGCAAAATTAATTGCTTAATCAGATAGGTACCAATAACTCTAACCTATACAGATATAGAATTTGATTTTTTTAAATTTCATTTTCTCCTTTCACCAAATCACTTGAAGAAGAATGGACAAAGAGTAAAGGAAAGGTAGCATGACTTAACATCTAAACCCTGCTCTGTGGAATTCAGTTGTGTAAAAGGTCATTTTTGTAGATTCGTGCTACTTACAGGATTCTGTGTGTCAAATCTGATAAGATCAGTGTGGTGGGGAAAAATTAAAGCTGTTTGTGAAGAGTACACTGAACTTGACCAATGCTACAATAAACAGTGGTGTTTCAGCAGGGTATTGCAGCTTCATTTTTACCTGGCATTCAGGTTGACTCTGCAACTACTTCCCAGTTAAGACCCAATTTACTCAGGCTGCATAAAATCTTCAGTGTGACACTAATGTGCTCTGGAACTCTGTCTTCAGGGAACAGTCATTTCTATTCATCAAAAACATCTTGAATTTGAAAATTAAAGAATTTGGGATGGCAACTTTTAGACAATGCAATGTGATAATGCATGAGAAGGCTTGTAATGTCTGTCCTTCTGTTACTGTTGTCAGGTATCAATTTTGAGTGAGCAGCTAAGATTTGCTGTTCAATTCATGTTTCCTTAATCCACTGTGCCCCAAGTAATTTCAGGGGAACTGCTGGGATTGTATTGAAAATAAACACTATATTACCATGGTGTGTAATGTCAGCAAAATTTGACCTCAAACTGAAAACTGTTCATTAAAAATACACTCTCTAAAATGCAAACATTCCATATTTACAGTTGTAGAAAATACTAGTACAGCTTTGTGATGTGACAGTGTATGTGTGTATGTATAAGTAGAGTAGAAAGTGCTCTATTGGTTCATCTTGTGGGTCATTCCCAAATAAGACTTCATTTGCAAACATTTTAACTAATTGTGCTTTGTATTTTCTGTAGCAAATTAAGGAGCTTAGTTAGTTTTCAGCATTAAGAGGAGGTTGCTGCAGTATTTCTTCAACATAACGGGAATTTTATTTCTTAATGTACTTTGGCAGCATTTAAATTCTAATCACGCAGATGAAAGGAAATTTCAAGTGATGGCAAGTAAATTTAAATTACGCAACAGTAAAGACTTTCATACCTTTGAAAATATTTCAGCACTGGCTTTTTTTTCCACTTGCTTTGATTATCCATGATCACAGCAGCAGAATTCTGTTGCTGTTGCCATAATTTCTAAAGCATAACTGTGCTAACATGAAATATGAATATATAGGTATATTCGCCAAGTTGTTTTAATTTTGTCGTTGGCTTTCCACCTCGTGTTGGGAGGGGCTGCTGATCAGTTCAGTGGCTGAAGGAGAATGCAAAACTGTTGCAGGAGAAAATGAAGATAAGCAGGCAACATTTGGAGAAAAAAGTAGGCCTGTTTTCTGTGGTTTCAGAATCAAGAAAATAAGATTTCCATCCCATAAAACCTGTCCCTGTTACCTCTGGGAGCCCTCTGTGTGCCAGCCAGCATTTGCTGGCCATGCGGGTGTGAGTGGCTCACAAGCACGGTGTAAGGTGGGATTTTATGCCACAGAAAATTGTCAGCTTTGCCCTTGTTGAGCAGTCCTCTGGATCAGGTCTCACAAGCTATGTATGTTCGGTAATCTAATGGCTATAGCTTGGCTTCTCCTGCAGGCTGGGTCTTGGCTAAGGTAGAAAAATGCAATACAGGATATGTAGTGACTGTGGAAGGGAGGACGATTCTTTCCAAGGAAGCATTTTCCTACCCTTCTCAAGATCAGTGTCCTCCTACCATGAGACTTTTCACCTCTTCAGCAGCACCTGCTTATTGTAAAAAAGAGAGGAAAGAACTAAGCACCACTGTGACCAAAAATAGAATTCCCCGACCTTTTTTTTATTGCTGTGTTTAACCTGTGCTCATTTAATCATATGCAGAGCAGTAAAAAGGGGGTGAGCTCTCGCAACTTCTTAGCTATGATGCAGTGCAAATTTTTAGCTAGAATCTTGCTATCAGTTGCAAGTAAACAATAAGTCTGCCTATATTTAATTATTTAATAAATTTTGAGTTATGCTATTCTTTTAATTATATTAATCAGGCAGGCTCCAACACTGCGAGCCTTAGGGCTTGAAGTGCAATTTCAATGCTTTGTAATAAATTTGCCGAACTTTGGAAAAAGATGAAATGGCTTAATATTAAACATTTGCTTGATTTAAATTCTACTAACCTATGCACTTTATAATTCATATTCTTTCAATGCAATGTACAGCCCCAGCAGAATGACCATAATAGTAATTGTGAGTAAGCATTCCTTTGCACACAGGTTTTGCTTATAAACTTGATGAATGAAGGCCTGGCTATTGAAGGAATGGTAAAGATCTATGCAGCCTTGCACTTCAAGGTCTTTGGTTCAAGCACACATCTTTAAAGACAGAAAGTTAACATCTGACTGCTGCTTCATAACGTACATTAAATGAGTTAGTGGTGTCAGTGGAGACAAGGAGAGGAAACAACCAGTTCAATAACAAGAAAAGGGGTAGGACTAATGCACAGGTCCAAAAAAGAGGAGGAATCCAGAAATACCCAACGGACTCCTGTCTTCCCCTGCGTGCAGTCCTAAGGGCTGTAGTGTTTCCTCAGTCTGAAAAGATTGTAGCCACCCTACTTGTTCTCATTTGATGGCATAAGCTTAATTGAGTTGAGCTGGGTAAATACTTAGGTCGAAAAGGGTCCAAGGAAAATGCAGGTAGAAGATGGTTTGATGATGAAGTAATAGTGAACCTGGTTTGGTGCTGCACAACAGGCTCTTTGAAGGGAGCTGCTGCACTGATATCCTGGCCACTAGTCATTACCTCAGGCATATAAATCACAGGCAGAGAACAGTTGGCCATGGTGTCCTCATGATTGCCTTCCAAGTGAGTAATTACAGCCTGCCAATGGTAATTCCCCAGAAAAGTTAATCGCATGAGGTTCTCTCTCTTTTGATCAGTTGTGCAGTGTGATTGTTGCTTAAGGCTCATTTAAAGAAGTAGTTGCTTTTCAGTGATGTGATTCCTTTATGTGAGACCTTCATGAATATTAGAGTAAGGAGTTTGTGGAACATGGCAGTGATTTTTTTATTAGCCATTTCATATTTAGTTGTCAAAATGAAGTAAATTGCTTCTGTCTGCTCTAAAAAGTGCATTTTTTCCTGCAGCTTTTTCCCTTCCTTTGGTCTTGTTGTTGTCATTGTTTGCTTTGAAATCTGGGCTGAGACCAGACCCAGGATGTCTTTACTTAATGTATACATGGGGCTAAGAGAAAGAAATGATTTCAGCCATTATAAAAGAGCCCTGTGACTTCTCCTCTGTGGTACCTTTATTCAGGAACACAGACAAGGGGGGGGGGCGGGGGGTAGAGTAGGAGGGGGGGGGGGGGGAGAGGAAATCAAACAAAAAACTTCACCTAAGTAGTTCCTTTATGAATAAGCCCCCTTTAGAACATTTTGTGAGTAACAAGGAAAATAAGGTGAGAAAAACCAGAGACAGAGAAACTCAACCTCCTAGAAAAATGAATTTCCAGGAAAAAAAAATACAGAGATATGCAACCCTGGCTTGGTATGGTTTGTTTCTTTTGCCCTTTAGCCCTTGTTTCTTGTGTAACATAAAGTTTTTATACCTTTGGAAGAGGTTTTAGTCACAGGTTTTTTATAGTTTTAATATGAGTATACACTGAAAATACTTAGTAATATTTTACATTTAATGTGGGATTTTCTTTTTATTCTCAACACTTCACCGAAGCAGAAAGCATTTTTAGAAGAACTCTTACCCATCTGAGCCACTGAATTAGTCTAATATAGCAGTTGTTAACTGATAGGTGGTTTCACTTAATTGTAATGGGAAAAAGCCAGTGGAAGATTTTGCAATGGAATTTTATGAATGAAATTGTGGTTTACTTTTAAATAAGTATGCAATGCTCAATGAAATGATCTCTGGAACTTTCGTGAATATTTTATTCAATAACCTTAGCCCATGTTTGTGTTTTATGAGGAAAGTGAAGTTCCAACTGTCTTTTTTTTAATTTAAAATGTCAAAAGCTTCTGTATAAAAAATATATTTCAACCTCTAGATATTCAAGCATTGCAAGAGCATTATTTCTTTTCATAAAGGATGCTATCAAAATCCACATAATAACTTTTTTTTTTAAAGTAGCCCAGGGGGAAAACATACATAGGATATGTCATTTCTTTCTTGAAAGAAAACAAGATAATTAATCCCTCACTCTGCACCTTGTTTATTTTGCCTCCAAACTTGAATAGAAAACTTTTTTGACATAAAAAGCAACTAGGTTTTAAACTTGTTGTCATCTCTGTTAAAAAATTACACAACTTGAAGTAATTTTTAAAAAAGAATTCTTCAATCTCAAATTATGGCAACCTGTGATATTTAGTTGGAGGATTTTTAGGGTTTAAAAGAAAAACAACAGAACTTTTATATTCCAAATATTAGTGCATCAGCTTTATTGGAAAAAGCTGAAATTGTTCAAATGACCTCAGTAAAACAATTTGGACTACGATTCCCGGAATGCTCATGAAGCTGACATGTCTACATGTTCTCAAAAAGTCATAATCCATCATTCTGATACTGGATCGATGGATTATGACTTTCTGATGTCAGATCTGTGAATTAAGGCTTTTTTGAGTACAGCCTGCTATCCAATTATTGCCCCTATTCATATATTATAAATCATTATTGCTTCACCAGGTAGTCAGCAGTTTCTATTTCCTGAAGTTTCAGAGCCTTCTTTTTTTAGCCATTGTGGCGCTCCCATTGACCAATCAAAAATGGAGAGTGCTGACCTGAAAAATAAAGCTTCTATCACAGCAAATTGTTGAGGGAACAACAGTCATTTCTAATTCTTCTCGTTTCTGTTGAAGTAAAGGGTATTAGATTAGACTGAAACAAATCTCATCCCTTTCCTGCACAAACAAGCAATATAATAAATTAGTGCAAAAGTTGTTGGCACGTACTGACTTCATTTTTAAGTGCTCATGCATGAGTTTCTTAAAACTGGTGCTTTCTTCTGAGAAGTTGCCATTTTGTTATATGAAGACAGATCAGCTTCTGATTTAAAGGTGAGATTTGCCAGCGTGCTACCTTAAGTGACTGTGTCTATTAGGTGCTGTTAAACTGAAGCTCCTTTGAATGAATTATTTATAGAGTAATAAACTTACCTCTAATGTAACAGAATATATGATAAAAATAAAAAATGCTTTACTGTAACCAGTTTAGGTGTCAAATCAAAACACATCTAGAACAACTTTATTAAAAGATATTCGGAAAAAAAAGAGGAGTTGTTTTAGGATGTATCATGCATCCAGAGAAGTCATTAAATGAAATGTAATCATGCTGTGTTGGAGAGTTATCTCAACAGATTTCTCAAGCTAAGGGAATTTAGGTCTGGTTTGTGTGGATGGAGAAAATCAATAGTATGATCTTGTTTTTTATTTCATTTTGCTGTACTGATATTCTTCATTAGGATGCAGTTTTCACGGTAGATGGCTGCGCATAAAATATGCCCAGTCAGTACATTGCTAGTGGAGTAGTCGTCAAAAAGGATGGTAATCGATGAAAAGGAGCGTGGTGTAATGAGTGGAATAGAATTCATCTTTATTAACTATTTGTTCGAGTCCCGTGACTGGTGTGAGAGAGCTGTCATAGTGCTGGCTTGTGCCTCAGTTTCTCCTTTGGGTGGCCACATGGATTCTAAAATCTGTCCCCCAAGGACTGTTTCCATGGCACTCTCCTGAAAAACAGGTTTGTGTATCTTGTGTTACCCCTGTTGCTCTTCAGTCAAGGATGTTATCAGAAACCATATGAGAGAGTTAACGGGCATTTTGCATGTCCTGCCATTAAGTAGTTGGGTGAGCAGTTTGTAATATTTTAATATTAAAGGAAGATATTGTCTTGGCATATTCATCTCATTCTTTGTTGTTTATTTCAGGAGTTCTGGTCATTAAGGGCATCCTTGCTCTCACCTTCCTTTTCCTGTTACCTCTTTTACATTTTCAGATTTTGACCACCAATACTTCCAGTGTGCTGCAGGGCACTGGAAAGAGGTGGTTTGTTGTGAGAACAGAAATAGTTGTTCTATGAATGCCTATGCAGAAAACATTATTTCCAGGACAAGTGCGAGTGCAGGGATGGAACCGGGGCGGGGCTCCAAAGCCTTCCTTGTTTCAAATAGCCCAGTTCTGCTGGTGGGGAGCTGAGGGAAGCTCCTTCTGCCACCCACGGAAGTCGGCTCCAACCCATTTTCAGATTTCCTGTAAACTGCAGGTGCCCACTAGATGGAGACACAATATTTTATACATTAGTGGCTGTACAGATGGTAATCAAACCCACCAGCTGCTGCCTGCACATTCCGGGCACCTCGCCAATTTACTGGCAGTATGTTGACTGGGAAGCAGACAGTGACACACTTTGATCGAAAAGCTTGTATGATGATTTCTTTTTGTTGTAATATTATTGTTTTTTTTAAAAAAAATGATAAAAGAGATCAAGATGTGTATCTTGATCAAAGGGTACTGCTGTCTGCTTTCCCATCAGCAACTTCTAACTTATAGAAATCAGATTGCGTGGAAAGCAATCAGCAAAGGTTTGAGGTCTTTCTTGTTCTCACTGCCAAGACATGCTGACAAGTGAGAAAATTAAAATCAGAGAAGGTAGGGAGAGAACTAGTAAAACACTGGTTGAAATATAATTATTTAAAGTTCATGAGTTTAATAATTTTAGGGCTGTTAAAAAAATCCAGTTAAAGTGCTCAATTTGGCTTTCACTTGTGTTGTAAGAGCGCCTTAAGGTCTTTCTCTGATGGAGGGTGTTGCTTTAAGACTAATTTACCACAGAGAGAGAAATATATCTATTACTTGTTGTCAAGGAAGAATAACCTGTCTCTGGTTCTGGGGCCAAGTTTTTCTAAGGTACCTCCTATCAGCTCTATTTCTTCTGCATGGAACTGTGCATCCAATATGATTTATTAGGGTGTATACATGATACAATAGACACCTGCAAAGAACTCTTAAACCAGTCAGTCCTATAAATGTGAAGATACTTTGTGCAGAGGGACTTTACTGAAAATCTGTCTATTATACTTGGTAAGGTCTTTTCTCTTCAGGGTCTCTAGTCGAATCATTTTTGTTTTCAGCTCCTGGTATTGACTCCTTCTTTAAAAACCTTTTTTTAATTTTATTTTTCAGTCCTTCCAGGCTTAAAAAAACAATTAGCAGTTACAGATATATATATATGTGTGTGTGTGTATGGACTATGTTTCAGTGCGTAGGTCAATATTTCTGGCCAACGTAAAAGCACAAACCCAGTGACAGTGGTAAGAATTCCTTCACATTCTGCCAATTTTTAAAACCAAAATGGAGAATTACATGATAGAAGGGCCTGGGGTATGTGACATTTTGTCTAGGTGGAGCAAGGAAATACTGGAGGGAAAAAGCTTGATGTAGGTAAGGAAGTGAGTAGGGCCCACCTCCAGGAGTCTTCAGAGTGTGATCTTTGATCTGATTTCTGGGTTATGCTCAGCCTTACTTCCTCTCCTCCACTTGTGAGATGTGGTTGCTGCTTCCCATTGCTCTTGCTCTTTCCTTCCACAGCACTGAATGAAGTCCTGTGTCCTCATCCAGCCTTCCTTTCTCTCTGTTGCCAGCCAAGCTTCCCAGCCATTAGTGATTTTCCTATCTTCTCCACTTCTCTGCTTGGCAATCCAGACACGTTGGTTGTTCCTGCTGAGTACTTTCTTCTGAGGGTTAGATCAAAAGACAGCAACTTCAGAGTAGGCGATGTCATGTTTCTGGGTATGGATCTGCATCTCAAGAGAAGATGCTGCCATTGGGTGCTTGCTCCCTCTAGGTATTTATGACATTGCTATTTGGGTAAACTGCCAAGGAAAAGGTGCTGCTGAAAGGAATAAATAAAACTCTTTGGCATCATTGCTTCATTTTTTTCCCATCAAAAGCTGACACATTGTCTTTATCTCATCAGGCAAACCGTGTGCAAACTTCGTGATCACATGTTCTTTGCCTATTTTTGTAGAACAGAGTTTCTCAGACAAAGCACAAGGGGAGGAGAGGAAAGGCTGCAGTGTACAACTCCATGCAATACACTTTAGCTTCACGTATTCTATGGCTGATTCAAGATTTTCACTCCAGAGTTGGAAGCGTTTGCTCTTTATTCTGAGTTGTGATAGAATTCTGTATGATTGTAGAAATCTTTGAACAAATGTTAGATTTTTGTTGCTTCTGTTTCTTGTGTGTATTGTAATTTTCAAGAAGATGTAGTTAACAGAGTTTATAAGGGATAAGGAGTTAAGAGACTGTTGTTTGTTTGTTTTTTTAATTGAAGAGAAATTATTCAGTAGAAATGTTTTTCTTCTCATGCATTGTTTAAACAAATTCTAAAAATCCACATTGGGTTATATGATTTGTCATGAGCTTCCTAACAAGTCAAAGCAGAATGAGATTTATGCTCTTTTTCAGCAGAAACCATTTCATGCCCCAACAGAAATGGAAATGACTATTCTCAGAAACCTTCCAAGCCAAAGTGGGAGGGGATAATCTGTAAGGAGATGTTACCTTCTCAAAAACAACCTCGCATCATCCAAGGTGTGGTTGGCTTTGGCAGTTTACCAAGGGGAAGCTTTGCTAGCTTTCAAATCACCCACCTAGCCAAGCTGTGCTGAGGCAAGGCTTTGTTTAACTCCTGCCTTCGCCAGACCAGCCCTGCCCCTACCCACAGCTGCGTTTTTATCTAACGCGAATGACAGGATTGTAAGGGAGAGTTAAAACAAACACGGGCACTCAAGCTGAAATGCAGCATCAACAGATTTATGAACACGTATGTAATGAGAAGAGCCTCTTTACAATGGGGCACGAAATCCAAGTGTCACGTAAGAAAGGCACGGTTTCTTCTAACAGGTTATGGTTAGAACTCTGCAGATTCAAGTTATATAGAAATGGAGTTGTAAAGAAGTACCGATATCTTAGACTGATATGGGGGGTTGTGTGTCCTGATCAAATATTCTGGTGTTAAAACAGACTCGTTTCACATAGAGAAGTGACTGAAAACTGTAACTCTGAAATTTCAGGGAAGAACTGGCTTGCTTCTGCATTCCCACATTGGGAAATGTATGCTAATGGCTTAATTTTTATGATAAAAACATGAAAAATAAGTCCCTAAAATACTGTTGAATCAATTTTCTGATATAACAAACTTGTTTTCCCATTTGTGATTAAAATGACCTACAGTAAGATTTTTTTTAAACTAGGTGTTAATTAAAAATATGGAAATGGATTTAAAAAACCTTGCAGTTCACAGTGGAAGAATTACCATAACTGATCTGTTCCCAGAGCCATGCCTGGTCTGAGATGTTTTTAAGATGTCTAAGTTACTGGTTGTTTTTCTGCATGATTGTTTCCAAAGCAAAATGTGATTCCAATAAAAACAGTAATTGAATTTACAGTCCACAGGACAAATTGTTGTTTTAACAGAAACTTACACACTTAGGCAAGGACCTTATGTTTTAGGTCTAATAACAAAGAACACAAGCTCCCCATTTTTATGTGGCCATATATTCTGGAAAGTTTTCTAATGTGGCTTTTTTTGAAAAAAATAAATCTATAGTGTATTTTTTGAATTGCGTGAGCAGTTTTTCCCCCTCTTAGCACTGGATCAATATTCCTTAGGTTGTGTTGGTTTGGGGTTTTTTTAATGCAACCTTTTAAATGTTAGTGCAGCTATTTTCTGTAGCATCAGCTAGGGGTGAATCAATACAGAGAAGCCTATCCACATCTAATGCACCTAATGACTGAGAGGAGTTTGGAGAGAGCTTGTTCATCTGGCATTTGGTGCTGAGAGAATGTGCAGAGCACAGGGCAGTTGTGTGAGGGGCTTGTCCATGACCAGTCTTGTGTGGAGAAAATGCTGGTTTTGGAGGAAGTGGGTAGGAAGGGAAGGCTGTCCAAGAGCAGTGGCAGACAAAGGCAGGAGGTGGGACCTCTTTCCAGCATCAGGCAGTGACTGCACTTTACTGTATCAACAGCAAAATGCTATTTTTCTGCTGTCAGACTTTCTCTGCAGGAGTGCCCAGGCTCTTCTCAAACCCTTTTTGTTCTAAAAGGTGGGGGGATTAAGTTTTCCTAGGTTTTTGGAATCTCGGTGCCCTTTTTTTCTTTACACAACACTGCTGTTTAGGTCAAGCCTGAAATCTGTGCTTGCTGAACTAAGAAATCTGGTGGGGCTCAGCTCCAGGGGCACACAGGCTGCTCTGAACTGGTGTGTGCAGAGCATGAGACACACTGGAGATTCACACGTGCTGGAAACAGGCATGTCTGCATTAGCAGGCTTTTTTTGGAAGTCTTAGGGCTGACCTAAAGCCCTGTGGAACAGTAAGAGTTGATGAGATATTGCTGCATCGCGGATGTAACACCTGGAAAAAACAGTCCAGGATAGTGCCAACAGCTGTTTGACACACTCAGGGGCGCAGGAGGAACACGTGATGCTGGTAATCATCTCTGAGTTCCTACAGTGACCGTTTGAATAAAAAAAGAAATATTTCATATTTCTCAGCACCAGGCAAACCAGGAACCCTGAGTGAGGAAGCCAGCTTTCCTAGGTTCCCCTTGGGAAAAGGCGAGGGAGCAGGCTGTGCTTGCTGCGGTCCAGGGCAGGTACATTAAGGAATTTTTAGGTTCTTAATTCATCTTAGTTGCTCTGAGTGTCTCTCAGGAGAGGCAATTGTCTTTGCAGTTCCTGCAAGGAGGGGTCTAGGGGGTTGACAGGGCCCCTAAAGCAGGTGTGATGAATACCAGCCCCCTAAGCAGTTTAGTTCTTATAGGCCATTTTGTTGCCCAAAGGCACATGCTCTCATGCAAATTGGTTTTCTGAGAGTATGGAATTGCAGCAAGTATTTATAAAATGTTTGAAGCCTGGTCCCAGAAAGAGGTACCAAGATGCACCTGGCCAAGTGTTGTTTCACATTTTTATCATAACATTTTCAGCATTTGTATTGGATCTTTACTGATTAAATAAGGTGAGAGAAGAGATGCACAACAAGGAAGTGTAAAGCTCCAACCTGATAAAGGTGGATGCCACCAAAATATTAGACTATCTGTTGTTCATTGAGTTCAACAGAACTTACTTTTATGGTTTTCAGATGTGATCACATGAGTAATAAAAAGGGCCATCATTTTTTAAAAACATTGGTAGCTCTAGATAGGTGATTCCTGTGGGAAACGTGCTTGTGGATTTTTTTTTTTTTTAAATTACTTTCGATCCCTGTTGATTATGACTGTACAGCCAGAATAGGAGCTGGCTGCTCTTGGCTTGTTCGATGGGTGTCCTTGAAGTGGAAAGGGGAGGAGTTAGTACTTTGAAGAGTCCAGACATGCAAGAGTTGCACTTCCAAGAACTAAAGAAAAAAATCCTTCGCCCTTCCTGAAAATCTGTATGTATTTTTAAAAGGGTTACGTTAGCCTCGAGCATTTAAAATGATGAGACATATCTCAAAAAATCATGAGTTGCTTAAAAGTAATTGTTTGGTTCCTTTTCCTTGCAGTCTAGTTTTTGAGCTTTCAAGATTTATGTTTTCAATCTTTCCTCTGCAACCATAAGAGCTAACTTTATTTTTAAATGGAAGCTGAGATTCTCTTGTAATCCCATAACTCTAGGAGATTTGGCAATGCTAAATACAATGTGAATTTAGAATGACCATTTAGTGATGTGTCCTCAGCATTAAAGCCAACTGGGGAGGTTTTTTTTCATGTCTTTCATTTTGTCTTTCTAAATAATCTGGAAATTGGCAGCAATAATTGGAAGCTTGGTAAAAGCAGTAGAAGACAACTGCAGCCTAGTAAAATCAAAGGGTTTTGTTGTTTTTATTTTTCCTGGTATGTTAGGATAGATAGATTCTTACAGAATCTAGGTATTAGGGGCACTCTGCATTAAGATATCTCTAGAGAGGAAGGCTTTGGTTGTTTTTATAGAAGCACCCTTTTCTGCTCAGTCAAGCATTAAAATTGGCAGCAATTCCTGGAGTAGCAAGAAAATCCTGGTTGTTGTCCTCATATAGTTACTGAAAACAGAGGATATGTAAAAGCTTTAACTCCAAGGAAAAATATTTATAACTGTGACATTGTGTTTCCTTACAGTAATTTATGGGCAAAATATAGGGAAGGAGGAACAAAAGCTATAAATAATATTTCTTATGTAAACATAATGGCAGTAGCAAATTCTTTTTATTTAAAAATTAATATTGATGTTCATTAATATAAATTACCACATTTCAGATGACTCTGATGTCCTTGAGGCCAGATGTCACTGACTGATTTACAGCTTCCTGGGGGGAGGAGGAGATCCTGTTTTGTCAATGTAGGCACCAAATTGCTTCAAATAGCTATTTTAGACTAGATTAATTACTAATGTATTGTCAACAAAGTCAATTCACACCACAGATCAGAAACATGGCAAGCTTTCTTTTAGAACATATTGACTTGGATTTTGAAATGCAGGAAAAAGAGCATAAAGCTACCTTTGACTCACTGAACTTCTGTCTCTTTTAGGAATAGTGGTGTGAAAATTCCTGCCCAGGAACACGCACACAGAATTTCCACGTGCATCATTAGCAACTGGGGAACATCCTTCAGAGGCAGAGTTTTAGGCCCTCATTTGTCTTAATTCTACTTTTAATATTAATACAAATGCGTGTAGCGACGGTGTGCAGGAGGAAGCTCTGCCACCTCAGTCCCACCACAGAGACCAGATATCTGGATTAAGTTTTTGAGTGCTTCGTAAAATCCTTTGGTCCATTGGACCTCATGTATTAAATTGCTGCAAAAGAGGATGGCAGATGTATTTGTAGAGCTGTCAGCAGCCTCCCAGGAGCCTTCTGTGGGAACGCTCGTGGGCGATGCCTCTGCAGGCTGGGGGGGTGCACTTGTTGTGTTTGCATACGGTGGCAGGTTAAAGGGGAGGGATAAAAAAAAGCAGCCTGGTTTGAGTCAGTGCATCTCTGTCCATTAGGTATTCGTTCAAATTCAACCACATGAAATACAGGCAGCCAACAAACTATCTCTTGTAAATGCCTTTTATTCCAGCAGCTGAAATTTAGCACATTTGTAGGTGTGTGGCCAGGCATGCTTAGCATGAATAGCAAACTAATGTAAATCCTGTATTACAGAGTTTGTTTGATAGCAAATCTCACATTTCTCAGAGAGAAATCTGTGCAGTCCTCTGGTAGCATAAGGTCCCATGGCATATAAGTACAAACTACACAGGTGATATGAATATAGAGAATAACGCACAAAGAACTCCCTTTTTGAAACTCATCTGCCATTCATGTAAATCAAACCCATATCCATTGAAAGGCTTGGAAACATGTTACAAGGCTTTAGAAATGGTCCATGTTGAATGTGGGATCTTTTTTCCAATCCTTATAAATAATTATTTTCCTGTGTTTCGTAAGATTAGCTGCAGAGAATTTATGTTAAGACTGTCAGGAAAGGAGTACAGAATTTCAGGTACTATCAAGTTGAAAAGGTGGTTTTAAAATGTTTCTGTGATACAAAAGCTTTCTATCAAAGAGGCAAATGCATCACCTCCTGAGTCTTTTTTCTCATTTACTAAATAAGTAAACATAAACTCTGAATTCTCATTCTCAGCAAGTATGTTAGTAAAGCCAAACTGACCTTGACCTTAGCTTTGCTAATTTCCAAACTCTGATATTTATTCCTGGAGTAGATTGTTTCCGTTATACCATATACATAAATACTGCAAACCTTTCCATTGCCTTGAATTAGTGTAAGTAAATAGCTGGTTTTAATCTACATAATATTTTGAAAGCAGACGTTCTGTGCTGTGACTATTAAGATACACCCACCAGCCATTTCTATAATGCTAAAACCTCTTATATATATTATTAAAAGTAACGCTACCAGCCAGGGGGTTTATGCCACAGAAACTTTAAATAATAAAATACAACGTGGATAAAATCTGCAATAATAGTAACTTAAGCAAAATTAATTTAAGTAACAGATAACATCTGGGGGAAAATGTAATGGTGTATTGGTAAGTTATGCAAAGCTAATTTTATAATAACTACCACATCTGTGGAACTCATCTATTAGAACACTTTACCAATCTTCTTTCCTGCCATTATTCTGTTTTAGAAATTTCCCTGTGTACTATTTTACTGTCTTTCCTCTGCCTACGTTTGTAAAAAGGCAATTTGCTACCTCTCAACAACAAGCAAAGCGTGCGAGTTTATGTACAGAACAACGCAGTGCTTTTTATACAAACCTGTCTTTACGCACGCTTGTGCCAGAAGGAATTCCGGAGCAGGACTGTGGCACGGGGCTGTGCTCCGAGAGCAGTGTGTGCACCAGCTGCAGGTCTCAGCTGGGCCGGTGCCGCGGGGCTGGGCAGGTGCTGCTGCCCCGTCAGTCCCGCGGCAAGCTGTGCTGACTTCTCCTGGCACCCCACCTCACCTCAGAGCTGGTAGGAATAGTGCACCTAATTGTCCCTTCAGTCTCTTTCAGAGCAGCTGACACTGATATGCCAGCTACCTTTACGCAGCTGCCTCACAGTGTCTTTATATTTGAATTCCTGTGGACCCGCTGGACCGCAATGTGCAGGAAAATATTGCCAATTAATTTTAAGGCATTATCATCTTGCCAAACCGTTTCTCACATTTCGATAGTTATATTGATTCCAGAGGACACTTTGAGTAATACATCTTTGTCATAGTGAATAATGCTCACATAATGACGAATCTTCGGGAATTAAAAAAAGGAGGATGAAGTTTTTAATGTAGGTCAGTGGAAGTAATTCACCATAAATTTACTCAGACTTCAGAAACTAGCAACATTTTTTTAAAGCCACTGTAACTGTATAAAACTTACTGTGTCTCCTTCTCTGTTTTTAAATAGATTTTACTACAGAGCCATTGGTGCTATTAAACATGAGGTTTTGTTCAAAGGAAACACAAAGACTTAATTGTATTTTTTAAAGGAAAGTATTGCATCAGAAGGATTCATTTAAATACGTTTGTTGGCTTCGGGCTCTCACCACAATTCATTCGTTCTAATTTTCCCCTGGACTTGTTAAGGACACAGTGTATAGGAAGGAGCAATGCAGAATGGCATTTTTAGGTCACTATATTTTGGCTATAAACTGTAGTCCTGCTCATAAACTTGTTATTACTAAACAAAATGCTTCATATTCTACATTGAAGTTTCACAGTCTTTAAAAAAAACTTTTGGCTGAATGTTGGGACTATTATGGCTCATTAAAGAGACTAGTTCTGCTGTAATTTAGTTATTTCTTAGTGATCCAAGGGTTATTATTAGATACGGAACAGATGAGTAAAGAATGGCTCTCTGTAAAAAGACGCAGTGAAGTAAAAATATTATTCAGAAAAACAGAACCTCTGAAAATCTTACCCATGCAACAAAAATGTATTTGATTGGCTTGGAATTGATTCTAAAAACCTGGTCTATTTTTTTACATTATATTACTTTTTTTTTAAATTTGGGCTGGAGAGAAGAAATGGAATGATAATTTAATCTAAATAAAAAATATATTTTGAGTGAATAGGTAACTAACTAAGCAAAAAATATTATTTTAAGGAAGCAGAAAGTAATTTTGAATTCTCATCCAGTTCAGCTAATATTTTTAATAAGAAAATATAAGGTAAGAAATCAGAAAATGGAAATAGTTGCTAAATTTAAAAAGCTCTAGTTTTTAAAAAAATAATATTTAAAAACAAAGTGTCATTATTTTTGAAAGAAATACAATTTGGGACAGTTTTTTCATTTTGATACAAAACCCAAACTTTCTAACTTATTTCTTTTGTGAGTATGTAGGCACTGTGCTGAGAATTTTGATTACAGGTGATAGAGGAAAGTGCTTCTATAGATCTGGTTTTCTCTTCAGTTATTATCTCCAAATCTTTCTGTCACCCATTTAGGTTCTTATAAACATGAGCTAATACTGTATACCTGCTTTACTGAGCTCACAGATAACAGGGAACCGTGGAGGTAGTGACAGAGTCCAAACAGAAGTTCTGAAAAGCTTTTCGGACTACAAAAGAGATTTTTATTGTAATGAAGTGGCTAGGTCTAACTTTTTATTTTCGGTTGTTGCTATCACTTCTGCAGATGTATAGAACCTTTAATATTTTCAGCATGTTTAACTGCAGCAAGTAACTAAATGACCCAAATATCAACCTAGCTACGATTTCAAAGTATGAGGAAATTAATTTATGGGAGCTGCAATTACCCTGATGTGAATTAATGTCGTTTACTTACACCATCCAAGCAAAATCCTGTTTGTAATCGCTGACTCAGAACTGGAACATCTGCCTCGTATTCTCGATGGGCACTTCCCCTGTGGAGGCCCCAAACACACCATTTCAGTGCTGTACCCTGTTCCTTGCTTGGTCACAAATGCCTTTTCTCGCCCTATCTGGCACATATGTTCTCTGTCATCCACTTTTTTAAAGTAGGACACAAAACCTTGTCCCTTTAGAGGACGCAGGGCTGCCTTCTACATCCCTGCTGAGACCCTGAGCATGGACTTGGTGCTTCATCCAGCTGCTCTGAGGGGGAAAAGCCATGCCCTTGTCAGAGCATTCCTGGAGCTGCAGGTCACACACCAGCAGAACACCAGTGAGGTTCCCATGGTCACAGCAAAGGAACAAGGTGAAGCAGCAAAACTTGGACCATTAGCGACCCTTAAATTATAGTTACATATTAAAATATTTTCCTTAGGGCCTTATTTGATTTAATGCCACTGCAACTTCACTCCAAGTGACTCCTTTGATACTGCCCTGAGATTCCAAACTGCAACAATGTCCCTGTTCAGAAGTGACAAATATGCACTGGGAAGACAGAATGTTACCTAAGCACTGTGTTTTCTGAACGTAATTATCCACATGAGTAAGAAGCTGTAGTGTTATGAAATTATGAAAATCATCTGTTCTTTCCAAGTGTTATAAAGAGGGCCCCTTGGGATGCAACTAGAAATTAAAGCTGATCTATAATCATTTTCAGAATGCTTTCCAGTTCTGAGCACCTGGATAGTAACAGAAAAGGTATTGTTTTTTGTTGTTTGCCAGCCATTTCATTTCCATTTTAAAAAATCTGCAAGAAACCTCTGAGCAATAATTAAACATAAATTACTTTCTTCTTTTTTCTTTTTTTTCTGTTTAATACTACCAGAATGAGATTGAACTTGACCAACCTGCAGTTTCCCCCTCAGCTTCAGCGACGGGATCTCAGGTATAGTTTTGTTCCTTTTAATTTATTTTGGGGGGTTTTTTAAGCTATTTTTCTATGAATTTCCATTGGATCCCAGTCACTGATGACAGTTATTCTCTAGAACATAGCATGCATTCTCTTCTAAGATTGAATGAAATGACTTTTAATGCATTGATCAGTCAGCAGAGGAGATTTATTTGAGTGAGTCCCTCTGGGCTCTCACCCTGTGTGAGGATGTGCCTGCCTGGCCTGGGCAGTGTGAGACAGCCACGACGGTCTCTGTCAAGGCAGCACTTCCCAAAAGCAGCTCTGTGTCTTGGTGCCTGTCTTTGTGCTGCTGCAGGTGGGTCTCGTAGAGGGCAGGAGGATGTTCTAACTCAGTGTTCTTTGTGGCTGGTTGCTGCTAGGGATCTGACCAGGGGGATTACCTGCAAGAGCCCTGTCCAGAGGCAGCATCTCCCAAGGTGGATGCTGTAGCTGGAGTCACTGCTGAAGATGAGAATCCTGCAGTGTGTGAAATCCCAAATGAAATTACTGGCAACCTTGAGGTACTATTACTAGAAAGCTATTCACTAATTCTGTCTATGGTTAATTAGCTAGCTCAGTCTTAATGAATATAAACTCTATTTGTGCTAAAGCTGGCAAAACGCACATCCATATGCTGTAAAAATGTGAATTAGCCTCTATAAATAACTCCTAGTTTAGTCAGCTTACATATGATAAGATAAAAAATACTCAGTAATATGACAACATATATCTTCAGCCTTACTATGTGTCAAAAACACGGGCCAAATCCTGCTCTCAGTGATGTCAGTGATAAAATTCCTTCTTAGGGGTTCAGGACCAGCTGCTATGCTGGAGTATATGCAATGTGTGCTTAATATAAATTGTTAGATGCATCTGTGTCACACATCCTTCAATTTTTGTAAGAAATGACTCATTTGTGCCAATTTCAGGCTGTGTCTGGTAGGTGTGTGACTGCACAAGAGCTGCCTTAATGATACAGATCAGCTGTCAGTATGTGGTCTACAGACTCTGAGGGCTCCCTGATTTCTTCCTGTGAGGTTCATGGAAGAGAAGGAAGCTACTCTCTTTGGAATTAACAGGAAATTATTGAAAGCAAACCTGCTAGAACAGATTTGCACCAAGGAAGTGCTGGAATTTGGTCTTATTGGCAACAACCAGGAGGCATTAGGCACTTTGAACTTCAGATACAGCACATTAGACACTATAGACTAAGCAGCAGTTTAATAAATACCTAACATTTTGTGAAAATACTGTGATATTGGTAAATTGCTTTACTTGAACTATGCATCAGTGGGGGATATGAATTAGATAATGATGTTATCATTAGAGCCTGTCCCAGTTGTTTGAACAAAACTTTATGACTCTTAGAAATATTGTCATTGCACTCCTTCCATTTCTCTTGTATTTTTGCAGTAATCAGTGCTGATACTGAAAAATATACATAAATTACCCATAAAACACCAGTGTTTGTGGCCCTTTTTCCAGTGATCCCACATTTCCAAATGCCATACAATCAGAGATTGCTATGCATTATCACTGCCAAAGATATCATTAGAATACATCACAACCCCTGTACCTTCCCCACAAATGCTACATTGCAAATTAAACACTCAATGTCTACAGCAGTTTGGATTTCCAGAATGAGATACATATTCATAATTGTGTTTGTAATTAAGACAGACAAGCAGCATCACAGAAATACGGTTTCTTATTGTTCATTTTCAGTAATGCTTTTTAATTCCAGCACTGTTTCAATAAAACACATTACACTAGAGAACAAACATCTGCAGCAAAGGAAAACAGTGGCAACAACCAGATCCCAAAGCAATTTTTCTGATTTGGTGTCTATTGGTAAAGGCTGTCTGAGAATACAGGCGAATTAGCCTATCTCCCAAGACAAGGTTACGTGAGGAATGGCTGTCCCAGATCGCTTCCTGCTCATGGCAGCCATGCCATCCATCGGAATTGTGCACGGCAATATGATAACGTGTTATCACATAAGGACAGACTGGAACACTCTTCTGTCTGCAAAACAGGAAGGTGTGGAGGATAATGTCTGCCTTGCTGCACTACACTGTGTCAAAACCACAAAGACAATGTGCAGCCTAAGATAGCTCCATCATAACCACTTCTTTCTTCTGATTTTCTTTACAGGCAGACATAAATGAAAAGCTGCAAATGCAGGAAGAAGCTTAGACCTGGAGAACAGAAAAATTGAAAAGTCCTAAATAGCCAGATAAGAAAGGTGATGCTGGGTTTTGCAGAAATTGGGCAGTAGGGGATGGCGCACACAGAGGCTGGCTCGCTGCCTGAACAGAATTATTTCTGTATAGAGGAAAATGGTTCTGTTAACATTTACCTAGAAGTGCTTCATCCCAGTCCCTCAAATTTATGGTGTTCTGCCAGCACTGTTGTTTAGTTTAGACTTAAGTTGAAGATTATAAACAGAAGGACGCATAATTAAAACATGTTGAAATTCAGTTTATTTCTGAATAGAAATTCTAACTTTAAAAAAAAGCTGCAGTTTCATTCTCCCAGTTGTGAAATACTTAACAGTTTCTGCTTTACACCTATGTTTTTTTTCAGGAAGTGTTGCTACAAGGAGAATACATAGAGAGAAAACATCATTTTGAGGCACTGCAGATATAATAAGGAGAGAATTTAATTAACATGTAATTACTCACCTTTCACTGTAGCTATTCATTAATAATATGTATGTTATTTTGTTTTAATTTGCTTCCTAAGCTGTAAAACAAATTTAATAGCTTACACTTCTTTCTTTCCACCATATTAAAATTGCATAACTGAAGAGTTTGCACTTCAGTATTCCCAAGAAGAGTTCCTTTCGATTTCAGTGGAATTTTTCCTGGAATGAATGTATCTTTTCATCTGAGAATGTTTCCATATTTTGTCAGACATTATAGAAATGTTTCGTACTCAAAAGGAATCCAACCAAATAAATTACCTCAGAAGAACCAGTTGAACATGTATGTTTCAAACTTGCAGCCTGTATTTATTGTGTCCCAGAACTCTGTGCCCTAGAAAGCATGTGAAATACGAGTCGTGCTTTGAAGCGTAAAGGCTGGACTGGATTGCATGTTTAGTGGAATACATGAGAAATAGAGTGTTTTATTCATTGCATTTTCATATTTATTTACCACTAAGTAAAAAGTTAGATTTGGTTTAATTTCATCCTCATTTTTTGATGGTAGTAAATGAAAAAAAATTGCAAGACTGACTCAGCCAGTCAAAAGAAGAAAATAGCTTGTAGCAGTTCTCCTAAAAGGTCTGATTTGATGCTGCCTGACTTTCAGGGGCTGCTCCTGGTGGGCACATTGCTGAGCATGCAGCCAGAAGGGTCATTCCCACGTGCTCAGCAGGAAGTGGTCCCACAGCTGAAGACAACACCCAGTAGCTGTGCCTGGGCACCAGGAGCCTGAGTGTGCTCTGCAGAATGTGTGTCCAGTGTGGGCATGGAGCTCCTGCAAACCAGTGGGTCACTGGCTGAAGAGGACAGGGCATTTCACTTGGTCTCATGCACTGAGAAGAATTCTTCCCCTGGTACGTGATAAGGAGAAGTAAGGCCTGCAGTGATTCACTTCCAAGTTCTCTTGATTGCTGTTTCCAGTGCTGGCCAGTAAATTAGTGAAAGCTTCCTTTCAGCTATTAAAAGCTGATTGTTCTGCCGTGAACACTGAAGGAATTAGTGAAGCATTATTAGTTTTGCCTTTTAAAAAATATTTTGATTCCTGGTTATGTTCTTTGTTGTTTTATTCCTATGAAATATGACTTTTTTGTTAACAAAACTTTCTGAAATCAAAATGTCCTTTATTTTGATACATAAATCCATCTCCCAAGACATTATGCTAATGTCACCATTTCCCTAGTTTTGAACTCAAAGGTGAGAACAGAACTTTTGAAGAGAGCTGTCCATATGACAAAGAGTATTTTAAATACTTTTTAGTGAAAATGTGTTATTGGCAATTTAGCATTGTTTAGCACTTCAGACCTAAATCTGAGGGCTGCAACATTCCTGCTGTAGTGCTAAGCAGAAAGGGACTAACTGTGGTTTATATTAAGACCAATGCTAAACAAAGACTTTTGCCCACAGCTCTTTCTCCCTCTCCCAGATTTTGTAGAACCTCTGGGAAATTTTAAAGTGCTTTGAAGACGAGAAATAGTATATGAACCTCAAGTATTGCTGTGATGATTTGTTAGCAGTCAGTCTTAGTACATATGCATAACAGCTGAGGTAGTGCAGAAATCCAGACTGAAGTCCAAATCCCACAAACTGTATTTGTAACCAACTTTCTGCTGAACTAGATAATGCTACCAATAAAGAATAGACCCTGTGATTTTTTGGGATTGGGAAGGAGGATGGCTAGAAGCCTGAGGGAGGGAAGATGAGTAAAAGGTAGGCATAGCATCTCTCTAAGAAGAGTGTGAGTTCTGACACAGCATATGAACATCAAATTGAAGAATTCTTTAATGTCTTCAGAATGTTAATATGAAATGCAAAACGTCATGCTTTGGATAGATGGGTAGGAACAAAATGTTCAGATGCAATATGGTGCATTAGGAACAGTCTCCATTCTGCATTCCTGGCTTTCCCATTGGTTTAAATTAGGCTTGCTGTTTCTCCAGTCTCTCATGTCATGTTGAGTTACTGCTCTAGTCATCTCTAAAAATAATTATGCTGTCATTCCTGGGACCTACAGTTGAGGCTTTGGTATTACTGTCTTCGAGTTTTTGGGGGTTTTTTTGCCACACTGTTGATCTAACAAAGTTCTTTACAGTGCACATACATAGCATAGCTCCTAACAGGTTCCCACCCTGCAGAGCTCTCAATTTAAAGCAGATAGATCTTGTAGAAATGAAGGGAAGAGGTGTTGTGTTCCACCTTGTCTGCCAGAGAAGTGGTGGTTTTCCAGGGGCAGAGGACAACAGATGAAACAGTGTAGTTTCTCCTGTATAAGGTACAATATAAATGCTTCTTAGCATCTTCGTGGCAAAATCCTGGTCTTTACTAGCATTTTATAATGAGACAGTGCACAACTAGTAATTATCCTCTGGTAAAAGAAAAGCTCTCTTTTTAGGCAGTGCTTTTCTGCATTACACTGACAGCATGATGGAAGTTTAGATGGAAAGCAGCTTTTCTAGTAAGAAGCTGGCTTGAAAGTGATGGGAAAGGAGACAAAAAAAGAAGACAGTTTTTTACCTGTTTTATAGTATTTTGTCATGACCTTTTCTTCTCAAGCCTTTCTTCTCTTCTTTTGCACTGAATTTTGATTTGAAGTTGAAAATTGCCACACTGTTTCCTTCCTAAAATTGTAACTGGCATTCCTAGAAAAATTGTTTTCCCAGAAAAGCCACTGTGCGTAGGCTTCAAATTCAGCTTTTTGCAAGTGAGAATAAGACATTTTCTTCAATCACCTACACTGCCAACCTGACCACAAAACATGGGCCGAGTCAGCACTGGCCTGTTTCAGTCAGGCTCTTCAGCACACGATCCAGCTGACCACTCAAACATGTTCCTCCAGACAGGCATGTTGGACTTATCTGAAAAGGGTTAGGGTTAGGCTCAGGTTTGGCTCTGGGCTGGCCCAGAAGGGTGCAGAAGAGAACCACAAAGTTCTGTCAGCTGGCAGTCTGGAGAGGGCTGTGTTCAAGGTGAAATCCCCTCTGCTTCTCCACCACCCTTCACAAGAAAGTGACAGCAGTGACAAAACACTGTGCTGCTTGCCATGAGCAGCTCCAAACTGAATGTTTGGAATGAGCATTTCAGCCCATTTTGCTGTGGCACTTTGAGTGTGCAGAGCAAGCTTTGGGCTCCAGCAGTTGTGGATTCAGATCACATGTACAAAAACAAAAAAAAAAAATCAAAGGATAGTTGCAGTGACTCATGTAATTGAGAGTCCCATTCAGATGCAGAGCCTTAAACAGGACATGGAATTAGTAATGCTGCAGAAAGAACAGAATGTAAAATATTTCCAGGGTAGAAACAACCTGACATTTTACATAGTGGACTGCTTTAAACACAATAGTGCTACTTTAAAGCCTGTGCTGTCGTTCACTCAACAGAGAGTGCACTCACCAGGAGGTTTGTTCATGCAGAATTCTTCACTCACAGAGTTGCCTAGGCCTGCTGGGAGTTGTGTTTATTTTGAATGTGTTTTTGAATGTTTCTGCAGCTGACTCAACAGAAAAGGAAAAGGTGAGTTGCAACAAGCACCCCAGCCAGGTAGGGTAGGAGGAGCAAGAGGGGAGACCTGTGGCCTTGACATCAGGAGGCTGTGAGGAAGAATGGTCCAAAAAAGTTGCTCTCCTAAATGAGCATGGTACTTCTGTGTTCCTGGAGAAAAGCTGGTGGAGCTGTATCACTTCAGGATGCCGATGTGCATGGTCATTCATAGTGGGAGCCTCTGGAGGTTGCTTTCAGCACCTTTTTAGGTGAGCCTGTTCCTCTGGTGATAAGGTAGCATCAGGATTTTGCCTTCCTTCACTGAGGTTGGTCTACATGAATATCTCAAAGTTTTCATTTCTCACTTTCCAGCCATTTCTGAAGATCTTTCATACAACATTTTCTTGACATTTGAATCTTACATCTTTTAAACTTCAGCCAAGACAATTTTCTTGTCTATTTTTATGATTGCATGGATTGTAGCATAAAAAATGTCACATCTGGACAGAGCGGGATCCAAGTATCCCAGGCTGCTACCTTTGGCATTTGCTGTGGGAGATGCTTAGCAAAGAGCATAGGAACAGGGCATCCTAAGGGCATACCCCTTCCATGGATTGGTGCTTTAGAAACTTGTGGAGCCAGAGTATGCACGCATCGATTGAAATCAAAGGACATCATTAAAGGACATCATCACTGATTTTTTCTAGTCCTTTTTTGACCTCAGCTGTGCTTCTGCCCACCATACAATTCAATGGCAGGAAGTTCCACACTGTCATTTTTGTGTCATTGATGAACCCCAGCTGCAATGGATACTGAAGGCTCAAATTTCCTCAGCTCAGAGGTTTTCAAGATCCTCAACTGTATTGGTGGCTTATGTGTGTTGAGAGTGGATAACCAGGAAGACACTGACTTTTCGTGTACAACAGGAGCAGCTGAGATCCAGGTAAGAGAAATCATCTGTCAATCTCTACAAGACTCAGACAGAATTTATGCCCTGTTCCTTTTTGTCACTTTTTTTGTGCCATATCTGCCTTGGATTAATCCTCCTGAGCAGAGATGCATCATTCAGTCTTATCTGTGTGTCAAGGGACACACACATGGCCCTGCCTGAACAGAAAAATACTGACAAAGAGAAGAAAAATGACCATCTTTGGTCTATCAGGCAGATAGCAAATAGTTTGCTATTCTAATCATCAGAGCAGCAAGTTTCCTTGGAGCATGTAAGTCGTGAATTACCACGCAGCTCCGAGAGAAAAACTTTGCCCTTTGATTGTTTTCCAAAGAAATGTTCTCAATTTCTTTTCTGCCAAATTCATATTACAGATCATGCTAACAAATTTTCCCAAGTCTTCTCGACCTCCTCTCCCCTTTGCAGTAGTAAAAGAAATTCACTCGTGGCAGGGAGATGTTGAAGATTGTTAAATTTTGCTGATTTAGGAACTGAGTGAATGAAACAAACTTAAAAATATGTAGATAGCACATTTCAGAATGCAGTTTGCTCCACTGGTAAGGAAAATGAAACTTGTGATAATTCCGCTGTTTGACAGTGTGTTAGAAAATTGCCTGCTAATGGGTAGGTGGGAGGGCTGCACCTGCTCCCTTATGATGAGGGCAGAAGTGTGTGTATGGCCCTGGGGAGCCCTGATTTGGGAGGATATTGGTTTTGGTTTGGTTTATTCTTCTCCTTCTTCTTCCCAGTAAATCTGTGCCTGCTCTCACCGAAGTAAGGCAAGGTAACAGCAATGCTTTGCTTCAAACTGGGTGTTTTACATTGATTGAAGCTTGTGGGGCTTAGTGGCACCACTTCTTCTGTTCCTGACTCATTTGTAAACAGCTGAGTGAGCCTGAGAGGCCTCTAGGCTGAGTTAGGATTTTGGGGTGTTTTCTGAATGAGCAAGGTGAGAGGAAACACCCCTTTGCTGTACTTCCCTGCTGTTCACAGTTCTGCTGTGCAATCGTCACAGGGCAGTTTTGCCACTAACCACAATTTTTCACTAGAGTTTTCTTACCAGGCATCTGTCTGGATAAAAGAGGGATGCAGGTTTTTGTGTTGGTTTTGCTCTGAGATCATTCCAGCCTTTTTTTGAAATGTCACATTTCAACTTAACAAATCATTGGATCATGCAGCTCCGATGCCCCAGAAAGCATTTTCAGTGACATACTACAAAAGCAGTACTGATACAGATCTCCTGACCGCATTTCAAAGACATACCTTTGGATTACAGGGTTGCAGATGAGACTTTAATTCTGTAGAACTCAGTGGAAAGATGTTCATTTTCTACCAAAGGCTCTCACTTTAATTTTTTATCTTCTACTCTTAATTTTCTGTGAGTAATATAGATATGGGGGCTGATCTTCTATTGAAGTAGGGGAATCAATTATTCAAGTGAATTCTGTTACTATCAATGCCAATATTTCTGTGAAATTATTATTATGTAGGGCTACATGAAGGTATGTCTTTGTTATATATGTCAGCTCTTAATACTGTCTCCCAAATATGAACTACGAGGATGATTTTTAATCCCTTGATCTCAGTTTTACTGTCTCCCTACTCAGACAAAATGCTTCTTGATCTCACTAGGCATATTTACCGTGGCGTGACTCAGGTGTGATGGAGCTGTGCTGGGGCTGGGGCAGCAGCAGCAGCCCGTGATGAGCCGGGGAGCTGGGCAGGAGCCAGGACAGCCGGGATGAGCCCCTGCTCTTCCCACACGCTGAAAGGTGGCTGCCGGTGCTTCCACACCACGGGGGAGCCTCACTTCTGCTGGGGGTTTTGTCTGAGTAGAAACAGAGTTTTAAGCATGAATCCGTCAGGCTCAAAGCAAGAACTGGGATCTGTTTGCACTTCCCTGCCTTGCGTTCTGAGCAGGTTAAACACGTGCGTGTGTGATGGTATTGAGAAACAGAGTGATTTAGACGGATGCACATTATTCCTCAGCTCTGTGTCAACAATCAAAAATGAGCTTTTGGATTTATTAGTTCCCAATCCTGCACCTATCTTAAATCATTACCATATAATAAGGACTCTATATGGTGCATTGTCAATAAAATCTAATATTGAGAAGATTACCAATCGTCTAGTGCAAATGGAGAGCACTGTAAATGATTTAGAGAATACGTGTCAAATGTTAAAGCCATCTAATACCTTCTAAAGTAGGTTGATACTCATAAATCTAAGATAAACGACCTGTAAAACCACTTAAGAAGAAATAATACTCATTTAATCAGGCTTCCAGTGGAAAGACTGGATAGGAGAGAAATTCATAAGGAATTACGAAATCTCTTCTAATTCAGGACTTTGTTGATAGAGAATGCAAACATACATTTGATAAGCAATTTTGGTTACTGAAACTACTAGCACTAAATTATGGCCCCACTGAAAAAAGAAAAGATCAAAGGGCATTTCTTTTATGGTTTCTTGAGTTTTTATTTATTCAGATTCAGCACTGTGTGTATCAGATGGAGATATAAAAAGTATTAATTGGAATTACTGTTTTCCTTAATCGCAGGGTTGTGGTGTTGGATTGGCTTCTTCTGTTGGTGTGGCTGTCCATATTCATTGATAACAGTAGATTCATTATTGCATTTCCCTGGGAGGAGCAAGTCATCATTTACTGGGACAAGCCTGGTAAAAAATACAGTGAAACAAACTCCATGTTTTTACAGAGCTGAGTGGTAACTTGCACAAACTTGGTCTGTTGAGTTTAGTGGTCTTTTCTACTTTTTTTTTCCCCCAGACAGACTTGAAAGGTGGCTAAATGTGCGTGGCGGAAAAATTAGGTCATGATTGTCACTACCAAAGGTCTGATTCTTCAGTTCTTGCGCAGACAAAACTTCCACTCTCTTCAAGATGTTTTTAAGGCCACTTGTTAATTCCTGTTCATTCTTTTGGCTTTATGAGTGCCCAGAGCTCAGCGTCACCGCCAGCATTTATTAGAAGTTGACGCAGAGCTTTTCTTGAAGTGACTGTAGTGGTATATTTAGCCATGGAGCAATGTTTCCAAAGAGCACTGTGCTGTGACTCATGTGACTCTGCTGCTCCGCTGACCCTAGCAGGCTTACTCATCGTTTACATAGTGGCAAACAAGATCAGGTTCTGGCTCAATGCCTTATTTCCCTTGATGCAATAAATGTGCTACTTGCACATGCATTTTACTTCAGTTCACATTTTTTAAGATAAACTGGGAATCAAGCTTATTTTCTCTGACTGTGAAAAATAAGGGCGCTTAACTGCTTCTCTGAGTGGAATTGGTGAATGAAATGCAAATGCAGCTCATTCCTACATAAGTCATTTGTACTGCAAAAATAACCAAAGGATGGCATGGTTATGGTTAAAATGTATTATCCATCATCACCTTCTTTCTTCTTCCTTGCTCTCACAGAGGGCAAAACAGAGATGCAAGCACACTTATGCAACAGCTGTAGTCTCCTCCGTCATAGCAGTGGTGCTTGGATTAGTTGGGTTTGTATTGGGCAGGGGGGCAACCTTGGCAGCTCATTCCCACTGGTGAATTTTTGAGATACTGAAGTCTATCTGAAAAAAACCTTGTTGATTTACTTTCTGCTTTCTTCTCAGCTGGCATACAGTGTCATTTTACTAAAATACCAGTTAAACCAAGCATACATTAAAGATAATTTCAGAAATCTGTCAGCCTCAAGAACATTGCTTTTCCATTTCCTGAGAATACCTTGGAGTAACTGGCTTTGCTACTCCGAAGCAGAACAGCTGTTGCATGTATGCGTTGTATTTGCATTGTGTATGAGAGGGTATTTTTTATTAGTTTAAAAAAATGAAAAATCAGAGGCAACAGCTGGACTGACTTTTACCTGGTGGTTACAGAAACTGTTGTATTTGGCTGTTGATGGAGAGCAGAGGAAAATTCATACGTGATTGAGAGCTGGAGAAGCCTCTGAGAACCTGAAGCTGAAGCTTTCAATCATGTAAAATGGCTTGTGAAGGGTGAAATTGCTTGGAGCTGATCAATTTTTATTTAGGTGTCAGTGCTTTTTAAAATCAATGGGTTTTTTTAAAGAAACTCTAAGGGACAGAAGGAGGGTGATGCCAGATAATTGGTTATTAGTTATTTTATGGCAGTCCAGTAACAGTTATTTTATGGCAGCCAGGTAACTAGTTAACCAGTTATTAGATGGCAATTAATCTGGGAGATGCAGATGGCTCAGGATTGTATGAGGTATCCGTAGTTTGTGTTGTTGAACCACGAAGAGCACTCAACAGTTGGGCTGGGGGCATCATGCACTGGCTGCAAACCCAGCCCCGAGGGGGCCTTAGCTGGGCTGAGGACCTGCCCCTCCTCTGCCACATGTGGGAGAGACCCCCATTCCTCACTCCTAAGCAGGCAAATCACATATGCACTCCTCAGTTATAATTAAATTAAAATCTCGCTAATTTGGCAGCATACCTATTGCGTTCTATCCTAGCAAGAAACTATTATTTCTTCTTTTATTCTTTTTTACTTGAATCCCAAGCTATCAATGGCTTTCAAAGAAAAAGGAGGATTTTTTCTTTAGAAAAAAGTCTATTCAAATTATTCATGATTTATATCAAGAAGGAACCTTTCCTCTTTCAACTAGCAAAAAAAGGGGGCAGTTTGATCTTCCTCAAAATCATTTGAGAACCTTGTACGTTTCTTTCCAGAACTAAAACTTTCTTACAAAGCTTTGGATATTCAGTGGAATAATGCCTATTACATAATTGAAGCTCAATACAATACCTTGGGGCTAATAAATGATCTCCTGGTTCTATAGAATATGTAACAAATCATAATAGTACTTACTGGGACTAGGCCAGGCACAAATGACAAAGCTGCTTTTGAAAGGGAGTTGTGGCCAGAAATACTCTTGGACCGAAATCATTCTCTTGACTGTCAGGGGGACATTTACTCCCTTTAATTTTCAGCCTAGATTTTATGTTGATCCTGCACACTGAATAAAATCAAGCCTGACAGAGCTGCTACTGCAGCTGTTACAGCTGTAAATGTGAAGAAGGCCATTTAAGACAACTCTGTTTCACTGACTATGTTATTTGGAAAGTATGCAGATTATATTAAAAATGGCTTGATATGTCTTTATTGTGGGGCTTTTTTTTTTTAAGGAAGCAAAAGATTCTGCACTATTGAGTAGTTTATTAACATTTCTGATCACAGCTCTTTTATTTAGAAAATAATTGTTCTATTGTGTGCTATGAAGCTGCCTGTAAACAACTGGCAAAGGAGTACACTGGTTTGTATTCTCCATGAAGAAAAAATCAAATTCAATTGATTAATCAAAGGGGACATTCTTTGATGGAAGGGAACCTTTTCAAACTTTATTAAAAATATTGAATAAACCATGAGCGATCAAAGTTCATAACCTGAACTCCTGCTTCTAGTTGAATACAGTAAACCTTCAAAATAACTCATAAAGCAGGAGATGAGATGTCTAATAAAAAGAAATGCTCAGAGCAGCCTATTTCCAAACCTCTATCTTGATCTGGATCTTGGCTACACCATTGCAGTCCCACTGATTTTACTGGAGTCACCCTGTGTTTCCACTGGAGAGACTGGTAATAAGAATTGAGCCTTGAACCTTTTTTCTGTGACTAATTCAGAAGTATCTATGAAAAGACTCCCTGTCTTTTCATGGAGGGTTTTTTGCTCATTCTGAAAGAAGAAATGAGATTGCAGTCAGCAAAGCTGCACAGTGATTAAAGATAATCTAGGTATGACCTGCAGGCTGAATGACTGTTCCCTCTGTTCTAGGAGGAAAGCAATCATATGGCCAAATGCAGGATGGCTGGTGGGGGTGAAGACGAGTGAAATGGAAATTCCCGGAGCTGCGGAGCAAACGGAACTCAAACAGGTGGGATAGCACGGCTCTGCCTTGCAACCAGCCCTGAAATCATGGGCCCTGTGTGAAATACTACATGTAAAGCTCAAGTGTGTTAGAAAATAAAATGCTCCTATTTAGCAGCAGGAAAAAGTTACTGGTATTTTGATGAAAAACAGCAATAGAGGATAATAGGATAATAGTAACTGAAGGTATGCAGGCAGAGAGTGAAGGAGAGGAAGCAAACACACTGATTGATCAGGGCACAGTAACCTGATGTCATTTCAGCTGGGTCACGAGGTGGAGCACACTCAGCGTGTCCATATTCCAGGCACAGGTGGAAGGTCGGGCTGCACCTCGCAGGGGATTTTCACAGCCACACCAGACAGGAGGTGGAGGTGGGGATTTGCTGCCTGGGGTACCCTCTGGCTGGAAGGTGGGATGGAGGGCAGGGAGAGGACACCTGATGGTGCCCAGCACAGCCTGTCAAAGACCTTTGCTCTGAAGGGAGCAGTTCATAATTTTTTTAGAGTAGGACCCCAGGCCCAATAGAGGTTAAAAAACCCAAACCAACAAAAACCCAGAACAAACTCCTACCCTGAGAGCTTTTGGGGAGGGTCTATCAGGAAAACCTCTGTCCCTTGTGGGTTCTTTGCTCTGGAAATGAAGACTGTGCTTAGAAGCAGAGAGATTTGCAGTGAAAACCCTTTGAAAGTCCCCAGCCAGGGTAAATATAAAACCTCTAAAACTCTGATTAGTTGTTTGGGTCAAAAGAGATCATACTCTATAAAAAGCTGCCTTCCTACATGTCATCCCATCCTGTGCAACACTAGTGTTGAAAGGGCTTATCCTAAATACTCCATTCTGATATAGCAGCACATGAAAAAGAAAAAAAGACACTTTATTATAAAAAGAAGCCCTTTCAAAGAGTGATAGATGAATGTACTGACAGATTAATACAAATTTTAAAACCTGAACATTTTCCTCTATGGGAAAAAAGCTCCTAAATACACGTGCAAAATAAAAATGGCAGAGCAAAACCTCTGACAAAGCCTTGCACAGAATCATTTATTAGGTCCCTGTAAGTGATCATTTACATGAAACTTGCATTTAATCTAGTATTCAACCGTTGCCTTTTATCTTCTGTCTCTGTGTGTTTGTGGGAGACAGTGGTCCCTTAAGCTGCTTTTTTTTCACTGGAGTGGATGTGCAGGGGACATAGGTCAGAGAAGGGAATTTGAATAGCCCTGTTTCAAGCTCATCTCTCTGATTCTAGCTTGGACCAAAAGAGGAAAATGATCACCTCTGCTTTGGAGCTGAGCAAATTCTTTCCAAACCGAATAAACCCTCAGCTGTCCTGTCAGCAGTACAGCCCTTTGGGTCAAAGCACAGAGGAGCAGTGTGTGAGCTGGAGTGGGCTCAGAGTCCACAGAAATATTACCTTCATTTCACTGTGTGGACACGTCCTTTCTGGGATGTTGGCAACAGCATGTGGGCTGGCTGCAGCAGTTATTTACTTGTGCTGCTATTGCCACAGCACCCAACCAAGGGATTTCTAAACTAGCCCCGTGTATCTGCCACACAGTGATTGTGGCCATCACTGACATGGTTGCACCGTGAATTCAGCTCAGTATCCTGGATTTCTGATGAAAACTGTTGCACACCTGGAGTAACATCTAAAGCCATCTCCTTGACCTGCTCCTAGGAGTGTCTTGCTCAGGAGGGTTGGTATGATGTGAAATTGCCTCCCCTCTCACAAGAACATGGCTCACTGCTTCTCTAGGCCATGTTGACACCTCTTGACAAATGTGGGTTGATGGCACAAGTATAATATTCACTTTGGAGGTGTCCAAAATTTTTCCATATGTATCCCTTTGTGGTTCACGCCCAGCTGCCCTGCCAGTCTGCACTGCTGATTTCAGTAAGTGACAAAGGCATTTCAAACTGAAAGGAGGTATTTTAAATACAGTCAGGAACAACATATAAAATGACCTCAAACAATCCCACATAAAGTCCTTTGTTATTTTCAAAGCACTTTCCCAGCTTGACACCTTTGCTTTTTTATATCCAATATAAAATTCAAAATGTTTGATTCCAGGGCAGTGTGTGGATCTAAAATATAAATATATTGAACCTCAAATTACCTTTTTTGTGCTACTGCTTTGAAACAGGACCTGAAGTAAACTCAGTGTAAAGACCCAGAAAATGATCAAGAAAATTCCACTTATCAAACTTTTTTCCCCTGTGGTCTTGTACATAAAGAACTTCCCTGAAGCAAGCATGAAGAGCTCTGATGGCAGTGATGAGCAGCCTGGGTGTGGATGGCTGTGGGCAGCAGCTCAGGACTGCTTGGGGATGAGCATGCTGAGATGCCTCAGGTGTCCCTTGCATGGCTCAGAACAAGTCAGCCCTGCTGCTTGGGAGCAGGGGAGAGAGCTGGAGTGAGGAAGCGCAGTCCCATCTCCCAGAGGAACATCCAGGTTTGCACAGTGAAGGCCAACACAACCCTGCAGGGCCTGGCAACCCCTTCTGTCTCCTGACACCTTTTTCTACAATGCAGAAGGTCAGTGGAAATGGTCTGTTGTGGTTCTGTGCCCAAAAGGTTGATATCTGGTTTCTGCTTTCTCTTCTGCTAATTGCTGTTATTAAATGGCTTTGAAACTACCTCACAGTAACTGAGTGCAGGTTTGGGGCCTGTGTGTACACAGAAGTTGAAGTGAATCAGCTCAGAGATGTTTGGAATAGGCATAGCTGGCAGCACGCACCAAAGCAAATGGCTGGGTGAATTTGCATCTTGTTTAATACATCAAAAAAAGTTTTAAGCTGTGACTTGTAGAAGTCAAGCCAGGAACAATAAGCTTGTCTGGAGAATTCTGGTCTTAGAAACTAAAGGATACGGAACCATGTCCAAGGTAAATATTGACATGACTCAGGATGAACTAGTAAAACGTTTAATGAAGCTGAAAATAAGGCATCTGGGATAGATGTTTATTGCTAAAAATGAAACTTTCGAGCAAAAGTAGCATAGTGATGATGGAGGTTATTCATAGGGAAGCCAAGTTAAGGAGACAGCATAATCTGAAAAAAACTGACTCCAGCTATTTGTGAAACATGGAAAAAAGTTAGAATTATAAGAGAGCTAAAAATGTAGGTGAATAGCAAACAGTTATTAAGGATATTCAGAGTGGATTTTGGAGACTGAATCATACCAAGGGAGAAATTACTCAGGTGTCCAGAATAACTCTATTGGCTTTGACAGATTTCTTGGTATTTGCCTTTGTATAATTGAGAGTTTACTCCCTTATGCCATATGAGGACTGAATACTAAGAAACTTGGAGGAAAACAAAGCACCTTCTTTCGTTCCAGTATCATTTTCTTGATGATAGAGAATAAGTCACATTAACTTCACAAGGTATTTCAGGAACACATTAGGAGCTTTTCTGTTTCATGCAGCAGGAAAAGAAACAAGCCTTGCAGAATGCTGTGAAAATAATCAGAAAGGTTCCATTGAACTGGGCATGGGAATGAATTGGGCCACTATTTTGGAAGTCTTACACCTGAGTCTGTGGTGTTACTGTAATATTCTGTGGTAAAATCCGTGCCTGGGTGAGGCAACACTACCTTCACGTCCTCACCAGAGGTGGAGATACTGGGGAAGAGATGCCAGGAGCTGGAATTGCCTGCTTAGGTGTGCTCTGTTAAACCAGCTTGTTTCTACCTCAGAAATGTAACCCTAACACGTAAGAACGGATTGTGTGCAAAAGGTACCTTTGATCTCTTCCCATGTACCGTGACTACAGTTGCAGTGCCACAAATCTCAGTTCAGAACTATCTGGTGATTATGCACATGCAGCTGCAGTCCCCCAGATGGCTTTGTAGTACAGTACAAGGGCACGCATTCCTCTAGCCCCAGGGCCCAGGATAATCCACACAGCTGACCATGTGGCAGAAGGAGCAGAGGCAGGGACACAGGAGGAGCAGGGAGGGATGCCTGGGGAAGACAGCAACTGGGAGAGCCTGCTATGCTGGGGCAGTGCAAGAGCCCTTGCTCCTTGGCTGCTTCTGATGGATTCAGGAAAACTCTAATTGTAGTGTTTGGCTTTGCACCATCTCTCAGAGCCTTTATCCAGGGACGAAGTGAATGCTACAATCTCTCTTAGCCCTCCAAGCAGTCTTTTGGAAAGCTGGGGTCTAAAATAATTGAAAACTTTAAGCATAACCATCAACTTCTTGGACTAGATTTAGAAAATCCACAGTCAACCCATCTGCTTCCTTCATCTCCTATTCACTGAGTTTTCCTTTGGCCAGCCTTCTTGTCAAGACCACAACCAAATAGTAGTTGATGGTAGATTTTATTACTAACATAAACAAATAGCAGGTTATTTTGTTATTGTCCCAAGCTTCAAAGCTGGAGCCGGTCTTTGCATCAGTAGGCTGTACCAGTACTGACATGTAATTGGAATACAAAGGGGATGTTGATAATATAAAACATATGTTGCTTATGCAGATCATTGAGCATCACTTCCGTGCTCTCTGCAAAGCACCTCGTCCTGTTGATCCTCCAGCCGCCTCAGCCAAAATAACCCAAGAGCTGCACGTTCTCTGAGCCACAGCACAGCAGCATCCCAAAGGATGCACACCCTGGAGAACAATGTTCACACAAGCAGCAGGTACATAGGATCATATGCTGGCATTGCTGTCTGAAACTCAGTGCAGAAAGGTCTTCTCTGGGCAGAGCAGGAAGGATTTACTGAATGTAAAAGCACATCAAAAGTAAATAAGGGATTTTTATTGTCATTTATTGTCATTTTCCCCCACGCCATTTTATTGGTTTTGTGCTCATAAAAACATTAGCTGAGTAACTCACTATCAGAAAGGCAAAGCTGCTAACCAGAAGCCGTGTGCAAAACCAGATACATGCAGTGCCTTGATAGTGGTAGGGTGAGATTTTTCTTTTCCTGCTTTGTTACTTTTAAACCCCAGCCAATATAACTCTTTTCTGTCATCATAACATTTGGCACTGTTCCCGTATGTACAGATTGCAACATCTGCAAGTTTTAAAAATTAATATAAAGTTCCATAATTGTATAAGCCTTGCTCGTTTTAATGGTCCTGAACAAGCAGCTTTTGTGCAACTGAGACGCAATCAGCAGATGAAGTGCTCTGCTTGTACTGAGCAAGCTGCTCCAATGGGGCAGGATGTCTGTGCAGTTGGTGCTCTTGTGGGTGATGATCACAGTGTAGGATTGTGCTGTGGAGGAACACAGGGTGGACTTGAGTTGCTGGCACACAGAAATTCAGTAAGTTACCAGTAAGTGCAGTCATGGGTGCCAAATTGCAAAGCAATCACATTTGGTAAAGCTCATTTCTGTCACCCGCAGTCCGTGGAGATCCAGCATGAAGGTATGAGGTTTCATTTTGTCCATTTCAAAACCACATTGTATATGGACATGCACTTGACTTTTCATGGGTCTTATTGAAAGCCATGAAATGACTTAGTCATTACCTACTCAGATATGTTGGAAGTATGGTTCAGTATTTCCAGGCTTATTGAAATAATGGTCTGTTGTTTGTTTTTCTAGTGGCAGGCAAAGTAGAAACAGAGCTGTGAACAATAACATAAACCTTGCTATTACCAAGCACTCGGCAAGCAGTTTTAGGAATGCTTTACTTTTCCTGTGTATATATAAAACCTTAGAGAACTCTCTGATTGTGGCATATTTCAGCATAAAGGAAGCAGAAATAAAATCAGGCCCTATAATTCAAGTATTCAGTAATGGAGGAGCAAAGCAGGAAGAGACAGGTGCTTTTCTGAAAAGAATGAAAGATTTGAGCAGCTGATTCATGGTGAAGTAATATGCTTTTAGCTAAGAACGTTTATTGTAGCTGAACCTCATGCCATCCCTCAAGCCAATATCTTAGATGAATCAGCAACTTGCGAGCTTTATCTCAGCTGTACCAATAGAGTTTATAATATTGTTCTGTCAGTGCTATTTATACATCATCACATGGCTGACTACTCCAGGCTGTGCTTTTTTTACACAGCCTTGGATGATGTCACTGTGGAGTAGGCAATTGTACTGAACAAAGGGTTTCTTCAGAGCAGCAACAATTAAAGCTGACGGCAGAGTACAACACCGGAGCCATAGAAATACAGAAACAAGCTCCCCAGTTTTAAGGTAGCTCTAGAAGGGCTTTCAGTCCTTCAGTAACTGGTCTCACTGGGAAATTACTTGAAGTGATGTCCTACAGCTGTCAGTGCCTACCTGGCCTTGGAAATGTGTGGGAAGCCGTGTGGTCTGAAGCCTGGGGCTGCCGGACAGAGCACTCACTAAACATATAATTGTTTGGGGAAGAAAGAAAGAAGGCTCCTCCAAGAAGGAAGATCTGTGGATCCATTCTGCATCATTCATTTAGAGAAACAGGGTCAGCCTGGAAGCCTGCAGCCTTGCCATGTGTGTCTTCCAAAAGCCAGGGGACTGATGTCCATTGTAATATGAAGCAGTGAAAGGATCTAGAAATTATTTGTAAAGGAAGAATTCGGCATCCTCAGTTGATTGCCCTTTCATTTGTGATGTTCCAGTGAGCCTGAAATTCTTCACTCCATCCCTATTCCCCAGTGCATCCTGTGCATTTCCAGCTGTTTATCGTCATTCCATAAGGCCAGCAACATGTCAACATCAACAGCTGTGTTCTTCTTATCTGCTACTTGCATTGGAGCTCTCGGAGTTTAACCACCGGCACTGTCGATCAGTGCTGGTTTGGACACGGCGTGTGTAACTCTTCCCTAGAAGCTGCTTCTCAGGGGCTCCCTCTATATGTCCTCCAGCCAAGCCGTGACAAGCACGTCACTGAGTCACAGAGGGAGGCAAGGAAAAGAGAGTGTTACCCCCCACCCCTGCCCGTGCTTTGCAGAATGACTGCGGTAATGGAGTGGTTTATTTCAGAAGGACTTACAAATTGGACACAGTTACTGGCTACCTCAGAGACAGAGCTGCGACATGCTTGTGCTGCACGTTCTGACCTCTCTTGCTTTGCGGACCTTCCCTCCATTTTCCAGTGCAGGTTTAGACTCAGGTGTGGAAAACTGCTGTCAACGAGGTTGGTTTTTCCCCATTAGGTTTCACAGACTCTCCAAGTACATTCCACAAACCCTTAGGGGTCCTGCATTTCCAGGCAGGACAGCACTGGCGTAGTCCTAGGGACTGGTCCAGTTTCCTTTTTGCAGTTACAGTGGTCACCCCTCTCTAGGGAATGGCCCTTCCCAATGCTCTGACATTTTTTTATCCTCCCCTTAAAATGACTTCTTTCCAAAGCCTCCTTCCAAAGTTTGGCTCTGCACAAAACATGCCAGCATCTGATAAAGGCTCAAAACAGAAACAGAATGGCATAAATAGAAATTAAGTAAATTAGGAAGAGGTGCCAAAGCAGCAAAACTCTAATGATGGCTGTGGCTGCATGTACATGTGCTGTGCTGCTTCCAGCCCCCACCAGAGTGCCAGGCTGCCCCTCAGTATTCCTGGGAACATATGCATCCACTGTGTCACTGGCACTGCCTGCTTAACCTTGGATTGCATCTTCTCGCAGACTCTCTAGAAAGCTGGGGTTTGTGCAGAGAGTCGGTGCCAGAGCCCCAACCAAGCCAGCAGCAGCCTCTCCGTGGCTGGATAATTTTTCCTCACTTGGTAAACTGCGCTTGTGCCATCTGGTCAATGCAAACAGCCTCATCCTCTATCCAGCCGCATTTTGCGGAAATTGTGGTCTACCTGCGTCGTCAGCTCAGCCATGATACTATATGGTTTACTTCCCTCATGAACCAGAGGAAACCTGGGCCAGATTCCCAGCTGGTAAAAATCAACATGACTAAGATAAAGTAATTTTGGATCATCTGATGGTCTTCATTAATGGCCAAGGCTGGAAAGGTAGAGCACATCTTTTGCTACTTACTCATTATTGATGCTGTTTTTCCATAAGACCATTGATCACAACAGGAGATAAATATGTGAGAGCTGTTCTCCTAAGCAGCATAACAATAGAGTGTTCCAGGCTGAGATCCTTCCAGAAATGGCTGTATGTGGTGCTGGCTCTGCTCAGGTAGCCCTCAGTCCCTCGGCTGGGCTCCCGCCGCTCTGTGCTTTCCCACAGAGCACAGCTTGGTTCTCCAGAGCTGCGCTGGAGATAACCTAACCCAGCCTTATGCTGGTCTTGTTTTTGATCCCTGGTTCTCTTTATCCCACAAATTAGGACATTCTTGGTTTGAGAATTCAGGCAAATTTTAGAAGATTTTTGGTATGAGAAGAAAATGTGGAGCCAGTTGAGAAGGGGTGTAGTAACGTGTCACTCTTGAGTTGCTCTGCCTATGCACACATTTTTGGCCTTGCTGTATATTGAATTCATGAGACCTGTGCTTTTGAGGGAGGAAACCTAGAAAGGGACATTTATTAGGTCTTGTGCAGAATCTTTCTTGCCTTTTGCTGCATCCTGATGCCCTTCCTTGCCAGCTTGGCTTGCTGGTCTGTAGGAGGGGTGGTTCTGGGGCAAGGGAGAGAGAAGATTTGCACTTCTGTGAAGAGCTGTTGGTCTGAAGTTCACAGGAACTGCCAAATACGAGCACAGTCAAACTGGAGTTGTTCTTCCATGACACAAAACAAATGGTGAAACTCTAGAGCGGTGGTTTAGAAAAAGGTAACATCTCCTGTCAGACCAGCTGACATGGTCAGGAGACAGGGTACAAGGTTTTGGGCACATGGGTCTCTTTAATCAAAAGGAGTGCACTGAATGAATGGGTCTGGAGTAAGGGAAGCAAAAACAGAACCAGCCATCTGTCAGTGCACTCCAGGATGGCTAATTGGGAAGCCTCAGTGCTCAGCTGCTGAATGTCCTGCCAGGTTTCGTCACGGACTAGAGGCGGCCGTAGCAATCTCTCCTTGCAGGCTGGGCACAGCTCAGAGTGATGGGGCGTCTGGGTGAGCTCCCCCAGTGTGCTTCTGCGGCACCTGGGGTCCTGTTGTGTGTGCCAGAGGTGTCCTGAGGATCATCATCTTCCTGTGGTCAGGCAACAGGAGAAGTCCTCATGGAAGAAAAGGTAGGGAAGGACTTGAGGCAGGTTCATATCTGTTGTCTCCTCCTGCATGGGTAGAATTTCCTTCACAGCAAACAGCCCAGCTGCAAAGGCTGGAACAGAGAGGAGGCAGCCCAGCTGGGGCTGTTGCATTTATCCAGGGGAGATCCTAACATTACTTTGAGGCATTACCTCCGCATATGGTAGTCAAGCATTATAAATATATAGGTAGTGTGTATGTATGTAATGATTGATTTCATAGTCACCACACAAGTTGGAAACATTGCTAATGTGATGCTTATAGACAGGAGTTAGTCCAAATTAAAGGCAGGAAATTCCAAGGTATTGTTCTTATGGAAGCTGTGACAGCTGAATTATATGGGCTTGTTAAGGAGCTAAAGATAACCTCATTCAGAGTAGATAAAAGCATTATGTATGAGCAAGGAAACTGAATTACAATTGCGGTGGGAGCCATAAGTCTGAATATCTTGACTGTTGTGTGCAGTAAATGGAAACTCCACCATGCTGTTATATTAATTTGGTACTTTTTATTTAGCGACAGATCTTCAAATTCTTTACCTTAAAACTCCAATGAAAGCAAGGGAGAGTTTCAAATACAGAAAGATTCAGAGATGAGGATTCAATGCCTGGTTCATAAAGGTAGGATGAACTGCCATCTTGATTGTTTCTGTTGTCATGATTTGGTGGTGGGTGTAACTGTGGGAAGCAACCTGCATTGCCTTCAGACTCACCAGGAGGAGACTGTAGAAAGTGAACAAATCTGGAATTCATTTCTTGCTGATCACAGACTTTTCTGGGACAAAAACCATGGCAGGATCTTGGAGAATAGAAACCTGACCTAGTAACATCCATGGCACCCCTCAAGGCCCCGGTACCCCTTCCCACCACAGCACGTGTCTGCTTACCAGCAGGGGCACTGACAGGCTGTGTCCCACTTCCCACAGCTCTCCCTTGAGATGAGCACTGGGATGAAGGACTGAGGTGTCTGGCTGCCATCAGCCGTGCTGCTGGACCCTTGCAGCTGCCAGGCAGTCTGCTTGGCAGGAGATCTCGGGGAGCTCCTTGGGCAGAGGAGAGCATCCTCAGCTGAGCTCACTGCTGCCTTTGTTTGGGGAGCACTGAAGGAGGCCCTGGGGTTCTGTTCCTGCTGTCCCTGCTTAGTGTCCATCCCAGGAGAGCATCCTAGCAGACACTAACCTTTGCTCTAGGCAGGCGTAGGGAAAGCGTGCCTCTGCTGGCAGACCTGGGAGGGGGTGCTCTCCATTCAGCATCAAGATGAAATTTTACAACATGAAAATCTGATAAAACCCCACATATTTCAGCTGGCCTTTCTTCATCCAGTATTTGAAACCTGGCATCTGTGTGCTGGCTGCACTTTTGAGATCCAGTGGAGCAGCTTTTGGAGATGGCTTGGGGCTGGACTGGGGCTCTGCCCCCGACCTGGCAGAAAACAGTGGCTGGATTTTCCAGAGTGGCTATCAGACTTTTTCTGTAATTTTATTGCAACATCTCTACCTTGCCTCTAGTTTTCCTACTCTGAGACAGTAATTGGTCTAAGTTTTGTTGCCACAACATTACACACCTGGAATTTGAGACATTTTTCTTCTGCTTTGCTTTGTTTTAATCAGACTTGCTTGAAATGTCATATTGAAATGAGAAAAGCAGCAAGGCTGTAGAAATTTCAGAAATCTCAGAAATCTCAGACTGCAAGGCAGTAACTGCTTACAGTTCTTGGCAGGAGGTACTGGGACTACCTGACAGCACTAATTGCCACCTATAAATATCAAATATCAGTATGTATAGAGAAGGTGAGTGTGGAGGACAGAAAATAGTTTTACTCTCTGCTGTAGTATGATTCATGCTTTTAAGATCAAGATTAAAAGTCTCTGTTAGGTTCCAGCTATGATTTTATTTTCATTTACATCAAAGGATTTAAGAGCCTTCAAACCCCAGCATTTTTAAAAATAACTTTTAAGCATACTGTCTGGCAATGTGAGTCCCAGTTAGCACGGAAGTAGCCAGGTTCTCCTCATATAAAGCAAATAACTGAAAAATTGGAATTAAAGAAATACCTTGTCCTCAATTTAACTCTGACAGCTTGTATTGTATTTTTGTTTCAGGAAAAAGACTTTATGAAAAGCGGGCCCTTGTAGTCAGGACATAGCCCTGGGTGATTAGCCCTACAGATCAGCAGAAACCATGCACCATAAAAGCTTGTGCTTTTATGCAGGGTTCAGAGCCTTAATTTGAATTTTTGGGCTTGTTTGTATTTCAAAAGCAAAAGCTACTGAATTACATCTTGAAAACCATATTTCAGGGCAAGTATCCTCAAAACACAGCCCAGATTTGATCAAAAGGTTCTCAAGTCTGCAAACCTTTTGACAAACCCAATGAATGTTTACGCTTTCTAACTAAACTCCAAACCATGGGCTGGCATCTTGCTATGGAGATTTTTCAGATTTTCTCTCCCTTCTCCTTTCCCCCCCACCCCCCCTTTCCCCCAGTTCTTGCAAAAATCCAATCTGTCCGCTGGAACTGGACTTTCAAGATGGACATTTTAATATTTTTATTGATAAACACATGAGCAGGCACAATAAATAAATATCTACATGCAAGCAAAATATTGAGTTGTATTTGTAAAATGCCAAATAAAAAGCAATTTTGTATTTTGGCTTTATTTAATGTCCCTTCCTGTGGGTCAGACTGCACAGTGTTCACTTGTCCAAACCACTAAGATAATCCTTACCACATATAGAAATAGATTTTAATTACAGAGCAATAAATACTGTATCTTTTTTTGCCGTATGCATTTTTCTATCAGCAGACAAAAGCTGACATTTATTTTACTGATAGCCCTATATTTCCCCTCCCGCTACCACCGCAGCAGAATTTCCCTTGCCTAAGGAAATTGAGAGGATCAGAGCACATCTGATGTTCCATTAATTTAAAACGGCTGCCAGGACTTGCATATTGTAGCAGCTTTAAAGTGATTGAATTTGGATTATTTCAAACTCTGGAAAGTCCTGCTTTGCCTGACAGAGGTGTCTTGAGTGACAAAATAAAATACAAATATGTCGCGTCTGTATGTCCTCATCCTCACATGCGGCATTGCAACAAGCACAATAGAAGCCATGGAAAGAACAACCCTAATTTTTTCCCCCGTTTTTTTGGGTTTTTTTAATTTTGGTAGCAGGCCCCTTTTCTAAGCTGTAGCCCAGCTAAGTGGAGACACCTGGTGTTTGCTGCAGCAAGTTCACTAAAAATAAGTGAAAGAGGAGGAGGAGAGTGGGGGTGTCTGGGGTGCCCTGCCTGGGGCACAGCCAAAAAATTCCTCTCCCCTTCAGGGGCTCCTCCTGTGAATATAGCCCTGCCCTGAGCACAGAAGGGCTGCTACAGCCCAAATCTGAGCGTCCTGGGGGAAGCTTCACCCTGCCAGCTGTTAAATAAAACACCAGCTTTTGGGCAATATCTGTTTTGTAATGCTTAGTGAGTAGCTTATGCAGCATAATTCCAAAAGCAGAAGAAGTTTATGCACGGCCAAAGGAATATTAAAGTTTCACTACAAAAGAAATATTGTGGCTGCCAAGGCCTGATTACTCATAAACCCCACAGCATTATCACCATTCATCACTGCCGAGCTTTAATGACCAAACTAAAAGGAGAGACATCAAAGTGGGGGGGATGGTGTTGTCGTCATTTTTCAAGAATAAGATTCCCTAAATATAGGACCAATAGTAGAGCTCGACATATTTTTTGACCAAAAAACTTGAAAAATTATTTGAATGAATCACAAAACATATGTTATGTTTTGCTGTAAAAGCCATGAAGTTTGTGCAGTGCTCTATTATGGTGACTGCTTGGCTTTTCATGCATTCCTAAATTACCATGTAATCTAAAACCTTGTTTTCAGCTGCTCTATATTGGAAAGTCCCTTGCAATAATCAGGATGATTACAGGCTAGTGCAAAGAACAAAACTTGTTTGTATTATTGCAAATAAAAATGTAGTTTATCAGAAATTTTACCTTTCAAGGGAAAAATAAAAATAATAATAATAAGCTTTCCTTTTCCCTGGCTGGAAATATTTTAAGCATGGGATTAATTTTGGCCACTCGGCGACTTAAAAACACATGGATACTTGGTATAAAAATATATTTCTTTCCTGTAGGGACTTGACTCTAATTGGTGTGCCAAAACTATCTCACAGAGATTTCATTGTCTTATCTACTTACATCATCTTAATGCGATTTTATTTTACTTTGTCAAAGTCATATTAATGTAAATGTGTTCTTGATAGCAAACAGAGTTCTTTTTTATGCTAAACAGGATTCAGCTGACTCTAATAAAACAGCTTGCAATCCATTAGACTATAACTGTAATATAGTTATTTTGTTTCCCAAATAAAGACTGTGTCAGAAAGCTGTATAAGGATTTTTGTCTGGTTTTTCCACAATAATTGCTTGGGTGGGGTTACATTCTGATCTTTAAATGAATACTATCGCTTGGAACAAACACTTCATATATCTTTTATCTTCCTCTTGCAATACAGTTCTGAGTTTTCTTTGAAAATGCAAAGCTACTTTTCCAGATAAGTCATCAAAATGTTTCCAAAGTATTTTAACTGCCAGATTAACTATATCTTGAATACAAAGATAGATGGCTTACATTCTTTATGCAGAAATCCTGCCAATGCATAGCAACTAGCAACAAATTAATTTCTTTTGCAACAGTGGGAAGGAAATAAAAAAAAGAAACCCTGCTTTGCTATGCAAAGCTCAAAAAGGTAAATAGATATTTAAAAAGAAAATAAGGTTACTTGTTCTGAAAGGGTAATCTGTAAGCAAAGAAGAGAGGATTAAACATACATTTGCTCTCTTTACAGAATCTGTGTTCCAGCCTTCTCTTAATGTATTCAGCTAATTAAGGACTGCGGTGACCTCGTGGCAGATTCTGAAATCTAGGAATGTCTATATTTTATTTTATTTTATTTTAATTTCTTTTAATGCTGCCTCCCCCACAGAGCTTAATACAATCTGTTTCAGGTCAAAGTCTGTTTATGTCAGCAATGTTCATACGACACAACTAAAATGTTTTAATGCATTTATCAACTGAAAATATTGCAAACATTTCATTTCCTTTGATACAGACACAAAAAACCCTCTGCCTTCATTGCAAATTCTTGTTCATATGAATCACTCTGAGTAATATTTGCTTTAACTTTAGTGCGGTTCTACAAACAGCCTTTATATGGCTAGACTTCAATGATGGTAGAAATAAAGGTTAGAAATGTGATAGGAGTAATCTATTATTAGGCATCAAATATTAAACCACTTTTAGTTATAAGCCTTAAAACCTGAATAATATAGATTTTTAACTTGCTGCATATTTATTGTGTTTTCAGTTATTTAAGTCATTTAGCATGGAAGGACTGTTTGGAAGAGAAATATTTTCCATAGGAACACAGACCACAATTGGGTTTAATTTTTCCTAATATTTAATTTAGAAAAACTGCAGTATGGTAACAGACGCCTCATATGTCAAAGCTGAAATACTCTGCTCAGTGTTCCTTGCAGTGTAAAATTAATCTCTTACCAGCACGCTGACCCGAAAGGCAGGTTTTAGTGAAACAGGCATGGGGTGACGGAGGGGTGTGGGAAGGGAAGATAAAATCTCCTTCAAATAGCAAGGAAAGGGAAAAAATTAACACAGAGGAATGTCAGAGAGTCTGCCATTGACATCCAATGACATGAGCTGATCCAAACGTGTGTATGTGAGGGGTTTCTTTGGCCAACATGCTCCACACCATTTGTGGTTCATCCCTGTCACCCCACAGGGTTTGATGGGTGTCAGATCTGCAGGAGGACATTGCTGGGGAGGGATGTGGCCATGAGCCCTCACCTTCACCCCTTCCCTCTGCTTGATAAATTCACGTGCTCATGGTCCAGGAGGAGCTGGACAGGGAGATTGCCATGGCTTTGGGGGACTTCAGCCTGTGCAGCCAATGGAGGCTGAACAGTGTTTTTCTTGTTCTTGGTTAGGTTTGTGTACTAACACAGGAGCATAAAAATAAGCTGAAAACATGTAACAGTTCAAGCCAAACAGGTCAGCCAGAAATAAACTACCATTTAAAATCCAGAATTTTAAATCTTCCTGAGCCTTGGAAGGAACAGGGAGACAGCCTAGGCCCAATCCTGTTCCCACCCCTAGCAGTGGGAATTTTAACATTGACAACACAAGACACATTGCCCTTCTCTAAAAATCTAATTTTGTTTCCTTAGGTCCAGCTCTGCCAGCTTGCCATGGCTGCTGGCTGCCGTGCACAAGTTGGGATGAGGGCATTTGCTTGCCCTTTCCTGGTGGGTTCAGCAACAGCACAGGGACATGGGCCACCTCGAGCCGCATCGCCGGGGAGACCTTGGCAGTGTGGAGAAGGAGCCCATTGCATCCTGTGGAGCGGGTAATACCCAGATTTACAGCATGTATGTAGGGCAGGTGGCATCTCCGAGCTGCCCTGCTCTCCCCTCAGTGTCACAGGGGTTGGAAGGATTTGGTGGCTTCCCTCGCAGCTGCCTTCAGGGCAGTGGCAGAGACCAGATCCCACCTGGGCCAGGTCTGAAGGAGGGAGGGGTCTTGGGACCTTTAGACCAGCAGAGCAAAGCTGTGAAATGTGTGAAACTGGAGAAGCCAAGCAAGACTCCTCTGGCATGGAGTGGGGAATGGCTCACGCAGCGTCAGGGAGTGGAAAACTCTCACTATTTATATTTTGGTCAGTGGAAGAAAGGGTCACACCCATCCATATCGTTAGTATAAAAAAACACTGACAATGCCATAGTCCCCACCTTTCCTTCTCCCATGCTTCTCCAGAGCACCTGGTCCCGTGCCAGAGGGTTTAATAGGTTACCCTGCAAAGCCTGGGACCGCGGCATCACGCAAGGTTGCACATTCCCAGGAAGCATGTGTGCACAAAGCTGTAACAGATGCAGACTAAGGAGCGATGGCCCTGGCTGGCAGTGGCGAGAGGTGTTAATATTGCTGGGGAAGGTGAAAACATAATTGAAACCGTTTATTTTGGGGGGCGTGCAGGACACAATGAGGCAATAGCTGCTGAGCAACAAATACCTGTAATTCGCCTATCCTTGTCTTACAGACTTTTAATTTGCTCTACAAATTTGGCTAGTTGCAGAACGTGTAAACACTCAGAACTGTACATGGCAAACCATTAAACATTAACTTATTGTCGACTTAAAAAAAACCTCACTCATGATACTAAAAACATAAGGGGAAAGAGATGCCAAGCTAGTGAATGAAGCCAGCTGACTGCTGAGAAGAGGCTACGGAGTTTGCTCCGTAGCTTTGCTGTTTTCAGTAATCTGACTCACTGAGATATTTTTAGACACAGTAACAAGTTCCATTGTTAAGTAATTTTTCATTTGAATTTTTCTCAAATTATGCTGTCCTCTTGGCCTGCAAATCCCTTTCTTTAGCAAGGCAGTGCTGCTCTCCATACCCCAAGGAGGAAAGGGAGCTGTGGAGGACTCTGATGATTTGCACCACATGGTGGAACAAGATAGATCTCAGCATCAGGTTGGCAGGATATTTCCCTTTCTTCAAAGGTCTCCAAACCCAGCAAGATTTTCTTTGATACCTCTCCAAAGGGATTTATCAGCATTGGGGCATACATTTGTTTAGATTGTTCCTGTAGGGTGGGACTTTCAAAGGAGCAAAAGGATCCCAAGTGCCAGATTCCCACCAAGTTCTCCATAAAGATTTCCTTAGCTTCCTTTGAAAATGCTAGCTGTTTTCCCCATTGCTCTGTGCATCCCTGCTGGAAAGGTGCCCAGCAGTACCCTCACAACGTGGGCACAAGGGATACAGGAAAGATTGTGACATTTTAAAAAACAAGAGGAAGAACTGGCCTGAGAGAGAGGAAATGCATGAAAATGTGGAGGTTGGGGAGGAAACAAAGAGGGAAATGAAAACCGAATTCCCTAGACCCATCATTGTGGTTTTTTTATTCTTCCTCTCTGCTTATTATTTCTCTCCGGTTTTCCCTCTGTTGTTTTAGTTAAAACAAGAGATGAGCATCTATTGAGAGTATGGGCACAACTCAGGGCCTGCAACCAACTTGTGCTCATGCTCTGGGTTCGAGACACATTGGAGCAGACACAGGTGACCTGACGGCACCAGGAGTTAGTCCGGTGCCCCTCAGGGCTCCCACAGGAAAAGCAGAGGCTGTGCCCTAGGACAGGGCCACGGGGAAGTTAGAGGTTTGGCAACTGGTTGTCTTATGTACTTTTCATGAAGCAGGGCTAAGTCCTCCCTAATGGTAATGCACTGCCTCAGGAGTAAGTGGGAGATCTACAGGGAGCTGCCTAGAGACATTCGGGCCAGTAGCTCCCGAATAGCAAATGCACTGATGTCCAGGCAAGGACTGCCAGAGCAATTTGTTCTCCTGCCCTGGGGAAAGGGCCTGATGAGGGTTGTTTGGAGAGGATGTCAGAGAAGGAATTTTTATTTTACAAGTAAGGAGATACAGAGGCACTTTCTGATCTGTTATGGGTGCGTTAATGATTTGTGAGCTGCAGCAGGGTTTGTGGAATTCTGCTTGTTTTGCAGGCTGAGAAGATCCTTCCAAGTTCTCTAATACTGTATTTGTAGTCATATACCTGGCTGATTTTTTAAAATGGTAAGTACCTAGAGATTGCTGAGACCCACAATATGTCTTAAACCTAGTTTCTCCTTAATGCTTGTTGGTTTCTAGATACAATTTAAGATCTTGATTTTGCCCTCAAGCCCCCATGACTTGGTGTTGCAAAGAAAAGTGGTTCTGTTAAAATTTGTCTTATATCATGAGCTAAGTAAACCTCAGCACATCCCTTCTCATCCCATGTTGATCCAAGGATTAGATGTCAGCTCCCTAATTCAGTGAGGACGGGCACAGACCTGCTGCAATAGTTCTGCCTGGTGCTTCTGAGGAGCGTGAGGGCAGCAGAGTGCTGAGGCAGAGAGGGGGCAGAGGCCCTTGAGTCCTTGTCTCTTGCAGAGAGCTGGAGGGCAGAGGGAAGAGCCTGGAGAGACTCCCAGTTTGTCACTGGGGCACTGAATGGGGCCAGCAGCCAGCCTGGGAAGTCCTCAGATCTCAGCCAGGAATGGGTGTTGAAAGGAGCTTCATTAGGCACTCCTGACTGTAAGTTTGGGGAAATCAGAGTTTCACTTTGATTTATTTCAAACATTCAGCTACCAAGACTAAAATAAGGATCTCTTATATGTGTTTTGGAGAGCTAATAAAATGTATTTACAGGTCTGCAAAGTCCTTTGCCATGCGCAGTTAAATCAGCATTGCAAATCTCTCCGAACATGGTGCTCTGGCATCAGCCTCCAGATGACATGTAACATGTTTGCGGTTTGATGGCCTTCACTCAAAAGGCTGGCTACAATATTTTTATATTTAGATTTATTTTTGGAGTTTATGGTTGAAAGATTTCAGCTCTGGGCAGCCTTTCCCATGGCTTTGAGCAGTGACACTTGCAGTTGTGTTTCACGTAATTAAACAGCCAACAATACTTAATGAAGAAATAAATAACATCAATAAAGTAGTAAATCATTATATGCAGGCAAACGCCAAAGACATTATCCATCAGGCAACAGCTGTGAGCATTAGTTTTGATTAATCAATAATGTTGTACAATAGGAGCAGGAATGCTGGCCAGGCCTCTGGGGGAATCACCAACGCTTTTCTAAGCAGCAAGCATTGTGATTTTAAGCAGAACTTTCAGCAGAATCTTTAATTAAATGGAACAGCCAAGAGCTCCTCCAGCAGCATTGCTGCACTTCTGAAAGCCCACCGAGCAGCTGGAGTTTAACCAAGACCCATTTAAGGAATTGTCTGTATTTGGGAAGGTGTCTTGGTACGTCTGTGTCGGGGGATGCCAGTGGGGTACCACATCCATCAGTGAAGGCACTGTTGGGCCGAGGGTGCTTTGGTGGGCTTTGGTCACCCTCCCAGCAAGAGACCAGCAGTGCCTGGCTTGTGCCACCTGGGAAAAATGAGCTGGAGCTTTTGGCTCTGCCTGCAGCAAGGTGGCAGAGGGCATGCCTGCCCAGCCTGCAGCTGGGCCACATCCCAGCCTGGGCAGCTCTCGGAGCAAGCGCCTGTTCTGTATTTTGTTTCCAAATGTAAATACGGCTGAAATTTCCCACGCATGCTGCAGCTCCTCAGGAACCCGATGTGGGCATGTTCATGACAAAATCAGCCAAGTCTTGTTCATCTTTATCAGCACCTCCTGGAAGAGGAGCCTTAATGAAGCTTCCAGCAGAAATGGATCTCCTCCCAGGCATACCCCTCTTGCTGAGCATTCCTGCCACCAGCCCACTGAATTCTGTGGCACCGCTGTCTGCTTAGGCAGCATCCCTGGATTGTGCTGAGAGGTTCCGCTGCAATCAGCCAGCCAGAGCATGGGCTTCTTCCTTTCCTTTTTATTTTTTCCCCTTCTTTGATATATAAGAGCTTTAAAAGCAGGTAAACCATTGAGAAAGGCTGATCACAGCCCCAGATCCCAACTTAGACAAAAGGCACAAGGTTTCATAGCCCTTAGCCCATTAAAAGAGAAAGAGGAGAAGGGACAGGAAGGGCATCTGGCATGTCAAGGACAGGTTTCCAGAGTCTGTGCTCACATCTTGATGGTTTGTTCCTCATGAAACCAATTGCTGATGACTTCTTGGCATCTGAATAAGCAAGACCACCACATTGCTTCCACCGTGAGTCCAGTGCTGGGGACACCTCCCCACCAGTGGAGACAGGAGCATGAGAAAGGAGTGAAGGGACTGAAGGCTATAGCTTGGCTTGACATAAACAAAACAGATGTGCAGACCACTCCCGAAGGGTTTCTTTAATTCTCTGAGATGGCAGATGCACGTAGGAATTTTGCAAGCATAAGGCACATGAGTTTTTGGAGCTAAAAATGGCAAATCTCTGGAGAGGGATGGACAGGAAAAACCCTTGGTTCTTGTTTGAGAGATGGAGTTTTGCAGAAGGCAATGGGGGAAGCATCCAAAAACTCAAACAGTGCCCAAAGACCAGTCTTGAAGCCTTTTTCTCCAAGCCTTCTCAGCGGGAAAACCGGGAACGGAAATCTCACATGATAGTTGCTGATAGTGCAACAAACCCCAGAGGGTTTCCTTACCCGCTTCTCAACATGCAGGCACTAATAAACTCCTGTGTTAACATTAATATTCCTGATAGTCTCTGTGGGCTCCTTCTCCCAAACGTGAATCTCATTAACATCTGCAAACCCGAAGTAAATCTGTGGGCCTTTAAAGGTGTATCCTGTAAATTGGGGGGCTGCTGCCTGCTCACAGCCCCTCAGAGCACCTGCCAGCCAGGTATGGTAGCACTGACTGCTCTTCTGGGGTCTGGCATGGCAAATGGGTACTGCCAAATCGACACAGATCCGGTAACATCCCAGATAATGCCAAGTGAAAACTGCTCACATTTCTCCTTCAAAATCAGCAGATATGATTATGGGCTCCTCCCTCCCCTGTGAAGGATATGTGGGGTGTTCCTAGGGGCACAGAGCACACATGTACATTTCTCTGTGGATGCTAAGGCTTGTGAGGACAAACTGACTGTGTTTCTTGCAAAATAAAAATCTGAGTTTTGTTTTTTCAAATAACTAATACAATGTAGGTAGCCTGTAAAACTCATGGCTTTTCCTTTCCTTAGAAGACAGAAAAGCATATCGATAGGCCACAGGTAAGGGCAGGGTTTGGAATTCTTTTTTTAGTTCTTAGTCACATTATTTCACAGAGTACACTTCTTGGCTTTTTCAGGAACAGTATTTATGGCAGATATTAATTTCTTCAATGAGATAAAAAATTACAGATAAAGAATAAGTTTTTGGTATTATATGGATCTCTTTCCAGGAAAGCAGCATCTTAATAACAGATAAGATACTGACATGACTTCAGAATAAAGACTTATTTTAGGTCCAGTTGTAAAGTTCCTTAAATACTACTTTTTCCTAACTGGAATGAGGCTTCTGCAGACCTTTTTTTCCCAAGCAGACAATATTTGGCATCTTATGCACTACATCAGATAAGACAAGTGGATGATGTTCAGGTATTTCTCTTCAGTCCTGTTATTCCTGCTTTGTTTTATTGAGATGAAGCTCTGGATTCCTAAACCTGGGAAGGGCAGATCTCATCAGGCCTCCTCCTTTCTTGCTGTCCTGAGCCTGTGCTTGCCACTGACTCTGCTCAGAATGGGTTTTCCCTCGGGTTGCTGTTTTCTGGTAGTTTTGGTCACGGTGGAAGCGCTGCCACCAGGCGCAGTGCCCAGCAGCCAGCTCTGGCCTCCCTGTGGCTGTCACCAAGGACTACACTGTCCTCTGCTTTCACCAAAATTCAGAGCTTTTTGAAGGACTGCAATTTTTAGATCCCTTTTTATTGCTAAGCTAGGTAAAACACCTCTCAAAGTCATTATTCAAATGTGGCATATGTTTTGCTGTGAATTTTCAGTAGAACTCTTTCCAGTGATTTCCAAAATAAATGAGACTTTGCATAGTACTTTTTCCGTATTTAACATTGCCTTCCTGGCTCTGCAGCCAAGGCTTCCTTTTAAAGGCATGTGCATGAGATTATGCAATCGTAGTATTCCGGATACCCAGAGCAATTAAAATAAATCAGGCTAGGTATAATGAAGATGAGCCAAAGCATCTGTTTCTCAAGAGGATTTAAAAAAACCCCACCAACACTATCATCCCCAGGGGCCTGAATCCATGGTGGATAGACCTCAGAGATTCTTGAACTTCAGAAATGTGTCCAGCACTCACTTGGATAAGAAAAGGAGGAGCTGCAAAGGAGGAGAGGACTCTCTGGTATGGCAACTATCCCTGCTCCCTGGAAACAGTGGCTGGATAACCTGTGTGTTTGGCAAAGCTGGACTTGCAGATTAATTCCGTTTTCCTTCTAGTGTTTTAGTTTGACATGTGTACCTGCATGGAGAGGAGGAGGAGGAATGATTTCTGCATCCTCTCCAGTGTTTACCATGCACATCTTGTGTTTATAACCTGTAGTTATTGACAGTGGTGCCTCAGCAGGAGGTGCAGAAATGTCCATCCCCCCCGATGCCAGTGCAAGAGACCACAGTGACCTGGGACACAGGAGCACTTGCTTATTGGGCCACTTGTCCTGCGAGACAAGAAGGAGCCTTCGGGCTGTAGAGTTGAGGTTCCAGAAGCTATTCTGATTTGTTTCCCCCTCCACTGCCACTTGGCACCAGATGCCAAAAGCTGTTTTCAGGCAAAACCAGGAAAGGGGGAAAGTGCAGGGCAGTCCGCAGCAGATTGTCTGCTGAGCTGCCTTGCTTAGGCAGGATGGGTCAAAGACAGCTTAGCCAAAGGTTAAATGTTGCTAAACTGTACCAGATGATTGACTCATCATTGTTGTGACATTTGTCGCTCAGGTAAAGGATGAAGACATGGGAATAACTGCACAAGAAACTGCTAGCACTTACCAGGAAAAAATCTGCATGCAAAGAACAGAGCAGGTCATGGTGGTGGACACACCAGCCCTGCAGGTGGTCAGGGGACCACAGGAATGATTTCTCTGTGTCACTGCATCTCATCCTAGTGCTGGCAAGAAAGATCTCAATAACTGGGAGATTAAATATCCTTGCACAAACCAATCTGGGGAAAACGGAAAAACTCAATCCCAGAGCAGATGAGCAAGAGTTGTCATAAGCACTTAGGCATTAGGAAGGCAGTCAAAGTCAGTAAGGAGGTGAAGTCCCCTGCTTTCATGTGATGGCAAGGCAGAACAAACCAGAATTTGAGTTTGGCTGGTGCATCCCCTGCCTGGGAAGCCCACTTTGCCCTGACTTGCTCCCCAGCAGCACTGACTGCTCCCTCTGAGACGACTGCTTACTGTCCTCTGGGGCCCACCAAATTTCTTAAAAAAAAAATGAATTGTCTCAGGAAAAAAAAAAAAGCCACGGCAGCTCAGACCTGCTAAGTAGAAAGAGGCCAGTTTGTTTACTTAAACCGATATAAATTTGGCACACTGAGAATAGCAACTTGCTTTGACCACTGACTTGGGTAAATATGGTCTGGCATTCTTACAGTGATATTTCCAGCCCCAGCTATCCCCATCATGCAGGGATAGATATATATATATATACACACACACACACACACATAGGTATATTTTCACTAAAAAAACAGTTGAGGTAAATTATTTGACAGGAGCTGGATATGAAATGGCTGGTGTGCATTTGCTGTGCATTGTTGAGAAAGTGAAGCCCATCTAAAGTCCTACCAGGCGACATCCCCTTCCAACCTTTATGATTATAAAAGAAAAATAGTTTGGTCACATTTAGGAACATTTCTAGTGGAGAAATTTTTTTTCTCCACTTTCAGGATTTGGTGAGAAGGCAGCTATTTTTAGTAGATAAATTAGCATGTTTTCTGAAGTGATCCACACAGGAAAGGACAGCTAGGGATTGCTTGCTGGACAGTATCAGGATTCCAGCTTTGAAATGACAATTCAGCCCTTGTAACGTGAGATGAAATGATCTCCTTGGCCTCGGCTCCCTCTCTCTTCCACAGCCATCCACGTTACCACCACATGTAACAAGTCATAATTTTATGTAAGTAGAAGACTCTGCTCTGAGCCAATATACTAGTCATGCCTGATTGAATATTGCCATTTCAGAGCCACCATCTAATCACATTTTTCAGGCTGTGTGAAGAAAATAATGTTGTTATAATTACACAGAGTGTTTGTGTGTATGCGTGCATGTGTATTATATATGTATAATGACATTAGGATGATAATATAGCTGTTTCTATTAGCTCTGTGGTATTAATAAGGTATGACAGAAAGTTATTTGATACCATTTGAAATCCCACTTGCATTTTCATATTGCTCTCAGATGTAATTCAGGGACTTGATTTTTATGAGTTATGGCTCTGATGTCACTTGTATTTTTGCCCGTAATAGGTCCCACTGGAGCAAAATTCATCAGACTCAATTAACAGCATCTGAAAAGTGTATCTTGGTTAGCAACCGATCAGGCAGAAATGGTGTGGGCTCTGTTTTAGCTGACCCATCACTCTGTGCTACTACATGAAACCAGTTTTGCAGGCAGCAGTTAGCAGCCGCTGTAGCTCAGTTACTGTGAGAGTAAAGCAACTATTTGGGGGGCTGCTCTGCTGCTGGTTCTTCCTGTCCCATGGCTGCACCCCTTGTTATGGGTCTCAGAATACTCTGCAACCATCTGGGCACCCTTCTACTTTCGGCATGTGCAGGTGATCTGTCCCACCAGTCACTATTTTATCAGTGAGTATCTTGATGCTCGGTGAGGATTATTTTCTTTAAGCAGCCTGGTCTGGGAGCCCTGGGGCAGTGGGGTGCTTGTTCCAGGGGAGCTGCTAGCAGTGCTATAGGGGAATTAAAAACAATGCCAGGGCAACAAAAAGAAATGCAAGGTAAATAAAAATAACTCTAAATGCACATATGAATTGAAGACTGGGGTTTGAAAGCTGATCTCACGTAGGGTTTTCTGCTTGGTTTGGTCACTTATTGGGGCTGGTGGATCTTTTGAAGGGAAGATAGATGCTCTGACTCCTGGTCTTATTAATGCTTTGAGCTGATGATACGAACATCTGATCTAAAGGGCTCCCACAGTGAGAGACTGATCCCAAAACCTGCTGAAGTGAACATGGGGCTTCATGGCAATTTCACAGGGCTTTGCATCCCATCCCATGTGCTGAGTGGGAGTAGGGGCTGGCATCACCCTCACAGCCCTGCTGTGACTCCATCTCCCACCCTGAACACTCTCCATAAAACTCCTCTGTGTCTTAGAAGCCTGGAAGGGAGAAGCTGTGAGTAGAGAATCAGTAAGTGAACCGGAGCCCCCCAGCACTGCTGGCTGTCCCCCCGTGCAGGCACAGCCCGTCGCAGCGTGGCTCAGGCTGTGCTCCCTTCCAAGCACAAAGCCGGGCTTCAAGACTCCAGTTGCTTCCTGTCTCCCAACATGCCTGACCACAACTATTTTTAATTGTAAGGCATGAAAATAAAGTTACTTAATAAATTAACGCTTCAAATGCTTTTTGGTTCAACTTTGGCTGTTGATTAGGGCCAGTCTTATTTTGGCTTCTATGCAGTCATTTCCAGCTACCACTCTATTTGATCCCCATCTTATTTCCTTTGTAATCTACTGATCTTCTGTTGTTATCATTGCTGTGTTTTATGGTTTTGCATTACTTTATTGACTCGGTATACTGTAGACTGCTTTTTTTTTCCCCCCTCTTCACTGAAAATAGCCTTTTATGAGAAGCTTAAGCAAAAGCCTGGAATGTCCAAAGGAAAGCACAGAAAAATTACAACATTTTGCACATTTCTTTTGGCCAGAGAAAGTTACAAAATATTCATATGAAGAAACTTATTCAGTGCCTGCAGGACAAAATCCAACTTTTGATAATATGTGGAATTTCAATTTCTGCTATAAACAGGCTCTGTAATTTTTTTTTATTTATTATTTGAAGTATAAAGAGTTTTATGTGGGGGAGGGGGAAGGCTCCTATAAAATCGATGTCAGAGCAATGACGAGCATGCATACCTTCACAGCTGGGAATATGTACTCTTTTGCCCTGCCACAGCCTCTGTTGCTATCCCATTCCAAAAGCTACCAACATTAGAAACTTACACAGGATGCTGATGGTCCTACCAGCTAGCAGCGCCCGATGAAATGACACCAAGGGCTGGGGGCTGGAGCCATGGGGATGGAGGGTGAACCCTCCTTTTGTTCATGCTGGGCGCCTTCTCCTGCCCCACAGATAATGAGCTCCTCTACAGCTGCAGGTTAGGTGGGGTCCTGCAGGAGCTCAGCACATGGAGTAGTGACTTGGGCCATCCTGCATAATCTGCCTCCCAGCGTGCTGCAGGGATGGATAATCATCCCTCTGCTGAGAGGACCAAAGCGTGGTCTTACCTGGTTTTTCAGCTTCACCACCTTCTTCATAGTGGTTATAACACCACGGCTTGGAGGAAGACTGTGGCTGGTGGGAAGGATGGGGCTCTGCAACTATCAGAGCTGTGAGTGATGCTTCGTGCTGTGGGGAGGAGCTCGGGGCTGGCACCGAGGCTGCCAACAGTGCTTGGGCCCCAGCTGATGGGGTAGAAGCAGAGGGATTTGGGCACAAATGGAGATGGGAAGTTCCCTTTGCTACTTGATTGTATATTGTGAGAAAGGAGCAGCCCTACCTGCCTGAGATAAAGAAAATGAACAAACAAATAAAAACCTGTTTGTGCCCAAAATATTGTAACAATCGTTTGAGGACAGTTTTATCTGTGTGAGAATATAACCCTGATTAAACATGCCAAGGTCAGTGAAAACAAAGGTGAATTGCAGAAGAAACGTGTGTTATGCTGGCCAGGAGTTCACTGGGGGTGAAATGGAGCAGCCACTCCGTTTTGCAGGGACGCGTTGAGGTGTGGGAGACACTTGCATCACCTCCCATAGCTGCCCAGCCCCTGACAAACATCCTCCCCCCCAGGGGACTGAGCTCCCAAGCACAAAGTACAAGACTTTGGTGGCCAAAAGGGCTGCTATTCGCAGCTTTCCTGAGCTGTTCAGCTGGGTTTGCCCATCCAAGCCGTGCTGGTGGTGGGTGGAAGCCCAAGCACCGGTACCCGCTGGCTTACCGCCGTCTTCAACAAGCATCCCAGGCTGCTCACAGCGTTCTCACCGCTATACGAGCCGAGGCCACACACCGGACAGGCACTCGGGGCATCTCGGAAGTATAAACGGCAAGAAAGGTGAAACCTCTTACTAACTGTTAAGGATTTGGTAATTCCTCCAGAAGAACCAGCAGAAAATCAGCCAGCCCCTGGAGAAGCACCAAGCATCCCAGCCGGGCTCGGGCGCCGAGGATGTCAAAGTGAATCCCCCACCCTCATGGCACCGGTGCGAACCTTGCCCAAATTCCCGTACCTGCTCCGTTCCCGCTGCCCGGGGCCAAGTGAGCCCTGCGCCTCGCATAGGAGTTCCCGTCACCGAACATCACGGCTTGCAGCGGGGTGCGCCCCTCGATTCCAGCGGGATTTGTGCACCGACCGTGCCCCGCTGTGCGGCCCCGCTGTCCCTCTGTCCCTCTGTCCCGCTGTCCCGCTGTCCCTCTGTCCCGCTGTCCCTCTGTCCCTCTGTCCCTCTGTCCCGATGTCCCTCTGTCCCTCTGTCCCGCTGTCCCTCTGTCCCGCTGTCCCTCTGTCCCTCTGTCCCGATGTCTCTCTGTCCCTCTGTCCCTCTGTCCCTCTGTCCCGCCCCCCCCGCCCGCGCCACGGCCGGGGCAGCGGCAATCCGCCAGGGGGCGCCCCGGCCGCGGCGCCGCCGCCCGCACTTGTTGCTGCCCCCCGCGGCGCGCGCTGTGTCGTGATGCACGCGGCGCTGACGTCACCGCTGGCGTCATTATTAACGATTTCATTTATTTATTTATTTAATTATTTATTTATTTATTTATTTTCTCGTTTGTTTATTTGCGTATTTAATTATTTATTTGTCTCCGTTTCGCGGCGCCCCACCGGGGCGGCTCCGAGCCTGTGCCCGCCCTGGCCCCCCTCTCACTGAGATCAGGGCCCGCGGAGGGGGCTTGGGAGGGGAATGAGCCAAAAATTGGGAAGAAAGTGCCACTACTGAGGAAAGACGGGGGGGAACTTGGTCCCCGCGGAGCCGCTTTGTAGTGCTCCCTCCTCCCCTGCCCCGCGGAGCCGGGGTTGGCTTCGCTGACGCGTAGTAACGGAGCCCCCGGGGAAAAGGGCGAGAAGGACAGAGCTCCCCCAAAATGACTCGCCCGTCCCTATCCGGGGGTGGGCGGATGGGAGCTCCGCGGGCGCGGGGGGCCGCAGCAGCATCTACCTGCGGGGATGCAGCTCCCGGGGCCCCGATGGGAACTTTCCGTGCCCGGCGCTGCGGGCGGCCCTTGTGCCGGTGCGGGGCCAAGAGCAGAGCCGGCGGTGCCCGCCCCTCTCGCCGGCCGGGGCTCCCCGCGGCTGAGGCTCCCGGCGGCGCCCCGAGCTGCCCGGCTCGGGATCGCGGAGGCTGCGCGGGATGCGCAGAGCCGCCGGCTTTCCCCGACGTGCGGCGCCGCCGCAGGGGGCGGGCGGGGCGCAGGTAAGGG
>VWPU01009981.1:0-28338 GCA_013398955.1 Callaeas wilsoni | reverse complement strand
CCCCCGCACCCCCGGCCCCCCCGACGGGAGGCGGGTGCGGGGGTGGGGCCTCTCGTCGCCCCCCCCGTCCCGGGCGGCCCCGGGTCCCCTCCCCGCACGCTGCTGCCGGCGGGACTTCCTGATCCCGCCGCATTGGCCGCAGGTAGCGCAGCTGTGCGGGACGGGGCACGGACAGACGGACAGAGCCCATGCGGACCCTTAGCTGAGCTTCATCCCCCGCCCCCTCCTCCTCCTCCTCCTCGTCTTCCTCCTCCCTCCCTGCCCGGCTCCCTTCCTGCCCGGCACATGTAAAAGTTGTGCGTGGGGCTCCGCTCCCGTCCCGCTCCCGGTGCTGCTGGCGGCAGGAGCCGGGCTGGGATCGTCCCTCCGCGGAGCAGAGACCCCTCCGCCCCCCCCGGAGCAGGGACCCCCCGGCTCCGCTCGCCCATGCTGGATTTCGGCCCGGGAAGGTGACTGCAGGAGGAAGCGGCGCCGCGCCGGGTCAGGGTAACCATGAATGAGATGTCGAGTTTCCTGCACATCGGGGACATCGTCTCCCTGTACGCCGAGGGCTCCGTCAATGGCTTCATCAGCACCTTGGGGTGAGCGAGGGGCTCCCGGGGCCGCCCGACGGTGATTCCGGGATGGACGGGACGGGACGGGGGTGCCGAGCCGGAGCGCGGTGGGAAAAGGAGCCGGGAAGCTCCGGGTGCTGCAGCAGGGACGGGAAGAGGTGCCGGGGAGGGGGACGGGCTGTCCCCGAGCTTGTCCCCGGGCTCGTCCCCGGGCTCACCCCCGGCTCCAGCTGCTGTCAGGGGCAGGATGTGGCCCTGGAGGGACCCTCAGCCCTCCTTCCCCTGGCCAGAAGCTGCTTCCCCCCATTTAGGGGCTGGGGGGGGATGAAATGGGTTTAAACAGCGTGAGGGGTCGGTGGGATGAGGAAGGGGATGTGTGAGGGGGCTGGCTCGGGCAGCCGGGACCCCTCCTGGGCACGGGGCCGTTCTGTGCTCCCAGCCCTGTCCGGTGAGCCCGGAGGCTGCGGGTCCCTGGACAGGCAGTGGTGGCTCTCGCTGTCCCCCCTCAGCGTCCCAGGCACCCGACGGTCAGTGGCAATCGCTGCGGGGTCACTAAGCCGGGCTTGCCCGTGGCTACCAAGTGCTGCCAGGGGCTGGGGGACGGGGCAGTGCCAGCTCCGGGCTGAGGCAGCTCCCTGGATGTGGGCTGGGGGAATCTCTGCCCAAGCTGGGGACAGCAGTGGAGACCTTGGGGACCTGTCCCGTGTCACTCCTGTGTCCGTGCAAGCCAGCGGTGCGGCTGGAGCAGCCCCTGGGCAAAGCCAGGCCGGCGATGCTCCTCTCCATCCACCGGGAATGTTTGCCCCGTGGCACAGGGACAGGATGGGCGACGGAGAGGGCTCCGACAGGGCCGCCCTGGGGCACGGGTGGGTTTTTCCTTGCCCTGACTCAGGACCCCAAAGCGTGCCCGCAGCCCCGGGCAGGGGGGACGTGGGGCTGTGCCAGCGCTCCTGCCCCACGCTGCTGCGTGTAGGAGAGGCTGAGCTCAGGCAGGAATGCTGACTTGGATGGGATTCCTGGGGCAGGAGCTGCCCGGCTCTATAATCTGTGCTGAATGCACTTGCTCCCACATGCCTCTGCCGAAGCGGAGCTGCACATACCTGCGCCCACACGCGTTCCCCCACCCACCGCCGGGCACGTGCGGCCTCTGGGCTGCTGCCCACCGAGGCTCCCTCCACCTGGCTGCGAGAAATGGGGTGCCATGGGGTGCAGACGTGCCCAGAATCCCCGTGTGTGCAGCCACAGTGTCGGGCAGCAGGTCCTGCAGGTGCAGCCTGTCTGTGTCAGCCCTTCGCGCGTCCCTTGGGGCACATCCCCACGGGTGTCTCTGGAGAGGTCTCCTCGGAGCTGCCCCGCTGTCCCAGTGCCAGAGCTGTCTCCAGGCAGGGGATGCTGAGCGCTCCTTCAGCCCCTTGGAAACGGGGTCTGGAGGGGGCTCCGCAGGGCCCCAGCGCTGGTTGCTGCCTCCAGAACACGTCCCAGTGGCTCAATTAGAAATGTGTGGATTTTTTGGAGCTCCGCTCCCTTTGCAGCTCTGGCCCTCACATCCCCCCCTTTTTGCCAGGTGTTTTTCCAGACTTCCTCAGAACCACCTGAGGAGCAGAGCTTGCTTGGGGAGCCTCTTCTCCCTGGCCTCAGCACATCCTCTGCTGGGCAGCCTCCCTTTCCCAGCCTTCTGCTTCCTGCGTGTTCTTTCCCCCCGCCCCAAAGTGGTTTTCCCTGCGACCTGGGAGACCCGACCACACCTTAAATCACTCCTGTGATAAGGGGCCAGGTGACTCACCGAGAGTGCTCCTCCTGCCACAGGGACCTTATTTAGCTCATTTGCAAGGCAAACAGCTCTGCCAGCCCACGCGGGCGCCCTGCGGAAGCGTTCCTGACATCCTTCCTTGTGGAGGGGCTGGCCGTGGGATCGCCTGGGGTCTGCAGTGAGATCCTCTCTTTATGGGGTGTCACGGAGTGTCCCCAAGTGCTGGTCACTACTGTCACATTAAGGGTGGGTGCTGTGACATCCCTGTGCCAGCACCGGGGGTCTCCGGGGTGTGGGGTGGAGGTGGGGGAAGCCTTGCAGCCCCCACCTGAGGCTCCTCTGCTCCCAGCCCCCCGAATCTCCCTGTCGGGGCCCCGGGGCACGAACCCTCCCTTTCAGCCCCTCTCTGCAGTGGGCGTTTGCTCGTGAGCAGGAAAAACATCTCGGGACGGGTGTGGAGCTCAGGCTGGGCTAGGTGGGAATGCCGAGCCAAGATACCCAAACCGGCTGAAATGTTCGAGTCAGCCCAAAGAAGGGCCCTGGGAAGGGAGAACGGGGCTGAGGGCTGCTCACAGCGGCCTGGGAGTGACCCCTGGGGACCTGGGTGTACGAGATGGGTGTACTGGAGTGGACAGAAGTGATTTTGGGGACGCGAGACGTTGCCCAGGAGGATTTTGTGCTGCCCCATCCCTGCCGAGCTCCCAGGAGCCTTCAGGGGCTCAGAACGGGCACTCGCAGAGTGGAAGGGTCGGTGACAAACCCAGCTGGGTGTCGGGTGGCTGTTTCAGGTGAAATAACACCTGTACCTGTGGTTGCAGGTGGATTTCGGGGTGGAGCAGCTCGGGGAGATGCAGTTGGTTAAAGGGTAACTCCAGCTCGGGTCAGGATGAACCCGTCCCTGCCGGGGGGAGGAGGAGGAGTCCAAGCCCTCCTGGCACCGGGACAGCACCAAAAAGCTGCATTTTTGTGGCTGTCTCGCTCTCTTTGCTGTCTTTCACCCGTGGGGCAGTGCCCATCCTGCACCCTGCGGGTGCCAGAGGGGCTGACCTGGCCCCATGGCCAACAACGAGCTCTCATCCTCCTCCTCCTCCTCCTCCTTTTGGTCACCTCAGGGATTGCTGGGCCAGGGTCGGGGTTTCCCTTCTCCCAGAGCCCTCCTTCCCCGGGCACCCCTGGACCCCGGCGTGCCCGAGCTCCCCTCGGCATCGTCTGTGCCACATCTGGGGAAGGTTTTTCCCCAGCCCAGAGGGCTCCGGCTGCGGGGGCGTCCCCGGGGAGGGGTCGGGAGGGTCCGACTGCCCTGGATTTTGCAGCGCTGGACGAGCTCCTTCTCCCCTGACCTCGGGGAAGGCTCTGCCTCGCACGAGGCCAAGCGCGCTGGCCCTGGGCCAGGGAATCACTTTGCGCTCGGGATTTGGAAGCACCAGGAAGCCCCGCTGGAAGCGCGGCGAGGACTGCGGGGCTAAGAGCCGGCCAAGATGCTCGCCCGCGCCTTGAGAGGCTCATCGGTGCAGGATCCCGCCCCTCCCGCTCCCGGGGGCAATTTGGAACGGCAAAATGACATTCCCGTGGGTGCATCCCGCCTCCTGCCTCCCTCAGGATCCTCCTCCCGGTGCTTGGACACGGCCAGCCCCGCTTTCCCATTAAAAGGTGCTCCGCTGCTCTGTTAGGGAGCTTCCCTCGCCCATCCCACCGCGGGAATGCCGGTTATTAGCGGGAGCGTGTCCCGGCCCCAGCAGCCTCCCAGGTGACTCATGTCCACCCTGTCAGAATCCTTTTCTTTTTTTTAATTTTCAGCAATTTTTTAACTGAGAAGTGTTCGCCCAGAGTATCATCTTAATAAAAAGAACACTTCGCATTCCTGCCGAGCGCGTAATCCTGAGATTAAAGACGCTGAAACTGCCTTGAGATCGTTAACTAATTAAGACTTCCAGGCTGGCAGGTCGCTGTCTCTAATCCTGCCCGGTGGAGCGGGGATGCCGGGCACGGGCAGCGCTGCAGCAGGGCCGGCTGGGGAGGGAGGCTCCCGTGCTGTTTGCTTCAGTGCTGAAAATAAAGCCGGCAGGTCAGGCACTTCCTCAGAGACCTCCAGCCGTGAGAGCGGAGGATTTTGGGGTTTTAAAGTGCCCAGATGAATCGAGCCCTTCTGCCTCCGTGGGCACTGATGGGAGCTGGGGCTCTGCTGAGGGTCAGGGCTTCACTCCCTGAGTCTCACCCGTGGATTTGTGTCCTCAGCCCTCGGTGGTTTTTGCTCCCAGGCACATCCCAGGGGTTTGTTCTGCCCTGTCCCCCATCACAACAACAGAACAGAAACCAAAACTGCTCCCGAGCGGCACCAGGGCCGGGCTGGGGCCTTGCATGTCCCCTGCGGTGGTGCAGCCACTCTGGTTTTTTCCCTTTCCCTCTTTCCCTGCCCTCCCGAGGCTCCGTGCCCTGCAGGGATCTGGGGGTGCTCCTGGCTGCTTCCCTGCTCTCACGACCCGTGGAAAAGGTGTTTGGACAGCCCCAAACCCCCGCGCTGCTGCCCACGGGCATTTCCAAAGCCAGGGCAGCCCTGTCTGGCTGCAGCTCGTGAGTTTGGGGTTTTCCCAACCCTCCAAGTCTTTGCTAATTGTTTTGAAGCTTCTGCTGCCACCAGGCAAATAGCTTTTCTCTCTTTGTGTGAAGTCTGAGGCTGTTCTCCCCGGCCCCGGGGAGCTGTGAGGAGCTCAGGGGTGTCAGAGCCCGGTGCCAGCCCACGCCTCCGCACCAAGGACGCGGCAGCACCAGGGCCCCGGGGTCGCCATCCATCAGCGCCGAGGCCAAATTCCTCTCTGCCGAGCGAAAGGAATTCTCCCCTCCTCCAGAGAGCGGCTGGGCTGAGAGAAGGAGGCTGGATCTGCGAGCGGGGTGGACCTGCCTGGTTTTTAGCCCTTTACAGAGCAGCACGTCCACCTCCAGGGATTTTCGGGTTGTTTTGTTTGTTGGGGACGCCCTTTGGGGGTGGAGGGGACAGCGCAGGCTCCGCTTTGCCTTCGCTGTTCCTGCCCTCCTGTCCCAGGGACAGAGCTGTCCCACAAGGGATTCTCCCTCCGGGAGAGCACTGCAGGCACATTCCTGCATCCTCTCGCAGTTCCGCAGGTGGGGACACGCTTCCCTCTGGCTCTCTCAGGCAGGAGCAGAGTTTCTCCTGCTGCTCCGGCTTCCCGGGGCTGCGGAAAGCGGGCGAGCGGGTACAGCCAGTCCTGCTGGAGCACCCAGTTCCCTCGGGAGCCTCGCACGGAGCTCCAGGTGCCCCAGCACAGGGAGCCCCTCGGGCGGTGCTCACCTCTCCGTGCTTTGGGCAGACTCCCCTGCCGGGTTCTGCTTTGCTGTTCTTGGTAACTGTGAAAAGAAACGTCCCATCCAACCCCAAATCAGCCCCCAGAAGCCGAGGCCAAGCCCGTGGGATTTTGCTCAGCGCTGGGAAAACAGAGGTGGGCAGGGAGGAGACACAGAGCCTTGATCTGATGGGCAGAGCCTGCAGCTCTGATCAGATAATAATTAACTGAGTTTGAGGGGGCCCTGCCACCTCCTTGCGCAGCACCTGCACCCTCCGTGTGCCGGTGGGAAGAGTTCCCAGCCAGAGAAGGAGAACGGGTGAATGGAAGCTGAACTCCTCGCGTTTCTGCTGGATTAAGGGTGCAATAACACAGAGCTGTGTGCCGGGGGGAGTGGGGCTCAGCCGGGAGCTGGGCAGGGCAGGGTCCCCCCGGCACAGGGCACCGGGCAAAGGGCCCGGAGTGACTGACACCAACCTCCCCTGGTCCTTCTCTGCTGTACCAGCCCTGTGTGCCCGAGGGAGCAGCATGGAAAACACACAGGGAAGCAGCGGGAAACGAGGGAAGGTGTGTTCGGCTCCTGCAGAATATTTATGAGTGGGAAACAGGAGGTGCAGCTTTGGGCCAGGTGATGGTGGCACAGACACTCTGCTCACTCGGCCCCGCTGCCATCCCGCTGTTCCTGACCCTGCTGCCGCTTTTTGTCCCCCTCAGGCTGGTGGACGATCGGTGCGTGGTGGAGCCGGCGGCCGGAGACCTGGACAACCCCCCCAAGAAGTTCCGAGGTGAGACCGGGGCAGTTCCATCACTCTGTGAGCGGCATCGGGGCCGATGCTGGCCCTGAGCATCCACACCAGAGATGGGGACAGGGAATCTCAGCTCTGCCCTGTGCTGCACCCACCTGCGAAGTGCTGGCTTGTGCCTGGGTGCCCCAAGTGCTCAGGGAAGGGCCATATCCCGGCTGGATTTGATCAAATCACACAACCAGGGGGTAGAGAGCTGGGAAATCTCTCCAAACCCAAAACTGTGGTGTTGGATTTGGGGCTGGTTTAGGGGATAGAGAGCTGGGAAATCTCTCCAAACCCAAAACTGTGGTGTTGGATTTGGGGCTGGTTTAGGGGATAGAGAGCTGGGAAATCTCTCCAAACCCAAAACTGTGGTGTTGGATTTGGGGCTGGTTTAGGGCAGCTGTTCCTTTCATCCGCCCGTTGTCATCTTATGTCTTCTTTTAAATAAGTCTTTTTAAATATCGGCTCCACACTCTGCCTTGTGCCTCCACCTTTTTCTCAGGGTGGCTTTAACAGCACCCTTCCCCCGGGCACCTTCCTTCCCCCCACACCCCAAAATGTCTCGAGACATCAACTTTTCCACTCTCTCAGGATCCCACCAAGCAGTGACCTGGCTCTCCATGGGAGTTATTACCGCTAATTTATTAATGAGTCTAATTAACGACCCAGCCAGCATCCCAGGGAGCCATCCCATTCCCGGACTTCCACCTGGGGCTGGATGCGCAGCAGCCGCCCCGTCCCCCTGCCCGGCCGTGCGCGGCTTTTGGATCTCTTTTCCAGGCGCAGGTTCCTCGGCTGGGCCCTGCTCGCTGCACTCCCTATCAGGATATCCAGCTGTTTGTTTTAATGGCCGGAAAGGTAGAGCTCTCCCTGCTCGATAGCCATCGCCTGCAGCGAGGTGAAAACAACGGGCTGGGGCTGTTCCCTCGGCCCCGGCGAGAGGCTGCAGGGGATTTTCATGCGCTGTCGCCGTCCCCACATCCTGTGGCCGGACCCTGCCCTATCCTGAGCCGCACACGGGTCGTGCCGGGGCTTCCCGCTGGGAAAACAGGACCCTCCTCCCGAGGTCAGCTCCGAACGGTTCTTTGGAAATGCCAGAACCCACCTGGGAGCTGTTCCTGCCCGGCTCTGCCTCCCGCGGCTCCTCGGAGAGACGCTCGGCACCTCTCAGTTACTTGCCCTTTTTGTTTGCGGTTTCTTCCCCCGCCGAGGCTCTTCCCAACTCATTTTATGCACATCAGGCAAAGCAAATCCGGTGCTTCCACCTTCCCAGGCAAGGGAGCAGCGGGACCCTCAGCTGAGCCACAGTCCCCAGTGCCCTGAAGGATTTCCTCGGAGGTTTTGCCCCCCGGGCCTCTCTGGGTGTGAAGTTTTGCCCCCAAAGCCACTCTGGGTCCTGGCAGCTCGGCCCCACAGCACCCTCCGAGCTGCTCGTGCCGGGCAGTGCTGGCACGGGAGCTTCCTTCACCTTCCCCCTCTTCCAGCCCCCATCTGTCTTCCAGAAATCTGGCGGTGCTTTGGCCCAGGTGCCAAAATCTCCGGCTCCCAACACAAGCTGTGCTGGAGATTTTCTGCACACAACCCCTGCCGTGCCTCAGTTTCCCTCTTTGCAAGACCGGGCTCAGCGCTGAGCCCACGGGCAGGGCACGCTCAGAGCCAAGCCTTGGATTCGCAGCCATTTCGGAGTAGCTGTGCTGGGTTTTTTTACCTCCCCCAAGTTCCTCCTTCCCACCAGCGCCCACTAATTAGCAATTTAATGGAGATGACTGCCGGCGCTCGGGGCGGGGGGCGCGGGCAGCCGGGCATGGCAGCGCCGCTGTCCCGGCCCCGGGGCTGCTCGGCACGGGATGTGCCACCGGCAAACACGGCTGTAAAACGAAACGTGAAACCTGGCGCGGCCCCAGCCGGTGAGAACCGCGCTCGGCGCTGCCCCAGAGGCACTCCCAGGTAAATAAATACGCGCTCGCCAGCGCCTCGGGCCCGCGGCCAGCCAGGGAAGGGACCTTTTTTTTTTTTTTTTAGTTTTCTTTTTTGTGTCTGAACTTTCTAGGCTGCTATTTCAGGCATAATTAGGGCGATTCAGGCTGCAGAGCCCTTCCTGCCCTCGCCCCGCGCAGCTTCCAGCCCGGGAAGGGGGTTGGGAGACGTGAGGGCCTCGTTGTCTCCAGACATCTGCTCTCCTGCTTCAGTTCCCGAAGCCTGGCCATGGATGTCTGCACTTCCCGCCCACCATCCTGGGGGAAAACAGGCGAATGGGGGCAATCTGCAGCGCAGGGAGAGTTTGGAGGAACTGGGATGCATCTTGTGCATCCTTTAGATTCTTGAAATAGAGCTGCTGACACGGAGATTTTGGGAGCGAGCGCTCGGAGCATCCAGTGCTGGTGATCCGGGTCACGGAGGGAGGGACAGGCGTGTCCCAGTGACACGGCCACCACAGGGCCCTTCTACAGCCTCTGCAGGCTCAGGGTGTCCCGTGGGTGACAAGGGACATGGAGGAGGCTGCTCGTGTCCCGGCCTCTCTCCTTCCCTCCCGGATCCCTCCCGCCGGGATCCTCTCCTCCGTTGGCGCAGCTGGGCTCCATCAGTGCTCCTTCTCCCCCCTGAAGCTTTCCTTCCCAAATAGCACAGCCATTTCCGATGGGAACACTTCTAATCACGAGTCCAAGAAGTGCAGTAATTCCTGGACTCGTTATTTATCCTGATTCGAAGCCGATCCAGCAGCCAGCACACGGTGACGTGACCTCCAGCAGTCCCCGCCATGTCTCCCTCGCGCATGGGGGGACCATCGTCCAGTCCAGGAGTGTCCCTCCCCCTCGGTGACATTGGCCCTGCTGGGGACATCCTGAGGCTGCTGCAGCCTCATCAGGCTCTGCTCTGCTCTGTTCCCAGATTGCCTCTTCAAGGTGTGTCCCATGAACCGCTACTCTGCCCAGAAACAGTACTGGAAGGCCAAGCAAACCAAGCAGGACAAGGACAAGATCGCGGACGTGGTGCTGCTGCAGAAGCTCCAGGTGAGCACGAGCCAGGGGCCCAGAGCGGGCAGTGCCCGCGAGCTGGGTGGGCGATGGCATCCAGGCCTCTGGTGATGCTGGGCTGGGATGAGAAGGGATTCCCAGCTGTGTTTTCTCCCTTGTCCCCTGCCCAGCCATTGCTGTGTCACCCTCCTGATGCTCCTCGTGCAGAGGTGCTGTGGTAGAGGAGCTCTGTGAGCACAGCCCTGCACCCTGGGGCACCCCAGGACACCCCAGAACACCCTTCAGCACCCCAGGGCACCTCAGGACACCCCAGGGCACCTCAGGACACTCCTCAGCACCCCGGGACACCCCATGCAGGAGGGAACCCTGCTTCCAGGATGTGCTCCAAAGGGCTGGGGAAGGGAAAGGCTCCCGTTGGCTTCCCCGAGGTTTGGCCAGGGCCCACGTCAAACATTGCACAACGGCCTCAGGCAGCTGGCGAGGCCCCGCCGATGATTCATAAAGCCGAAGCTGGGGAGAGATTCACTAAATCATCTCATCGGGCCTCGAGCCCAGCCCCGGCCCCACCATCCCCAGCTCTGCCTCGGGCAGGGGGGCTGAGCGGTGCCAGGACAGGGTGTCCTGCCCTGGAGGTGCCAGGACAGGGTCACTGCCTCCTGCCACGTCCAGCCCTGGCACGTGGAAACCCCATTTCCCTGCTCCCGTTAGACCGGGGCCGGAACGTCGCAGCCGTCCTGGCCACGAGCGGACCCAGAGGCTCATTTCTGAGCCTGATTGATTGCACCTTGGTTAGGGCTTGTCTCAAAGAGGTTCTGCCATTTCCTCGCTCCTTTCTGCTGCTCCCGGTGTTTCCCTTCGTGGCCGGGCGGCGCGTGGGGAGCCGGGGCAGGAGGGAGCTCAGCCCGGCCCTGCGAGCACCGGGCTCCAGCCTGCAGCTTATCAGGGAGGCCGATAAACAGGCTGAGAACATCTCCCAGCCCACGGAGATGATTTCCTGAGGCAGCAGCAGCCAGCCCTGCAGTGGAGAAGCCCTGCCTGCGATGCCCGTGGCCGCCTTTCCGAGCTCGTGCTCCTCACTGCTGTGTTTCAGTGGGTTTAAAGCTCCATCTTTTCTTGGCCCTCGGCAGCTCAGACAGGCTGTGGGGGCTTTCCAGCCCCTCTGCTGATGTCTCCCAGTCCCCCCATATCCCTTGTGGGCATCCCTGACACCCCATCCCTGGGCTTGGGGACAGACCCCACCCCATCCAGGGGACAGTGTGGGAACATCAGCCCTGGGAGCTCGCGTGCTTGGGGCAGCCGGTTCCCACTGCCAGCCCCACTGGTGGCGAGGGAGTTGCTCAGATCTAGAGGGAGATTGAGGACGTGCCGTGGTGCTGGATCTCCCATCAGAGCCGTGTTGCTCCATGGGGTTGTTGTCAAACTCCCGGAGCCGCACCAGTGTGGGATTTCTTGGCAGCGGGTTTGTTTTCCTGATGGCAGCAGCCACCACTGCAGGGTGGCGAGGGTGACTCCAGCTGGCACCCAGAGCTCTGTGGGCATGGAGGGTGACTCCAGGTGGCACCCAGAGCTCTGTGGGGATGGAGGGTGACTCCAGATGGCACCTGGAGCTCTGTGGGCATGGTAGGGTCACCCCAGGTGGCACCCAGAACTCTGTGNGAGGGAGATTGAGGACGTGCCGTGGTGCTGGATCTCCCATCAGAGCCGTGTTGCTCCATGGGGTTGTTGTCAAACTCCCGGAGCCGCACCAGTGTGGGATTTCTTGGCAGCGGGTTTGTTTTCCTTATGGCAGCAGCCACCACTGCAGGGTGGCGAGGGTGACTCCAGCTGGCACCCAGAGCTCTGTGGGGATGGTAGGATCATCCCAGGTGGCACCCAGGGCTCTGTGAGGATGGAAGGGTCATCCCAGGTGGCACCCAGAGCTCTGTGAGGTCGGTAGGGTCACCCCAGGTGGCACCCAGGGCTCTGTGGGCATGGAGGGTGACTCCAGGTGGCACCCAGAGGTCTGTGGGGACAGGTACCAGGCACATTCAGAGCCCTCACCTGCTCGGGCACTCAGGACCCGCTGGCCCATCCTCCCTCCCAGTGCCCAGCGGAGATTCCAGGTGTTTCCCAATGCCTCTGCCCTCAGGCGAAAGGGGTGAGAGCGGGATGGGAAAGGGCAGAGGCTCTCCCAGCTCCATCCCTCGCCGTTCCCCATCCCAGCTGCGGGGGAACCCTGGGCTGGAGCTGCCTGGGCTGTGCCCAGCCTGGCGCCAGGGCTGTCGGTGCTCCCTCACCGTTCTCAGATTTGCTGTGGGAGCAAGTTCCTGCCTCGCTCCGCGTGTGTCAGCATCCCGTCACTGCTCCGACTGCCAGAGCCAGCACATGGAAAATGTCTGTGGTTTTGGAGAGGGGCTGCCGAGCCATTCACTGCTGGGGACCCATCCTGCTGCAGCAGGTCCAGGCCTGCTCCGTCTCTGGGCACGGCACCGCTGGCACAGGGCCTTTGGCTCCTTGGTTTTGGTGCTGCCAAGAGCCCCTGTTTTGGGTGTTTTGCCCCCACTCCCAGCCTGAGCCCAGCACCCTCGTTTGGTGTTGCCCAAAACCTGCTGTCCTGGGGGAATTTTGGTGCCATTTTGTCCCTGCCCCAATTTTTAAAGTCCTCAATTTAAAGCCCTCATGCACTTCCTGGGCTGAGCTCTTGGATGCTCCACGTTGTGGCCCTGGGGGGCAGAGGGATCCTGACCCTGATCCCATCCCATCCTTCCCAAAGCCAAGGGTGCGAGTGGCTCTGCTGGGATTTGCTGCGGGGAGGGAGGAGGGTGCTGCTCCACGCTCAGCTCTCCTCCTTTTGGGGCAGCACGCGGCCCAGATGGAGCAGAAGCAGAACGAGACGGAGAACAAGAAGGTGCACGGGGACGTGGTGAAGTACGGGAGTGTCATCCAGGTACGGATCCAGCACGGATCCAGCATGTCTGGGAAAGGCCTGGTGGGGTCTGGGGAGCCTTGGGGGGCACCACTTTTCAGCTCTCCCACCCTCGGCTCCTCCAGCTGCTGCACATGAAGAGCAACAAGTACCTGACAGTGAACAAGAGGCTGCCGGCGCTGCTGGAGAAAAACGCCATGCGGGTGACCCTGGATGCCACCGGCAACGAGGGCTCCTGGCTCTTCATCCAGCCCTTCTGGAAGCTCAGGAGCAACGGGGATAACGTGAGCGTGGGGCGCAGCAGTCCCTGAGGGGCTGGGCAGAGAGCTCCATTGCCAGGGCTCGGCTCCACACCGGGCACCCGGCCTCATCTTCGCTCCCCTTTTCCCGTTTTTGCTCCCCAGGTAGTCGTGGGAGACAAAGTCATCCTGAACCCCGTGAACGCCGGGCAGCCGCTGCACGCCAGCAACTACGAGCTGGCTGACAACGCTGGCTGCAAGGAGGTACAGGAGGACTTGGGGTTTTTTCCTTCTTTTTCCTTTTTTTCCTTTTGTCCCTGGATCGTGACCGCGCTCCCTTGCTCCGTAGGTGAACTCGGTCAATTGTAACACCAGCTGGAAAATCAACCTGTTCATGCAGTTCTGTGACCACATGGAGGAAGTGCTGAAAGGGGTGAGGAAGGAGGTTTGGCTGCGCGGGACCCGGCGGGCTCTGGGGGGACAGGACGTGTGAGCAGCCACCTGGCTCTGTGACAGGGGCAGGAAAGAGGTCCTGCCTTGGGGGCCATAGTTTCTGGGAGAATTCGTCACCTGGAGAACAGCGCAGCGAGGCCGAGTGGGATATTTTAGGATCCGCTGGCAGCAGAGAGCCGAGGGCACAAATTACCCTCCGCCTCGGGGTGTTAAATTGACTCTTGGGGACAACCCCAGGCCCACACAGTGCCAGCAGTGGCTTCTTGTGCGGGGACAATTGGCAGCTGCTCAGCCCTGCAGCAGGGTGGCTGTTGCCTGGGAAAGGAACTTTCCCTGCCGAGCTATTGTTCGGGCCGAGGTCCTCCAGGAAGCAGCTGGATGGATAGGGATTGTTAGGATCTTACAGACCTTCGTCCCCAGGCGCTGTGCTTATCCCAGCTTCCCACATCCTCATTCCCGGGGTGTTGATGCCTTAAACACATCGGGGAGCGGAGCCTCTGCCCGCTCCAGGGGTGCAAAGTGAGGGATTCGCATCCATTTATCTCCCGGGAGTGGAAGCAGAGGAGTCACTGCATGGATAACGGGAGTGATGCCAGTGCAGGGTGCCCTGTGCCCCGTTCCCTGGGCTCAGAAGAGCATTTGTGCTGCCTGGGGCAGGTTTTAGAGCTCGGGGAGGTTGGATGGGGAGAGGTGACAGTGCCCTGTGGTGCCCAGGGTCCCACAGTCCTGCTGTGCAGCTGGGAGCTGGGTCCAGGAGGAATCCCATCCCCTTTGCAGCACGAGGGGTCACAAGAGGAGGTACATTGCCTTGCAGGAGAGCCATGGAGAAACTTCTCCACTGACTGAGTGGTTGAACATGGGAACAGGATCCCCAGGACAGTCACCACCCCTGGAAGTGTTCAAAAATGAGTAGACAGACATGGCACTTCAGGATATGGTTTAGTGGTCATGGGGGTTGGACTGAATGGTCTTGGAGGTCTTGGAGCTGAAAGATTTAATGATTCTTTGTCTCTCACTGCCGTCCCCTGGTGCAGGGGGACGTGGTGAGGCTGTTCCACGCCGAGCAGGAGAAGTTCCTCACCTGTGACGAGTACAAGGGCAAGCTGCACGTCTTCCTCCGCACCACCCTGCGCCAGTCAGCCACCTCGGCCACCAGCTCCAACGCCCTGTGGGAGGTGGAGGTGAGCAGGGAGGGGATGGAGGGGCTGTTTGGAGACGTCCCAGTCCCTCCTGTGCCGTGCCTGAGCTCTCCCCTGCCTCTCCCAGGTGGTTCACCACGACCCGTGCCGAGGGGGAGCCGGGCACTGGAATGGCTTGTACCGCTTCAAGCACCTCGCCACGGGCAACTACCTGGCAGCGGAGGTAAGGGGGTGGCAGAGGGGCGCAGGAAGGTGCCCTGGGGCTGTGGCACCCCTGGCAAAGGCAGTGCCCACCTCAGCAGGGAGCAATGCCCAGCGTTTCCTCTGGTCCCCTCCAGTTTGCTCTGGGAGCCCCTGCGGCTCCTCCTCGCTCGCAGGAGGTGTTGACACCTGACCGTCGTCATCATTTACGTGGTTCAGGACCAGACTTTCCCCCCTGAAATCCCACAGTGAAGGGGTTCACTTGCCCAGATGGCTGGGTTTGGCTCCTTTTCTGGCCCAGGGGGACGGGAGGGGGTGGCTGGGGCGTTTCCATGCTCGCCCTGTGCCAAGGGACCGACTGGCACAGCCCGGTGCGTTGGAGGTGGGACGTGACTCATCCTGCTGTCCCTGCCTGGGAGAGGGTGGGGGCAAAATCTGGGTCTGAAAGCACCATCTGCCAGGTTTTTCTGCTCCCATTTAAGGCCAGCTCAAGGCCTCCTGACAGACGCACGAAGGAGTTGTTGCACTTGGATGCTGGGGTGTGTTTGGCACTGCCAGGACCAAGGGCTGTGCTCTGCCGCCAGGGCAGCAGGGACATCCTGGGGATGCTCCCCAGCTGGAGAAGACACCCAAGGGCAGCTCTCAGGGCCCTTCCATCACTGTGGGATGGAAATCAGCAAACACTGGAGCTCTGAAATGGGTGCTTTAAACCCAAAGACATTCGGTTGACACCTGAAGAGGAAAGAAGATCTCAGACCAAGCCCATCCTGGGCTGGCGCTGCTCACTGGGAGCTCAGCCCGGAGCCTCCAGGGAGTTGTTGCTGCCACACAGAGCCCGGGTCTGCTCCCCTGGGCTCCCCCATCCCACTCTCAGGGCTGGGCCACCATGCACTGGGTGCAGGTCACATCCTCCAGCCCCACCCGGACAGGTTTCCTCTCTGTGATGTGTTCAGGGAAGGCAGGAATAGGGATCACACACCGTCCCCAGGGGTTTGGAGGGACCGAGCGGGAGGGTTGACAGCTGCCTTTCATCTCCCTCTTTAACTTTTCAGGAAAACCCAAGTTATAAAGGAGACGTGGCTGAGCCCAAAGCAGCGCCCACGGTGAGCAGAACCGCTGCTGCCGCTGCCCCAACCACGCCAGCTCTCAGCCAGGGCCCGAAAGCAGGGAAATGCCCCAAAGCAGAGCCCTCTGTGGGGATGACAGCCGAGTTTGTCCCACTGCGCCAGCGCAGCATCCCCCGCCCCGCACTTAGAGCAGAGTCCCTGTGTCCCCCCTGGGAGAGGACCCTGCCAAAACCTCTCAGAGGGGTCCCGGTGCATGTTGGCTCCCCAGGCCACAGGGGAACGCTCGGTAGATGAGAGTCTTGGATGTTCAGGGGGGTTTCTCTCTGCTGTTGGTAAGGTTTGGAGCAGGGGGGGCCTGGTAGCTCAGGTGCATCCACGCCGCTTGTGCTCTGCTCCTGCGCCCTGGCACCGCGAGGCTCAGCCCCGGCAAAGCTTCTGCTGCGTCCCCCCGATGCTGTGGGCGCAGGAGACCCCCGAGCCGGGCTCAGGGACCCCCTCCCCACCATGCAGGGGGGCAGCAGCCGCGCCAGCCGCAGGAACACCGGGGAGAAGATCAAGTACCGGCTGGTGGCCGTGCCCCACGGCAACGACATCGCCTCCCTCTTCGAGCTGGACCCCACCACGCTGCAGAAGACGGATTCCTTCGTCCCACGGTACGGCAGGGGGGTCGGGATGGGGGCAGGGGGCTGAGTGCTGGGGGAAGGGCAGTGCTGGCGTGTCCCCGTGGGGGTCACCCGCCAGGACGTTGTGCTGCTGGCAGGAACTCCTACGTGAGGCTGCGCCACCTCTGCACCAACACCTGGATCCAGAGCACCAACGTGCCCATCGACATCGATGAGGAGAGGCCCATCCGCCTCATGGTACGGCCCCGCTCCCTCCTCCCTCTCTGGGCTTATTCCCTGTTCCCCAAGAGCTCTGGGTGGGCTCCTTCCCTCCCAGCACCCAGGGACTGGAACACCCTGCATGGTCCAAAGGGGTGGGTGGGCACCAGCCTGGAGCCCATCCCAGTCACCCAGAGCCCATCCCAGTCACCCAGAGCCCACCCCAGCCCCTCTGATGGGGACAAACTGGGTCACTGATGTCAGCGGGGTTGGTGCCAGGCGGTGGGGACACGCCTGGCATCGCCCTGTCTGTGTGATGCTCCTTCCCCACTGCTTCCCAGCTGGGCACCTGCCCCACCAAAGAGGACAAAGAAGCTTTTGCCATCGTCTCCGTGCCCGTGTCCGAGATCCGGGACCTGGATTTTGCCAACGACGCCAGCTCCATGCTGGCCAACGTGGTGGAGAAGATGAACGAGGGTTTCCTCAGCCAGAACGACCGGAGGTAAAGGGCCCTGGGAGATGGGGCCGTGCTGGGCTCCTCCGAGGGCTCCCCAGCAGGATGAGGCCCCTGCCCGGTGCTGGTGCCAGCGCTGCCCTTGCTTCCCTGCCCACAACCCCAATCCACGCCTGCTTCTCCCAGGAGCCCGGCGAGGAAACCAGATAACGGCACAGCCCTGCTCCAGCCCCTCCTAGAAAAATATCCTAGAAAAATATCCTAGAAAAATATCTGAGGGGCTGGGAGATGGCCCCACGATAGGGGCAGCGGCCTTAGTCACTGTATTATTTTTAGGTGGGTGGGTTCTTGGTGCTTCCTGAGCAAACACAGATCCCTGTGGGACGCAGCGAGCGGCTTCCGCCCTGCCAGCCTGGCCCACACAGGTCCTGCGGGGGCAACCCCGGGGGCAGAGGCGTTAAATGCAAAATCCCTGGTGTGAGCCACGAGCAAAGCCCCCAGGCATTGACCCTGGCACGTATAGGAGCCACAGGGGCTGCAGATCCAGCCACTGACCTCCATCAGGGAGTGAGGATCAGCCAGCAGCTCCCCTGGCAGGTTTCTGAGGCTCCCCAAAACCCACCAGCATCACTGCAGGGACCTGAGTGCGGGCAGGTGAACAGCCCCCAGCCCACTCACCCCATGTCCCTTCGCAGGTTTGTGATCCAGCTGCTGGAGGACTTGGTGTTTTTTGTCAGTGATGTCCCCAACAATGGCCAGAACGTGCTGGACATCGTGGTGACCAAGCCCAACCGGGAGCGGCAGAAGCTGATGCGGGAGCAGAACATCCTGAAGCAGGTGGGTGGTCCTGGGGCCCCTGCATCCCAGCAAGGCTGGGACATGTCCTGTGGAGATGTCCTGTCCTGCTCAGGGCCACTCTAGGGGCCAGAGGGATGGAAAACCCCATGGAGGAGGGTCTGGCCTCCAGCTCATGCCGTGGTGTCCAGCCATGCACGGGGGGCTGGTGTGGAGCAGGACACAGCCCTGATCTCCGCTTTTGGGCAGATCTTTGGGATCCTGAAGGCCCCCTTCAAGGACAAGGGCGGGGAAGGGCCCCTGGTGAGGCTGGAAGAGCTGTCGGACCAGAAGAACGCTCCCTACCAGTACATGTTCCGGCTGTGCTACCGCGTGCTCCGGCATTCCCAGGAGGATTACCGCAAGAACCAGGTGCCGGGGGGGGGACACTCCCCATCCCCGTGGAGCCTCGGGGGGCAGGGGGACATCGCTCACGGCGCCGCTGTGCCCGCTGCAGGAGCACATTGCCAAGCAGTTCGGAATGATGCAGTCCCAGATCGGCTACGACATCCTGGCCGAGGACACCATCACGGCCTTGCTGCACAACAACCGCAAGCTGCTGGAGAAGCACATCACCAAGACCGAGGTGGAGACCTTCGTCAGCCTGGTGCGCAAGAACCGCGAGCCACGGTGCGTGTGGGGGCCCCGCGGGCTGTGAGGGGAAGGGGGAGCCCTGGGGACCCCCTCTCTCACGGCACAGCTGCCTCCCCCCGGCAGGTTTCTGGATTATCTCTCGGATCTCTGCGTGTCCAACCACATCGCCATCCCCGTCACGCAGGAGCTGATCTGCAAGTGCGTGCTGGACTCGAAGAACAGCGACATCCTCATCAAAACCGAGTGAGTGGCCGAGGGAGAGGTGGCACATCAGGGGTTTGTCGTGGGTGGATGTCAGGGACCCACCAAAGCCTCTCACTCCGCAGCTGGACGGAGGAGAGAAAATTTGATGGAGGGTTCATGGGTTGGGATAAGGACCGGGAGAAATTGCTCATCAAATACCACCACAGGCGAAACAGGCTCTAGTTAGAAATATGAATTAAGCTTATTCCTAGTAAATCAGATCAGGATAATGAGAAGCAAAATAAAACCCTTAAAAACACCTTCTCCCCACCCTACAATAAACCCAGTACAGGGTGGGCCTGGTCCCACTGAAGCTCTGTCATCCCTTGAGGTGCAGCCCCTCCGTCCATGGGAGCATCTCCAGATTTCCCCCTTTCCTGTCCCAGGCTGAGACCAGTGAAGGAGATGTCCCAGACCCACGAGTACCTGAGCATCGAGTACTCGGAGGAGGAGGTCTGGCTCACCTGGACGGACAAGAACAACGACCACCACGAGAAAAGCATTCGGCAGCTGGCTCAGGAGGCCCGGGCTGGCAATGCCCATGACGAGAACGTCCTCAGCTACTACAGGTGACGCTCCTGTGGCACCTCCTCTCCAGGTGAGGCTGTGAGGGTGGCACGGCCTCACTCCCTCTCCCCCTCACCCCTTGGGCAGGTACCAGCTGAAGCTCTTTGCCCGCATGTGCCTGGACCGCCAGTACCTGGCCATCAAGGAGATCTCCCAGCAGCTGGGGGTGGACCTGATCTTCCTGTGCATGGCAGATGAGATGCTGCCCTTCGACCTGCGCGCCTCCTTCTGCCACCTCATGCTGCACGTGCACGTGGACAGGGACCCCCAGGAGCTGGTGATGCCCGTGAAGTTTGCACGGCTCTGGACGGAGATCCCCACGGCCATCACCATCAAAGAGTGAGACACGCCAGGGCTCAGGGTGGCTTTGAGGGACAGGGCAGGACAGGGGGTGGCAGATGCCGTGGCAGGGGAGTGTTTGTGGAGTGACCTGGGTAGGTCTGAGCCCTCAGAAGGAAGTGGGCTCCGTCTGTCGAGCATCACTGCTGGTCACAGTGGCTCAGGAGCTGCCTGGACAGCGCTCCTGCCAGCTGAGTGTGAGGACCCTCGCTGTCCCCCCCTCACCCTGACGTGTCCCCCCCGCAGCTACGACTCCAACCTCAATGTCTCGCGCGATGACAAGAAGAACAAGTTTGCCAGCACCATGGAGTTCGTGGAGGACTATCTCAACAACGTGGTGAGCGAGGCCGTGCCCTTCGCCAACGAGGAGAAGAACAAGCTCACCTTCGAGGTGCGGGCGCTGCCGGTGTCGCCGGCACCTTGCAGGGTGTGACACGGTCTGGCTGCCGCTGCCCCGGCAGTGTTGCTGTCCCCCACGCCGGATTCTCCTGCTCAGCCCCGAGCAGGGTGAGGTCTGGAGCCGCCTTGTCCTTCCCCAGGTCGTCAGCCTTGCCCACAACCTCATCTACTTCGGCTTCTACAGCTTCAGCGAGCTGCTGCGCCTGACACGGACCCTGCTGGGCATCATCGACTGCGTGCAGAACCCTCAGCTGATGATGCAGGCTGTCTACAATGACGAGGTGACAGGTCAGTCCCTGTCCATGGCCAGGAAGGTGTTTTCCATCATCTGCCCAGTGTTTTCCATGCTCTGCCCGGTGCTTTCCAGTTTTGGCAGCAAGAAAAGCAGATGCTGGTTTGCTGACGTGGCTGGGTGTGCAGTAGGGCAGAGGGTGGTGGGCCCTTGGCCATGCCAAAAGAAATATTTGGTGCCTTCTGCTCATTCTCTGATTATATCTACAGCATTTTCCAGTCTGAGCGGGTCCTTCCTTGGTCCTCTGCCACCTCCCTCTCCACCCTCGCTAACTGTGGCTGCCTCCGCAGGGAAGAACGTGCGGAGGTCGATCCAGGGCGTGGGGCAGATGATGTCCACCATGGTGCTGAGCAGGAAACAGTCCATCTTCAGCACCCCTAGCCTCAGCGCCGGCTCTGCCCCGGAGCAAGTGGACAGAGGGAGGAGCATTGAGAACGAGAACATTGTGGTGATGGAGACCAAGCTGAAGATCCTGGAGATCTTGCAGGTTGGAGCCAACGGAGTGGTGGGACCTGTGGGATGGGGGTGTGCAATGTGGTTTTCTCAAGCAGGAGCACAGTTGGCATGAAGAGGGCACTCAGTCACTTCTGGTTTCTCCTTCCCTGCTGCTTCCAGTTCATCCTGAACGTGCGGCTGGACTACAGGATCTCCTACCTGCTCTCTGTCTTCAAGAAGGAGTTTGTGGAGGTTTACCCCATGCAGGACAGCGCGGCTGACGGGACAGCTCCAGCCTTTGACTCCACAAGTAACTCTCTCACTTTGCTCCTGGTACACCCCCAGCTCAGCAAGCCCCAGGGGCTGGGAGGACACAGGTGGCAGAGGTGACATCTCCAGCAGAGGTGACATCTCCAGCAGCTGCTGCTGGCAGGGGGCAGGGAGGGATGGAGTTTGTGTTTTGGTGGGATGAAGACGCTGGGAACAGGATCAGGGAGCTGGGTTGGTTCCTGTGGGTTCCTGCCGAGACGCAGGGCTGGCATCGTCCACGCTTTTCACTCCCTTCCTCTCCCTGCAGCCGCAGCCATGAACCTGGACCGGATCGGGGAGCACGCCGAGGCCATGTTCGGTGTGGGGTGAGTCCCTGCCCCCCGTAGCTCCTCTGGCTATAGGGCCCTTCCCCTCCTGTCCACCCTGCCCAGGCTGGCAGCTGCAGGTGATGAGGAGGATGAGGCTGAAAGGCTCTAAAGCCATCCCCGTCAGCCCCTGAGCTCTGATAACGCCCAGTGCTTCCATCCTGCTCCAGGAAGTCGAGCAGCATGTTGGAGGTGGATGACGAGGGAGGGAGGATGTTCCTGCGGGTGCTGATCCACCTGACCATGCACGACTACCCCCCGCTCATCTCCGGCTCCCTGCAGCTCCTCTTCAAGCACTTCAGCCAGAGGCAGGAGGTCCTGCACACCTTCAAACAGGTGACATTGAGGGGACCCAGAGCACCCCACGCTTGGTTGTGGGGGGGGGGCATGGGGTGAATCCTGGCCCTTTCCTTGGGAGGGAGATCTGGGAGTGGGATTTGTGCCCCGAACTGGAAACCCCTGGGAATGTCGCTGCAGGTCCAGCTCCTGATCTCAGCCCAGGACGTGGAGAACTACAAGGTGATCAAGTCAGAGCTGGACAAACTCCGCACGATGGTGGAGAAATCGGAGCTCTGGGTGGACAAGAAGGGCAGCACCAAAGGGGACAGCACAGGGGAAGGGAACAAGAAGGAGAAGAAGGAGGTGAGAGCCCTGAGCAAGACCCTGGGATCCAGGGTGGGAAAGGAGTGGGAAGCAAGAGGGTGGCTTAATCCAACACCTCTCAATGGCTGTGCACCCCTGTCCCTGGAGGGGAACAGGAGGGTCCTGTGGGGGGTAGCTGGAGGAGCACGGTGTGACCCCAGTGCTGTCGTGTCCCATGCAGCACGGTGCCGACGAGGAGGTCATTGCTCCGGGAGAGAAGAGCAGCGAGAACTACCAGATAGTGAAGGGGGTGAGTGAGACCAAATCCCGGTGCGCTGGCAGGAAGGGAAGGGGTGAAATCCTGTGGGGGATTTCCGAGTTCTCCTGTGCTTCAGTAGAAACAAGTCCAAGCCTGGCTTGTTCCTGCCAGCCCAGCACAGGGAAAAGCTGTCACATCCTTGCACTGGGGGGACTGGAGGGGACTGGGTGGGTGACAGCTACGAGGGCTCTGCACAGCACTGGAGGAAGGATCCCTGAGGGAGTGCCAAGATTTGTGAGCCATGAAGGGACCACCCAGGATTATGGAGGGAACATCTGGGACGCAAACCAGCCCCAGTGCTGTGGCCATCCCCAGTGGCTCCAGGCTCAGTCCCTGCCCGCCGTGGTCCCTCTGTCCCCAGATCCTGGAGCGGCTCAACAAGATGTGCGGGGTGGGCGAGCAGGTGCGCAAGAAGCAGCAGCGCCTGCTGAAGAACATGGACGCCCACAAAGTGATGCTGGACCTGCTGCAGATCCCCTATGAGAAGGTGGGTGGGCAGGAGCCAACTGGTCCTGAGCTCCCAGGGCAAAGGGGGCACATGGGGACCCCCCGAGTGGCCTCCTGCCACTCCCATCCCTCCCAGCTCCGTGCGTTTCTCCTCTGTTCCTTCCTCAGGGCGATGCCAAGATGATGGAGATCCTCAAGTTCACCCACCAGTTCCTGCAGAAGTTCTGTGCTGGCAACCAGGAGAACCAGGCCCTGCTGCACAAACACCTCAACCTGTTCCTGACCCCGGGGGTAAGGAGAGGGCAGCGAGGGGTGGTTGAAGGCAGCAGGGGGTGGGAGACGAGACACCAGGCAGGGCAGGAGCTGGGGACAGTTCCTGCAGCCCCCTGACCTCACTCTGCCCCTTGTCCCCAGCTGCTGGAGGCAGAGACGATGCAGCACATCTTCCTCAACAACTACCAGCTGTGCTCGGAGATCAACGAGACGGTGCCGCAGCACTTCATCCACTGCGTGGCCACCCACGGCCGCCACGTCCAGTACCTCGACTTCCTGCACACCATCATCAAGGCCGAGGGCAAGTACGTCAAGAAGTGCCAGGACATGATCATGACCGAGGTGAGGACCTCTCCTGTGGGGCAGGAGTGGGGGGGGAAGCAGGACATGGCTCTTGGAACCTGCACCATTGGTTTCTTCCTTGAGAAGAGCCTTTCAGCCGTGCTGGATCCTCCCTGGAACCAGACAGCCCCAGTGCTGGTGGCCATCTTGGGTGGCCATCGGCCATCTCCAGGGGCTCAGTGCAAGGTCCAAGAGCCAGTCCGAGAGTCCCACAATTTTTGATTGCACTGCAAATGCCTGGTTTTCCCTGTAAACACAAATCCCTGTCCCCCTTCCTGGCCACTGCTGTTCATTCCCCACTACAAAGGGGACACCATTGGCCTTGGAGGTTTCTGACCCTCCTTTTTCGGAGAGGTGGCCACTGACCACTGATCCTTCTCTGCAGCTCACCAACGCCGGGGACGACGTGGTGGTTTTCTACAACGACAAGGCTTCGCTGGCCACCCTGCTGGAGATGATGACGGCGGCCAGGGATGGGGTGGAGGAGAACAGCCCCCTGATGTACCACATCTCCCTGGTGGACCTGCTGGCCGCCTGCGCCGAGGGCAAGAACGTCTACACTGAGATCAAGTGCACGTCCCTGCTGCCCCTGGAGGACGTGGTGCGGGTGGTGACACACGAGGATTGCATCACGGAGGTACGGGGGCTCAGGAGCAGCCAGGAGGACACTGGGGCTCTGCACTGCTCGTCCCCTGACGGTGTCCGTGCCCCTTTCCCCCTCCCTGGCAGGTGAAGATGGCCTACGTGAACTTTGTCAACCACTGCTACGTGGACACGGAGGTGGAGATGAAGGAGATCTACACCAGCAACCACATCTGGACCCTCTTCGAGAACTTCACCCTGGACATGGCCCAGGTGCGTGGGGAGGGCTGGGTGGGAGGGACACAGCAGTGGTGCTTGGATGGGGACAGGGTGGTGTCACCAAGACCCTGTGGGGCGTGGGCGCTGTGGGGACTCTTGGAGCTGTCCACGTGGGGCTGGGGAGCGGTCAGGGCTCTCTGGCATGGCCGCAGGAGCTGTGTCATCGGCCACATCCTTCAGCTGGACGCGGTCCCAGCAGCCCCTGGGCACGCACGAGCTCGCCGCGGTGCCGTCAGCATCCTTCCTGTCCTCACAGATGTGCAAGAAGCGGGAGAAGCGCCTGCCGGACGCCACGCTGGAGAAGTACGTGCTGACGGTGGTGCTGGACACCATCAACGCGTTCTTCAGCTCGCCCTTCTCGGAGAACAGCACCTCGCTGCAGGTGACAGGGTGGCACGGGGAAGGCAGCGGCTCAGCCAGCCCCCCAAAACACGGTTTGGACGCGTGTGCTGACACTCCTGTCTCCTCCAGACCCACCAGACCATCGTGGTGCAGCTTCTCCAGTCCACCATGAGGCTGCTGGAGTGTCCCTGGCTGCAGCAGCAGCACAAGAGCTCGGTGGAGTCCTGCATCCGCACGCTGGCCATGGTCGGTAAGGAGCCATCGCCGTGCCCGGGGGACAGGGGACAGAGCCACCCTGGGCTGGCTCTGCCCGGCAGCGAGGAGGACACACTGTCCCTCCTGTGGGGGTGGCAGGACACCACGGTGAGGGGCTGCCAGCTGGGAATGGGGACCTTTGGCTCCGGGATGTGCTTTTTTTAGAGCTTCATCTCAGCACGCCCAGGATAATGTGGGGACAGCCAGAGCCTGGGCTTGGCTGGGAGCTCCCTGGTGTGTCCCTGCCCGGACGCAAAGCCAACACTGACAGTGGTTTTCCCTGGCCAGGACTTTGCCCTCGGCGTGCAGCTGCCTGACTCAGGCCGAGGGCTGTTAGCACTGAGTCACCGTGGAAAGGATTGCTGGTGGTTGGGCTCTGGGTGGGGATTTCCCTTTGGAATTCCAGGCAGGGTGCTTGCGACCTCGCCACGCTGGGCTTTCCCAACCAAAAACTGGGGCTGGGGCCTGTTTCCACCCTGTGTGGGGCTGTGGGTGTTGGGATGGCTGTGGGAGGGATGGGTGGGAACACTCCAGCCCGTAGTGGCCTGGAGGAGTTTACTCGTGTATTTACCCCAAATCTCTGCTGCAAATGAGGCAAAACCTGCTGAAGGGGTGCCCGGACAGAGTGGTGGGACCCAGCTGGGTCATCGCTGTCCCAACCAAACCCATCCCCGTGTCCCACAGCCAAGAGCCGCTCCATCGCGCTGCCCATGGACCTGGACGCCCACGTGAGCTCCCTGCTCAACAGCAGCTCCACCAGCACGGTGCAGAGGAACACCTCGAGCTACAAGGCGGCCACACGCACCTTCCCCCGCGTGTCCACCACCCCCAACCAGTGGGACTACAAGAACATCATCGAGAAGCTGCAGGTACAGGGCGGGGCGTGGCAGGGCTCAGGTGGCGGGAAGGCGCTGGCGTTGCAGGGTCCCTCTGCCGTGCGTCCCCTGGCTCTGAAGGGGTGTGCTGTGGCTTGCAGGACATCATCAACGCCCTGGAGGATCGCCTGAAGCCGCTGGTGGAGGCCGAGCTGTCCGTGCTGGTGGACGTCCTGCACCGGCCGGAGCTGCTCTTCATGGAGGGGACGGAGGCGTTCCAGCGATGCGAGAGCGGGGGGTTCCTGTCCAAGTGAGGCCGGTTTGGGACTGCCTCGGGCGTGCTGGGAAGGGTTTGGGACCACCATCCTGGATGGGCTGTGCATCCCTGCGTGCCTGCTGCCTGGAGGGCTGCTGGGGATGGTGCCCTCAGGGATCCCCGGGTCCCTCCCAGCTGTGTGACAGTGGCTTTGCTGTGCCAGGCTGGTGCAGCACACCAAGGACCTCATGGAGACGGAGGAGAAGCTCTGCATCAAGGTGCTAAGGACGCTGCAGCAGATGCTGGTGAAGAGGAACAAGTATGGAGAGAGGGTGAGCGCCGTGACCCGTGTCCATGCCGGCCCCGCTCCCGGGCTGGCGGAGCCCTCCCCAGGCACCCAGGGGTGCTCAGCCGGTTCTGCCCTGGCCCCAGCCTTGGCGTGGGGACACTGGTGACGTTTGTTTGCCTTGGCAGGGCAACCTGCTGCGGAAAATGCTCATGAACAATTACCTGCAGAACAAGAGGTCCAGCTCCAAGGGGGAGATGGGGGACGCTGCTGGGGGAGGTCAGTGCCCCTCTCCTGCCCCTTCCCCTCCTTTTCCACTCCCACACACCTCAAATTCCCAGCTCCCAAGCCGTGATGGGACCAGATCTGTGGCTGGTTGCCCTGTCCCCAGCCCCACTGGAGCAGAGGATTTGGGGAGGTGAAAGGATGGCTCTGAGATGCCCCGGCAGTGATGGAGCTGTGCTGGCTCCGTGCTGCCACAGCATCACATCCCTCGTGTCCTCTCACGCAGGCCAGGACCAGGACTGGTCAGCCATCGCCGCCGTCCAGTGCCGGCTGGACCGCGAAGGGGCCACCAAGTTGGTGGCTGACCTCATCATGAACACCAAGAACGAGAAGATCTTCCAGGAGAGCATCCTGCTGGCCATCCGCCTGCTGGACGGCGGCAACACGGAGATCCAGGTGCTTTGGGGCATTGGGCAGCCAGGGGTTGATGTGGCCAGTGCTCAGCCCTGGGCAGTGGGTTGCGCCAAAATCTGATGATTTGAGTTTCCCTGCTTCATGGCTGGATGAAGGGCTGGAAGCTGCGGGAGGGGCAGGTGGTTCCAAGTTGTTTCTGGAGTTCTGCTGATGCCCTCTGCCGGGAATTCCTAAAATGGCTCAGGGCTGCAGCTCTTGTGGGAACCTCCAGGGTTATCCCAAACCCTTTGTCACAGGGAAGCTGAAAAATTGTGTGTGCAAAACGCAGTGGGGCTCCAGACAAAAACCAGGTTGTCTCGGACTGGTCTGGAGTGCAGAGGCTGCTGCTCAGAGGGACAGGCAGGGACACTTTGGACCCCGTGGCAGGGACCTGAACGAGTGTCCTTTTACCAGAAATCCTTTTACAACCTCATGACGAGCGACAAGAAGTCTGAGAAGTTCTTCAAGGTTCTGCACGACCGGATGAAGAAGGCGCAGCAGGAGACCAAGTCCACGGTGTCGGTGAACATGAGTGACATCGGGAACAAGCCCCGCGAGGACAAGGACGAGCCAGATCCTGGCACCAAAGGTGCAGGGCCGTGTCCCCTTGTCCCTTCGGCAGGGCCAGCGCTGGCTCGGTGACAGCCTGAGCTGATGAGGGGACAATTCCCTCCAGGACGAGGAGACACCTTCCTGATGCCCGGCACCCCCACGCGGTACCCGATGGCCGTGGGGTTCCGGAAGGGCCACGACCCCGGGGAGCAGGGCCAGAACAACGAGATGGGGGTGACGGTGCTGATCATGGAGCCCATCCTGCGCTTCCTGCAGCTGCTCTGCGAGAACCACAACCGCGACCTGCAGGTTGGTGCCGGGGCTCCGGGGCTCTGAGGGTCAGCTGTGGGGTTGGACTGGGGGAAGGCTGGGATCTGCCCCAGTTTGGCCCCAAAATGCTGTGGCACCAGCGGCTCTGTGCCTCGGTTTCCCCGTGTGCAGTGCACCATCCCTTGTGGATAACTTGGGGCTGTGGGAGGAATTCATGGCAGGAGTGAGGTCTGTAGGTGACAGGGCCGGTCCCAGCCCAAATGTCCCTCGAACTGCAGCTGGAGGGGTGTGGGGAGAGAGGGATCAGGACCCCATTCCTGGGCTCTGCTCCACAGAACTTCCTGCGGTGCCAGAACAACAAAACCAACTACAACCTGGTGTGTGAGACGCTGCAGTTCCTGGACATCATGTGCGGCAGCACCACGGGCGGGCTGGGGCTGCTCGGCCTCTACATCAACGAGTACAACGTGGCCCTCATCACCCAGACCCTGGAGACCCTGACCGAGTACTGCCAGGGGCCCTGCCACGAGAACCAGGTCCGGGGCCCTCCCTGGGGGTCATTCCCCAAATTTCATTGCTGATCAGGGGAGGATTTGGGGGGGATGTGGGGGAAAGCAGGAGAGGCAGTGTCAGGGTTCGGCCTCAGAGTGTGACCAGGAGCAGAACGCGGGCAGCAGAGGTCACAGGGCTCCCGCACAGGTCACCAGCTGCTGCTTGGCTGCAAAATGTGGTGGTGCAGATGGGGGTAAATAATTCAGTGGTGTGAACGGGGCCTTTGCAGGGAGAGGGGAGGTTTGGGGGTCCAGGGCTGGAGACAGGGCGGTGATTTGGACCAGGGCTGTGCTGGAGGGTGAAGCTGGGAGGACTGGCAGGATCAGTGGGATAACGCATTGCCCGACTCCCCCAGAGCTGCATCGTGACCCACGAGTCCAACGGGATCGACATCATCACAGCCCTGATCCTAAACGACATCAGCCCCCTCTGCAAGTACCGGATGGACCTGGTCCTGCAGCTGAAGGTGCACGGAGGCCTTGGCTGGGGTGGAGGGGACCTGTCTGTGTGTCACTCTGTGTGTCA
>VWPU01009980.1:0-78005 GCA_013398955.1 Callaeas wilsoni | reverse complement strand
GCTACAGTGAGTGCTCGCCGTCCCCGCCATCCCCGCCCTGCTGCGGGACGCGCCCGCCCGGCACCGCGGCCGCCGCGCTGCCAGCGCCGCGGTGCCTCTGCCGCTGCCCGCCCCAGCCGGGGCGAAGCGCTGAGCGCACACGGTGCTGCCGGCCGCGCCCTCCGCGCCCTGCGTGTCCCGTGTCCCGGGGTTGCTCCGGGACCCTCAGGGAAGCCCAGGCCTCAGACCGCCGGGGGCTCCCCTGCCGCCTGCTCCTCGCCAGCCCACGGCACGCCAGGCACAGCCATGTGTTATCCCTGGCCCCTTCAGCCTGTTGCCCCCACACGCACTACTTGAGCCCAAACCTGTCGGGGAATTGCAGCCACGCGTCTCCACATCACGGTTTCTGGTTGGAGTTTCACTGTCTGTTTTAGGATTTGGCTAAATGAGGAAAGAGAGAGAAGAGGTGGGAGCAGGCAAAGCGAGCAGTGAATAGGCAGGGTTTATTCAGTCCTTCCTTCCTGGCTCAGGAAGCAGATATAAGAACTGTTCGGCTGAAGGAGTGTTCAGGACATGCAGTGGTTTAGACCAGCCGGGAGCTGTGCTCTTCAGACAGCCCGGTGCAGATCTGCATTGTCAGACAAGGGCTGTGTTAGTCATATGTTACCACGCAGTTGATGCAACCTCTGTAGAACAACCTGACTTATTAGAATAGGAGCACTTGGCAGAAGCTGCCCTTCTGTTTTCATTATCTGTTCAGGCCGAGTCTGACAAATTTGCCTGAGGAGCTGAGCTCCAACTATCAGAAGCCCTCCCTTGTGACTGTCAGAATATCATGTCAGTAAATCAAATATGTACTAAAGAAGCTGCCACTCAGATGCAAATATAAGGAAAAGTCTTTAAATTAGTTTTATCTATTTTTTCAAAATAGCATTTGTTATCTTGCTTGAAAACATTCCAAACACACACAAAAAGTTAGGTCTGAGTCTACTTATTAACCAAAATTCACCCTTTTCCTTCACAGCGGATGAAGAATTTGATGAGCTTTGCTTTGAATTTGGTTTGGAGCTTGATGAAATTGTAAGTAATGTTTTTATTTGTTGCTTTTTGAGTAGATGTAGCATATTGACAGCATTTCTTTTTGGTAAGAGTTTGTATAGCATTGTTTCCAGCATATCCCCTGGTACAACGTTGTAATGGACTGTATTAACACAGGTGTTTTGAATCTGGAAAAAACCCTCAGACATACAAAAATTACTGCCTTGGAAGTAAGAGACTCCAAGGTGGCATCTTGCAATACTTTCTAGAGGTCAACACTCTGTGCCACTTGATCTTCAGTCTCAGGCCCCATCTTATTTAGCAGCATAAATACGGCCACAGAGCATGTACTGATCATATTTTACAAGATCTGTTTGGCTTTGTTTGATATGCAGTTGTCTGTGCAATAGCCACAAAAAAAGTATTTGTCCTGGACATTGGTACCTGAATTGTAACTAATTTATATTTAGCGTTTTGATTTAGATTCTCTACTTGTGGAGATTTGCTAGCCCTGATAACTCTGTCCATGCAAATCTTGTTCAAGTAGACCTGTTTTGGTTTTGCCACTTAATTTTAATTCATTGGTCTTTTAATGACGTTTATCAAAAGACATCTGAACATCATATGCTTTATTTCAGAATAAATTTGGTTATGACAAGTCATTTGTCAATCTATTGCCAAAAATAAGGTCTCAGATCTCTGCTGGGATCTGACAGCCTGGAGGTTCTTGCTTCTATAATCCTTTTTCTTAAAATTAACATTTTAATACCGAATTTTTCTTTTGGTACACTGCTTTACACTTTCTGAATTTGAGGTTTTATGTCATTTCTTGTATTTGGTGTGTCCATTTGCTGTATAAATGCAAATTACAGTGTTAAACTTCTAATTAATACAGTTTATCCTATCATATCACTATCATACTCCTGTCAGTGTTAAGATATATCAGGTTAAAACCACATTCTTGGTTAATTTCAGACATCTGAGAAGGACATTATAAGTAAAGAAAAAGGTGAAGAAAAGGCAAAGGGCGCGTCTGATGTCGTTCTCTATAAAATTGATGTTCCTGCCAACCGTTATGACCTGCTTTGCCTGGAAGGGTTGGTCCGAGGACTGCAGGTCTTTAAGGAAAGGTAGGGCAGAGCTGTGAGATTTCTGTGTTGTTGGTTATTTGTTGAAATATGGGTCCATTTCTGGTCAGTAAACAGAACTTCCTACTTGCTTGGATTTGGAGTGTGATTACATGTGTAGATCAGATTCATCAGATGTTCCTCTGGAGAGGATCTCTTGCATAACTTCAAAAGACTAGACTAGAATGTTACTGGGTTTTGGATCTGTTCTAAAGTTTTCAATTGCTGTTCCATTTGAGATATCCTCTGTAAGGAACTCCTGCAGAGAAATTTCCTTGTGATCCTTTGTAATAAATACCAAAGCAAATAATTTATTTCCCTTTTCTGCAATGACTTTTATCATGCTGAGTTCTTCCTTTCTAGTTCAGTACTCTGTTTACGATCCCATAAAAAACAAGTTTTGCACAGTTAGCTAGTTACATGCCAAGAAACGTTACCAAGAAAGTTTTCTACATATAATTGCTGCTACAGTTCTAGAGTTTCCTGCATTTCAGCTACAGACTTACTTCTGGTTTTGTTTTAGGATAAATCTCCCTAGGTACGAAAAGATAATACCAGCAGAGGGTGAAGGTCAGAGGCTGATTATCACTGAACAGGTAAAAGTGTTTATTGCACCTTTGTAAATGTATTGAGAGTTGCTGAAGCAGCAAGACCCATATCAGTACGATTTTGTAAGAGCAGTGAGACTGGAAATCTTATTTGCAGAGCAAGAGTGAAAGAAATTGAAATATCTGTACTCGTCGTGATCTATTCTTAGGAAAGAGGAGGGGGAGGAACAACATACGAATTGTTTTGGGTGAACCTAGTAGCAGATCAAATCAAAGTTTCAGATGCTCACTTGAAATCTGCATGCTGCTGTTGTAAATTACAGACTGCCCAGATCCGGCCTCACGCTGTAGCTGCCGTTCTCCGAAATATAACTTTTACCAAGGACCGTTACGACAGTTTCATCGACCTCCAAGAGAAACTACACCAAAATATTTGCAGGTTAGTGTTTAAATTTAAAGTAATGTATAGTGTCTGTGTGTCTGATTTTATCATGTTAAGACTGCACATCCATATTGCAGAGAGGCCTTACGGTTATGCCAAGGAAAATCTTCTACAGGAGCTCTCTTGATCCTTCTCATTTCTTTGCCTGTTCTTGTCTGCTGCCAATATTGTTCAAGATAAATAGCTGTTACAGTTTATGCAGCAGTTGAGACAGAAGTGTTTAGCATCATTCCCATTGGATTTGCCATGACAGTTGTGTTGTTATTCATAGTAAGATGTATTAAAATGTTATTCGTCAAATAATTTCTAGGCTTCTCAAAATTATCCTTCTACTTTTTCAGTAAGCTCTGCAAATGCATAGAAGTATAGAGCATCATAGTCTAAGAAACTCCAAGTATTACTGGTAAAAACATTATTTTGCCTTCTTTCTTTCTAGGAAAAGAGCATTAGTAGCAATAGGTACTCATGACTTGGACACCATCACTGGTCCATTTACTTTTACAGCCAAAGCACCTTCTGAAATTAAATTTAAGCCCTTGAATCAGTCCCAAGAGTACACAGCTTCACAAATTATGGATCTGTATAGGGTAAGTGGAATTTTTCAGACTTGGTGCACTAAATGAGGAAGATAAATTTCCAAGGCTAAATATCTCTCATATCCTTGTTATTAAAAGTTGTTCTTACAAATAAAACACTGTTATCTTCTGTAGCTTTACAGCCAGTGAACATACCATATTTCGCTTATCATGAGAAATGCATGGTAATTTTTTATTGTCTGTGAAAGATACATTGTGGTATTTTGGGGCTAAGAGCAACCCTTAGAATCGTGGGTTTGGTAGTAACCTGATTTATCAGTCTAAGTCTGACACTGCTCCTGGCCTAGCATCCTGATGAAACCAGGCAAATGCTAGGAAAAGATTCTATCATGTCTGATTTTACAATGTTTATGTGGGCCAGTTCCCATGTCAGCATTTGAAAATTATGCTATTCATCACTGTCATTACAGTATACAGCTCAGCTGGAATACACATACTGGCCATAGAGACAAATCCTCAAGTATCTCTGACTAAAGAGTAAGAGAGCTCAGAAACAGGAGAGACTAAAAGGAAATAAGGTTTTTGGTACAGCACGTACCTATGTCATTAGAACAAATGTAAAATTTGAATCAAATTTAGGTATAAATGTGTCAGTATCCAGCAATTTATAACTAAAAGTATTGTAGTGCTAATTTTCTATCACTTTTAAGAAGAGTTCCTATAGACTAAGGATATTTGGCAGTGTTTGTCTGCTGTGATGAGCAAGGGTATCATTTGGATAGCATGGCCTGTGCATGTTTGAGAGAATCCTTAAATAATCTTCAACACTTCTGAAGGAACCCAAAAATCCAATTCTCTCATTTCAAACTTTTCCTGCTGCTGGGAGCAAACACCCTTTGCTAGTAAAGTACCTGACTCTAACCCAATCCTTCCCACCCTCAAAGTTCCCCTTAATCACTCACCAAAGGATTGTGGCTCTGTGGAAGTTCACCTGTGAGCTGAAGTGAACTTCAGGCTCTGCTTTGTTTTTCCAGACTGACAGCCACCTTCGGCACTATTTGCACCTGATTGAAAACAAGCCACGTTATCCTGTCATTTATGACAGCAATGGGGTTGTTCTGTCCATGCCGCCAATCATCAATGGTAAGATTAATTTGTGACTGCTTCGTACTGTTGCTGTGGTTTTGTGTGTGAATTAGTGACTGACAGAAACACTGATGTGCCATAGGGATTATTATGTTGTCTTAAAATTGTTTCACTTACAATTTCCTAAAGTCTTCTTTCCTTCTTTCAGTTTAAAGGCAGTCAAATTTTTTGCTCTCTCCATCGGCTGCTAGTGTTCCTTTTTCTCATCTTCATCAGAAGGATGTAAAAGTCCTACTGCAAACCTCTGCATTTAGCTTCTCATACTCTTCTCCAACTCAATATTAAGTTCCTTGTGACAGGAACTTTTTTTAGGAAAGCATTTTGTTTAGCTAAAAGAAGCCTTATAGAAATTATTATGTAAACTGATAACTGTAACTGGTAACTGCAACTTTGTACTCCATTTTATGAGGTCACAGCAGGGAACTTGACGGCAATGGGAACTAGTTTTTATGGATCCTATTGCTATCACACTAAGTGATTTTAGGGGACTTTAATTGGTTAAAAAGAATAAATTGGTTTAGACTTTCTTGCATTGTTTCTGAACATGGGTTTCCTCTCAGTGCAAAGGAAACCATGGGTGATTTTTGAGAACCACGTTTACTGAAGCCATTTAATGGCATCAGAAGAATTACTCCTTTAAAAAAAATATTTCAGTATACCTATATACTGAAATATAGGTCAGGAATCAGTAAATTTCCCACCAATAAATTTACTGACCAATAAATCTGCAGTGATAATCTCTTTGGATGTATGCTTCCTAATAGACCTTATCCAGCTAACCCAAATCTTCTTAAAAGGCTGCTCAAACTCTCTGGCTGGGACTGGTAACAACAACTGTTCTGAATTGAAGATGGTGTCAAGCACTGTGCCTGATCCTTCTTTGTTAGGCTCATTCCAACTTGGGGGTGTTCCATGTATAAGCACTGCATATTGTTTATATTTTATCAGTTAAAAAGGTTGAGCTAAATTTAACACTTACCTCTGCTTTAGAGAACAGTATCTAAGAGAGGCTTCCACGTCAGAGGTGCTTTTTAAACAGATGATGCAATGTAAACATGTGTATTGGTTGTTTGGATTATCTACAAGCACTGAAGTGAAGGCTTATATTTGCTTTGAAGCGAGTCCAGAGATGCTGAATACATTCCATCTGCAAAGAGATACAGCACAGCTGTAAGGGAGTACAAGATCCCTCAGTCCTAAGAGCTCTGGTGCACCCAGCTTCCGGTCTAGCTGTGACCTAATTTCTCAGATAGGAAGCTAAGACAGAGAAGTCAGCGTCAAACAAAGGAAGCAGGAATTCCCATGTATATCCAAATGCTTTCTTTGTCTCTGGTGGGATGCATCTGCATTAATGAATGGTGCAAGGAAAGGCAGGAAGGACAAAGAGGTTGGATTTGGCATGATCCCACACGGTTCTAGGACTGCCTGTGCCCATTCCTGCATGGTTCCCAGCAGTGGAATTCACTCCAGATGTGCACTGCCCATCTGTACCTAACAGGCAGAATGAGATCTATGTGCAGCTGCTCCAGATTGTTTGTGGCTTACTAACAGACCCCACTTTTGTAGGGAACCAGCTACTGAGGGACTTTGCATCCAGTTTGCAAAAGAGACATTTTAGGTGCTTCTTCCAGACAGGAAAATTTTTGAGTGCAACAGGGATGTGCTTCAGTGCACACATCGTAACTCCCAGTACAGACAAAGCAAATCCCATACTAGGACCTAAATCACTACTGTAGAGCAACCTATAGTGTATCAGCAGACAGTGTCAGGAAATCACAGAATGACTATTGGTAGTTGTTAGTCTAAATCACTTTTTAAAAACCATTTCATTTATTCCTGCCCAAGGAAATGACATACATCAGACATGTGATGCAAATGTAAGACTGAACCCAGGGAAGATGGGTTGCTGTGGCAGTGCAGAGCCCTTTGCTAACAGCAGATGGCCACTGTTCTGTTAGCTGGCTTTTCCAGCTGAGTGCCAGGATACCTGTAGAGCCCTGTGTCTTACAGTGTGAGGCATAACCCAGTCAGTGTGTCTGATCTGCCTTTTTCTTTTCATTTGAGTCATAAATTCAAAAATAAAAAGACCTGCTATTCTGCCAACACCTGTGAATGTTGATGCAGTAGGTAGTGGCTTTTTTAAGCTGTGGAAGATGACAATGATCTTTCTGACACAAAATGAGCCAGCATCAGTGTTATTGCAATAAAAGTAATATTTCTTAACATGTTTTTGTTTTCACATGTTTTAGGAGATCATACAAAAATAAGCCTAAATACCAGAAATGTGTTTATTGAATGTACAGGCACAGATATTACAAAGGTAAATTAATCTTTCCTGCTTTTGCTATGCATTAATATAATTGTTTTCCCTTTGGATAATAGAGCTCCAATACAAAGACCTACAACAACAAGGCATTTACTGTATGGAGCCAACTTTCCAATACAAAAGTTTTAGGATGTGGAATTCCCTTGACACAGTTTCAGGCTTGCTCTATAGATAGCAGTGTGTTTTCACTGAATTTTGATTTTGCTGTATCTTTATGTTGACACTAAGTGTTCGGCTTGTATGAGAAAATAATTCAAGTAAATTTGAGACTATTTGTTCTTATTGAGCACTTTTTCTAAATCTGAAAGGCTTTGAAAAGAGTAAAATTTCCTAAGACTTCCTGTTTTTGCAGACTACTCTTTGTAAAGGTTCATTTTGTCTCCTACTGAGAACTTGGGCTGAGGGAAGAAAGACAATGATTTTTCTACTTAGTTATCTTTTTCAAGCAGGGATGCTTTGGAAATAATTGCTAAATTCAAGTCTTTCCATATGCAAATTCTGTAACTCAAAGCTGAAGCATGAAAGCTGAGGAGTTATAATTGCCTGTTCTTGAATATAGGTTGTGCATTCATTGATAGTTTCCCTAAGGTGTGTAACTTAATGCTTAAGAGCAAAACTGCTTTTAACTTCCCCTACTACACAATGATATGTTAACAACACAAATAAATTTGCATGTTGGGGAGTGGTTTCTAAGCAAACTAATAAATGACTATTTCTTGCTACTGCTTGTCTTGGTAGTAAAAATAAATATAGTGTTGTTCTGTTTACATGAAGGAAACTACACTGCCAGGCATCAAAAAAAACCCTTTATGGATTGACAAGTTCATCTGAATCTCATTATTATGTTCCATTATACTAATCTGTTAAAATATTAACTGTAAAACAAAAGAAATTTGCAAACGAGGTTATTCGATAATGTACTGCTAAACAATGCACAGTCCTTCACCCTCTCCATTCTCACTTGAACTTTAGTAAAATGACTAATTAGACAGAAGGTTAGGAAGAGCCAGCTCCAAATGGTAATAAAAGCCCTGTGCTTCTAAAGAACAGAGTTTAGAAAAGATACACAAAGGCTTCAGAATCTTGAAAACCAAAGATTTTCAAGCTTTTGCGCAAATGTCTGCATCAGAAGGAAAATGTCTTTTAAAATTCAATCTAGTATTCTAGACTGCTAGGAAATTTGTTATTATTAAATAGAATAGAATGAAGAGGGTGTAAGATGAGGTATTTTCCCTGTTTTTTTGTTAAGATATTTTGCCTACTTCAACATGAGTAGATGACAGATTTCAATGGGATTATTATATTTGTTTTGTAGGCAAAAATTGTTCTTGATATTATAGTCACGATGTTCAGTGAATATTGTGAGAAGCCATTCACGTGAGTATAAATCTCCAGGCAGAGATACATTACATTTGGGCCATGTGTTAAAAACATTTTTACTTATATTTTTCTGTCTCTCTCAGTGTTGAAGCAGCAGAAGTGGTTTATCCCAACGGGAAGACCCACATCTATCCGGTAAGCACAGCATTAGGATATCTCTGTGTCCTTAGGGAGAGGGATTTATTTACCCAAAGCCTGGTAAGAGTGACATTGTTTTCTTTTCCTGCAGTGGCAGCATGTGCTGGTTCTGAGGTGTAGTGTAAAAACCCAGCTTGGCACTCTCTGTATATTAGTGAGGTTTAGACTTTCCTAACCCCAGGAAAATAACTCCAGCTCCAGCTTCTCCTTGTCTAGGAAAGTCATTCTGAAGCTCCATTGAATTATGATGAGATTAAAAATACACTGTTATGGTTTAGAGTGCCTGTGATAGGAACTTTTTCAGGAACAAGTAAAGATTGCAATCACAGGTCATCATCTGCGTCTAAAGCTTTTAAAACCTACATGTTCCAAATCAGGAAAAATTAATGCAGGAAGAGGGCCTTCAGCCTATGGACAACTGAAATCAGCCTCAGCGTAATGTACTTATCAGATCTGGAAGCTTTAATGCCCTTCAGTTAAAATAACCTTGTAACACTGCATTTTTCAGTCTTTCACTTTACAGACACCAACTATGTAAAGGTCCAAAAGGCAGAATGTTGACTTCAAGTTCAGTTCAGAGTCCCAGACAGACCTCTTTGCAGTAATGGAGTCTTACATTTTTATTCTCTTAATAAGTATAAAGAAAGCAATTCCTCCTGTTTCCTGAAAGTAACTGAAGACAGATCTGGTTGAGTTCATAAAATCAGATCTATCAAGCGAGTATAAACTTTTTAGAGGGAAAGAAACTTACTTTTGCTGAGAGGTTTTCTAGTGTCATTTTAGCTTTTTCTTTTCACAATGACAGTTCTAATCACCAGAGGAAAGATGTAGAATCCTGAAAAGATACCCAACAAATAGAAATTTCTGCAGTAACCAAAGCAGATAAAATAGAGAAAAAAATCCCCAAAGTTTCAGATGCTATGGTTTTTAAGAATTTGTATATCAAAAAGTTTAGAAACACGTGAAATACATAAATACATACAAAATAACTTTCTTAAATACATTGCACACTTGCTAAGTAAAATACTGGTAGGTATTTGTGTGCCAATAAAGAAATAGAAAGTTTTCCTTCCTTTTCCTCCTAAAAGTCATTTGATCTGTACAAGACCATGAGATCTCATGCATGACTGTTCTGTGCTTTAGGGCTTTGACTTAGGATGAACTGCTCACCAGAAACTTTCAATGACTCTGTTACTTGCACATATCAGAAATTATCGGAAGTTTCAATAAGGGGAATTTCATGCTGCATTCACCCTTCCAGCTTAACCAAGAACAGCTTTTGCATCACATACTAGAGTAGATTTTCAACAATCCTGTTAACTTTAGAATGCTAAGTTTAGCCTAATATTCCACATTTGTCTTCTGTGGGTGTCATTTTAGTATAGCAATTAGAAGCTAGATTACTAAGATTGAATCCTCTTAGGTAGAAATGGCAGGCACTGTGTGTGCTTAAAATCTTTGTGTTTGTTTTTAGGAACTGGCTTATCGAACAGAGAAGGTGAAACCTGAATACATTAACAAGAAAATAGGAATCAGGTGTGTTACTGCAAATGAAAACAGTTTTTATTAACCATGACAAAGGTACTAGAAGACATTGATTATTGCATTGTTTTAAAAATGTTTAGACTATGTGATTTTTTTTAGTTTATCAAAAATTCAGGGGTTATCTTGGGTAATTAGATCGACTCTGTAACAGAGTTCTTCCCCTGCTTTCAGGGAAAGTGAATGATTGTTTATGGCTTCACACAACAATTATGAAGTAAAGAAGAATGACCATCTCATGAGTGAGAATCTGAGCTGGTTCTGTTTGAGTGCTAAGTCTGGGTACAGTTCATAAAGCACTTGCAGATTCTTCAGGATATGAGGCAATGCAGAAGAAACATTGATTACTTTACAAAGCCAGTCAATATAGTGCAAAATCCATAAATTACCACTCTCTTGTTTTGTTTCAGTGAAACTCCATCAAGCCTGGCAAAGCTGCTGACTAGGATGTGTTTGAAGTCACACGTCACAGGGAATGGGAACCATATAGAGATTGAAATCCCTCCTACCAGAGCAGACATTATCCATGCCTGTGATATAGTAGAAGATGCAGCAATAGCTTATGGTTATAACAACATTCAGATGGTGATTCCGAAAACGTACACCATAGCTAATCAAGTAAGATTGCCCCTTCAAATGAATGCTCTGTTGTCAGTAAATGACTGCTGCATGCCAGAAGGGCTTTGGGGAAAACAGAACCTAGGAATTAAATATTTTGACATGCTTTGCCTTGAGAAGTATTTACCATGGATGGGATACAAAACAGATGCCCCACTGATTTGAATAAGTCTAAGACCAGTGGTTGCTGGTACTTGAAAAAAGACAGGATTTAAGTAGAGAGCCTGTATTAAATCTCTGATTGGGAGATTCTTTTCCTCAGGCAAGCCTAAAGGCAGCTGGCTAATGCTTTGAAAAATTTTAAGCACACAAGCATAGCCCCTCCCTAGTGAATTCACCATCGTGTAACAGGGAAGGAATAGCACCTCGGGAAGGAATAGCAAAATGTTTTTAGATGGAAGCTGAAGACTGTTCTGTTTCATTTTAGCTCCCCCGCAATAAGCTTGCAGAACTTTTGAGACTGGACTTGGCAGCTGCTGGATTCACTGAAGCACTCACTTTTGCCCTGGTATTATTACATTGATTTCATATTTTTCTCAGTTGCATGTTTGAACAGTGATGCAATCAAAACTGCAGAGGGTGGTCTGAGGATATGTTGTTGTATAAATGTACCAATATTATCCAGTACTGTTTTGGCAGCTGATTGTTTACTAGGGCTTTGGAATCATAGTTTAATATTTGGTGAGTTTGTAGGTCAGAGAAATTAAATGAGTCACTGTTAATGTGGCATATAGTTCTAAGTATAGAGAGGGAAATAGCTGCTGAAGGACTGGTTTTAGTTTAACTTGATAGGATGAAATTGTAAGACAGCAAACCTCTCTCAAGACTTTGGTCACCAGATGTGAAATTCATCATAATTCAATAATCTGGAAAACCAACATGAAAATTTAGTACTTTCTGGTGGATATTCCTACAGTGTATTGAGATTTACCTGTTCCTGTATTTTTCTTTAGTATTGTCACATGCCCATGATTCCGTGCATTAGATAATTCAGTCTGCAAAGAGTTTATTTTAAGAATATCCATTAAAAAGTTACTGTACACAGACACTAAGGAGGCATCCTTCATAAATTTCACCACAGGTAGGGTTTTTCATATAGATAACAAATAGATATATAGTACATAGATAACAAATACAGATAAAAAATAAAGAATTGTTATCCCTGGTTTTAGGTATTATTTGTTACAGCCATGCCAGTAGTGTTTGACCAAGAATTGGGACTCTGCAGCAGCAAGTGCCACTCTGGTACTAACCGCTGCCATAATTTGTACTGTGGAAATTACACAGCAGGATTGTTTTGCTAAAACAGAATGTGCAGTAGGAAACAACATCTTTGTCATGGCCACTTGCTCATACCCCTTAGTTGTGAACTGGATCAGAGAACCTGATCTACTATTAAAAACAAAAAAGTTAAATATGCTCCCATGCCCTCCAAATGTATATGGTAACTGTCCGTATGTGGAGACTGGCACAGGCAGCTATTGAAAATATAGTATACATTTTAAAGAATCCTTTCTGTTGCAAGATCTGCTCAAAGCCTTTGCCTAAATGTCCAATTTGTGCACATTTTAGCATATGAGGAGCTACCATCACATACTCTATTAAAATCTCTGTGGAATTTCTCAACTTCTTCCTGAACCTAAACTAGATGGCCAGAGGTAGAAATCCTTGAAAGTACACAACCCCTTAAAAAGAGAGTGATCTGCTCACAGATTATTTTTTAATAATTTACTCAGGTATTTTAAGATGCAGCATTTCAGGCTCCAGAACACTTCTGGTGGTTGAAAAGTTCAGGTATTGCAACCAGATTTGGTAATTTGAATGGACTGAGTAAAATTTTAACACCTTCAGATTTCACAGAGCTTCAAAAGCAAAATTTGGTCTCATTCTGAAAAAGTATATATTAGTTTTAATATTTGGTTATTAACTCATTTAAGTAACCAGGACAGTAAGTAGTATTACCTGCTGCAGTGCTAATATCTGATAGAGGTATTCAGACCTGTGGTATTACCATGTTGAGGAAACAGTACATATAGTCAAGCTCTTAATGTTTTTCCTTATTCATTAATATTATTATCCAAAATTAATATTTCCTAATTCATGATTCATTTTTGAGTGCTGCACTCTTGTTTGGTTCTTTGAACACATAGTTCATTTTTTTTCAGCACCAAATAGGTAATATGTCTGGAACATTTAATGTATTACATTGCTACAACTGAGAACCTTTATGAACTGCAACAGTAGAATTTTTGAAGGTCATGCAGTGTGTCGTGATACCACATTTCATATTTGTATTTCTGCTGTGGCAGGATGAAACCCACAGTCTGCTGTGTCCTCAACACTTTATTAAAACACCAGTGTGAGGCTTATGACTTTAATAACTATAATTTATGCTACAACATTCTGTATCCCAGTGTTATATGACAAACACTGCTTATGTATTTGTGCACTCAGTCTGTTTCTTGGTTAGAGCCCCAAATTACACTTGTACACAATAACGTTGCCTTCTGTGAGGAGCTCCAGTTTGGCCAGAGTGCATTCAGTTAAATCACAGTAACAGGCTGTTATTTAGATACACATCTGAAAACTGTTTAACACAGTTCTCTCCTCCTAATTTCAGCATTCCTTGTGTTATTTGGGATTTTTAAAATTATTATTCGATAATCCACTTTTTCAGATGGTATCATCTGCTAATTTTTCTCACAGTTGGTCTATCAACACACTTTTTGAGTGCTGTCAGTGCAAAGGGAACACTTCTGGGAGACTGCAGTGCACAAGCAAATCCTCAATTATATGCCTAGTCTTCTACTGGTTTCTTTATTACTCTAATAAAGCTATAAATTCTGGAAATCTGAAGTGTCAATCTTAGAAGTAGCATCTGTTGCAGTATGTGCACAGACATTGGTGAGCCTGATAAAGTGAATGCATATGGTTTTACTGACCAGCTTAAAAATACACCTTTAGAATACAGGCTTTAAAAACTCTTCAGCCCCAAAAATAGAACAAACTAAAGAATCTTATGCAGCTTCGATAATGGAAGGCTTGGCCATATGAGCTGTTTTTCATAGGTAGTACTTTACTTTATGTAAGTTTCCCTCAAGACATTGTTTTACTTTGTGTGAAAGAACAGATACCACTCCCTCCACAAGTGCTATTTTCAGAATAAAATACTTCACCCGCTGCAAGTCAGGGTGCAGAATCTGAGCCTGTTTTTAAAATAAGTTACAACAATCCGTGACAGAAACCTAAAGAAACGCTTGCTTTTTTTTTAAACCCAGCTTTATTTTAGTTAGCAATTAACATTTGTAAACAAAACAGTTTGCCTACTTAGTCTTACGACTAGGGCTTAATTTGTGTTATGAGTGTTGCATGTGAGAGGATGTATTATGGGGCAGTGCTACAATTCCATTGTTCATTCTTGATATCAGATTTCATCATTGGTTTACTGTCTGTTTTTACCACTTGACCTTGATAGGTTTTTGTCTCATTTTCAGTGTTCTCAAGAAGATATTGCAGATAAACTTGGCATGGACATCTCTGCAACAAATGCCGTGCGCATAGCAAACCCCAAAACGGCGGAATTTCAGGTGAGGTCATTCCCATTTTGAAAACAATATTGCCATGTATTCTATATTTAAGAAGGAGAGAAAGGAACCTACAGGAAATAAAATTTATAAACGATGAGCTACAGTTCCTGCCTTAAAGAGCTTGTGTATATTTATGTGCTGAACGTGTCATCTTCTGTTACTCCACTGAGAAATCCCTCTTCCAGTGTGAAATACTATCAGCTTTTCAAGAAAGCAAAGTACCATGCTCTGTGTGGCAGAATGTGGCAAAATTGAGCAGTCTTATTGCAGAAAATCCCCGATGGTTGATCAACTCCCTCATCCAGAAAACCTATTCAACATAGAAGGAACTATTAGACTTGACAGTCTCTAAACATCCTGAGCTTTGGGTAGGAAATGTTTGAGTTGGGTTTTTTTAATTATTGATCATTGTTAGTCTTGTTTTGGTTTGTTTTTTTTTTTTTTTAAATTCAGTGATGCTCTTGAAGTATTTTAATACTCCTTTCTAGATCATTTGATCTTAGCTAGAGCAGAAAGTAATAGCTCAAGTATGGTCTCAACAATTCTGAAAATACCAAAGAGTGTACCCATAGGTTTTACATTTCTTTTCAAGAGTGTTGTTGTTTATTTTAAGATGCTTTCTTTAGTTTACAGGGAAGATAAATTTAGAGGCCCCTTTTTTTTCTTTCTAGCCTAAGAAATACAAAGGTAAACTCACTTTAGAAAGGTTTTGAAAAGTTTCAGGAGTCTGTGAGGTATTAATATTTTGTGATTTGTGGGTATTTTTCCCTTAAGACCTTCAGTACATCTGATTTCTCTGAGTTTCTGAAATACCTTCCTAGATCTTATCTCTTAATACTGATGACAGTCTTCTGCTGCTCTGAGATTCAAGAACAGAATTTTTGCACACCTTTTATTTGGTACCACAAATAAGCAGACATGTGTCATGCAAGACAGTGTTGGAACCTGTTTAGACCATTACCACCTGTCCATTTCTGTCATTTAGCATGGTGATTACAGTGAGTAATATAGAATGTACCCTCAACAAACAGTAAAGTGTGAACAAAAAGAGAAAACATGGCAGCCCCTCCAGCCAGATACAATTTTAGACTCCTGTTCTTGCAAGACTGCAGGCCTCTGCAGTAGCAGTGCTGCTAAGCAGGGTTATTATTGGATGGATAATTCCTCGTGGCAAAAATAGCTTCAATCTTTTAAAATCTGTAGGCCTCCCTGAAAATTGGGAAGGATTGCTCTTTGTGATGCAGTATAAACTTTCAGCTTTAGATGGTAGCTGTGATGAGATTCTCAGGATGGCTCTCCCCATCCCCTGTCCTCTGCCAGCAAGGGCAGGGCAGGGTGATGCCAGGGTCCATCTTACACTGAGTGTGCAGCTGGAATTCTTCCCTGGTTATGAAAAGCAGGATAAACAGACAGAAATGCTGAGGTAACTGTGGCTGAGCACATGGTGACTTCTAACCTGCAGTCAAGGAGCAGACCAGTCACTGCCGCCTCTCTTACATTAGATTTACTGAATCAGACTCTTCTAGTTCGACAAATAAAAAAGGTGCAATTCAAAGGAAACATTTGAACGGAGAACACAGGAAATGTTACTGTTCTTACAGATACATTCACAGGTATGATTGTCTCTTGCTTGGTTCTTTGAACACATTTTCTGTAGATTTCTGGTTGGCCATGACTGAATATTACATAGCATTTTCCTATAGTATAAAGATAACATTTTAGATAACACTTAATATTTCCAAAACTGCACTTAGAATTTGCCTTTTGTATAAGTGAGAGTAAATTTTTGGGAATTTTTTTCACTTTCTATATTATTTTTCTACCCTGCACTGCAACTCAACCACCTGTGAAATGGTACCGGTTCTTAAACTCGCATATAAACTCTTTGAGAAAATGCAGTATATAGAACAGGGAGAGAATGTACACTTCCAGGTTTAATAATTCAAAATCAAAGTTGCTTAAACATAAGAGGTAAGTGCAGTATTTGCACTTGACTACTTTTAAACTCTTGTTACGAATGGACAAAACAAAAAAAATGAAGAAAACGAGATATTTGACTTGCAGCATCTGTGTTTGTCCTGCAGGTGGCACGTACAACCCTCCTTCCAGGGCTGCTGAAAACCATTGCTGCCAACAGAAAGATGCCCTTGCCTCTCAAACTCTTTGAGATTTCTGACATTGTAGTAAAAGATCCTAATACAGGTAAGAAGAGAAGGTTCCTCAGAATCTTTGATAATGGAAATACATTTACATACCAAATGGTAATAGTAAGTAAATCTGTATTTCCTCAAAAATAGGCATTTCCATAATAATAGTCATTCCATACTACAATGGGGTTTTGTATTAATGTGCACAGCACAAGATTTAAGAGCTTGGTTTACAGGCTGGATTTTAAGAGTGGCTAGAAACATTGTTCATTTTAGATGCTCTCTCCAAAGTGCAAGGAGATACACTGCAACTATTTTTAGGCATCCAGATATTCCTTAAAATCTGTCAGGGATACTGAAAACTGCAAGGATGAACACTAGACAATTTTGCACCTAAAAATAACCTGCTCTAAATTGTTTATGTAATGTGCCTATTTTTCTTGCTCTGAATCTAGTGCTCTTTTGTATTCTTATCAGGAATGTAACTGATGTTCTTATTGGGGATGTAACTCATCAGAGAAACTACCTGCTGGTAGTGTTTGCAAGTGGCACAAAGCTTGGAAAGCAGAAGTACCAAAGGCATGCTGCTGTTACAGCTCTAGAGCCTGTTTAGACCACTGCAGTCTCGGTGAGGTGCAGGGCTGTGCCAGCTGCAAAGCAGAATGTCTCGAGCCTGGGAAGAGCAGGTTTTATTTATAGGCAGATGCTCTCCCAGAGAGCAGTTATTCAGAGGAAGGTTTTGGGATCAGTGTGTCTCAACATGAATCCTTTTTCCATCATCTTTAAACAGGATTGTTGTATTTGTTCTCCCAAATTATTTTCTGGGAAGCTGATAATGAAGAATGAGATTGGTAGCAGTGATACAGGGTAGACGATGGAGCAAGTCTGTGTAAAAAAACTGTATCCATAAATAAAAGCTCCACGGTGTAAAATTTCCTCTCTCATTAATAAAAATATTATCCTTATCGTTCCACTTCATCCAACTATGCTAAGAAAGTTGGAATTGTTCTGTAGCCTTAATTGTTGTACGTGAAACAGCCAAAGCAGCTCGTTTACTTTCCAAAAGCTTCATTGAAATCCTTCCTGTGTTTTGGGGCTTCTTTGCACTGATTTCGCTGTACATGATCAAAATTTCAAATTACCTTTATTGGAAAAAAATATGTATCACGGTAAAATGAACTGTAAAAATGGATTTTTAAATGTTAAAAAATGGCCTAAATTTTACTGATTCATTTCTTTCTCTACGGTATATTGAGGGAAAAGGAGTGCCCAAACTACAACTTTTGGGAGGAGTCGAATGGAGCTGTGTCTCAGTAAAAAAAGGCTGACATTACTTTAAATTCAGTGGTAGAAATGGTTGTTTCATTATCTAGTTTCAGATTTTAGTGGTTGTGTTTAAAGTATCTGGGATCTGCAAAACAAAGATTTATGTAAGGCATAAACAAAATGGCAAGTAAATTGCTTTGGTGATGAATTTAATTTGTAGATTACCTTTTTCCTTTTTGAAGGAAAAAAGAACCATGCCAAGCAAAACAAGCAGTTTTAGCAAACCATGTAGACTCTTTTTTATTAAATACAGACAGTTTGGTGGTGCAGATCATGCCTTGTTGGGCATGCAGTTAGCTAGAATGCAAAAAATGTGGGACAGATGGCAGAATAGCATCAGTATTCTTCAGAACCAAGAGTGGGGCTGTTTATCTTGGGCTAAGGAGCACATTTACTCTGGCATTATAAAATTTGTGAGTTGAATTGTTACTTTTATTCCATGTGTGTCAAGTGTAGCTCTTGAAAGCTTTCATTTATGCGGATAGCTCCTTAACACTTTTATAGAGAATGATTTTGTGGTGCACTTCATTTTGATGGGAATCATTGCAACAAAGACTTCTGAGGCAGCAGCTTTGTGCTCTCTGCTCTTGGGCAGCCCTCTCACGGACTGAGCGCTTACAGACTGGGAGCAGTATCTGAAATGGGTTTTAATGTTGTGTTTAGAACAACTACTGACTTTGCCACATTGACTTCCAAAATTAAACTTGCCTAATAAACAGTTTGAATGGGGGTGTGGGGGTGGAGAAAGGCAGCTGCAAACATTGAAAAATGTAGGGTTGTCCTCTCACATATGGAATGAGATTTCCTGCAAAGGCTTATGTCATCAGACTGACTTAATTTAATTTTATTATTTCATGATTTTGGCATGCAGAATTTCCAATTAATAATTTCAAAAGTATGGGTGAAAAGAGTACTGACATTAACTGTATTTGAAATGGCATCTTGCAGTCATCCATGTGTGAATGAACCTAGCCCTTTTAAATACACTGGGTTTTAATAAAGTACCTTCTTACACAGAACTTGTGCTTGCCAAGGTGAACTGAACATACTTCTCTTCAGACTTATCTGGCAGAAAGCTTTGATGTATTAAATTAGCAAAATGTGTGGCAGATTTAATATAACTAAATGGAACCAAATCTGATGGTTCAGAAAAAACAACGTTTTTTCTCAGGGCAGAAGGAAATGTGCTGATTTTGAATATATTGCACAACATTTGTGTGGGTAGTTTGTAACACTCGGTAATCACTTCTGTAGGACAGTTACTCTACTTTAGGGTATAAATCAGCACCTTTACCACCGGGCCTCACAGAGAAAACCCTTTCTCTCACCACGACAAAAGAAGTTAATCCATTAGAAAATCACCTCTGACCAGTGATCTTGGACAATCTGGCAAGCTTATGGTAGCACGCATTTAGCACAATTTACATCATCTGTGAATACAGTTGCTGCCACCTTTTGAAGCATATTTCCAAACGTCTGGAAGCATTGATTATCTGCAGAAAATAGTTTGGGAGGCTGAAAGACAAGTTTGCATGAGCAGGTGTCTCCTTTCAGATCACCAGGACATTTTTCTGAAGCATCTCTAATTTGGAGGGGAACAGTGTACAGCATTGCTTTATCTTCCTCTGCACTCTTTTGGCTCACATATTCCTAAGCAGCTGCCCATCCTTTGGATTGTTTTTCAGCAGCATCCCCAGGAAATGCTTTGAAGTCTCAGAAATATGTACACACATATATATATTTATATATAATTTAGGTTGACATACTTGGCCAGCTCACTTAAAAAATAGAAATGTTTCATGGCATGACATGAGAGCTCTAAAGTGACTTACAAAGAACTGAAGCATTTCTAACATCTCCCAGCTTTTGCCCACAATTCCCAGTATCTTTTTTCTTCCTATTGCTTGTAGTGAATGAATTTCTACTGCTGTGATATAACTGTAAAGGATTAAGTTTTATAGCACTTGGAAAAAGCAACCTTTCCTTTACCAAAGATTCCTAAAATTGAAAACATGAGGTATAAAAAATGTTGTGTACGTTTATTTCTGATCTTTAGTTAAGAACTCTGGTCTGAAGGCACCATTGACTATCTTAATCATAATGAAATTAAAATTGTGACAGTTGTCACAAAATCTGCTACCATAATGACTCATTAAAAAAAAAGGAAACCATTCTACTGAACCTGTAGCCCAAAGAACATGCTGTCTTAGGGAAGGGAGAATCACTTTTTTCTATTCTGTTGCTCAGTACAACATGAAAATAAATTGTTGACCATCTATGACTGCTCTGCTGGTTGGTATCTTAGTAGAGCTGGGAAACAGAGACACATGTGACCCACAGAGCAGCCAGAGTGCTCAGACCCAAAATCAGATGCTGCATTTATTGATATTTTCTCTGTAGCCTTTACTTTCCTGCCATTTCCTTTGCCATTTTAACTTCAGGGTAGGATTCTCCAGCATTATTTAACACTGCACATTATTATAATGACAGGAAAAAAATGCTGAGTGACAAAATGCAGACTTACTGCTACAGTAAGTTCAGCTTTCAGTGACTCTTTAGAGAACTTGCAGCTGTGGTACCAAGTAGCTGCCCTAGAAGTTTTGAATGACTTCTATCTCCAAAAGGCTGAGCTTTCCTCTTGTGTGTAGGCTTTGCTCCTGTGGTTTACTGTCTGTTTTAACCTGTGTATTTCTGGTCACTTGATAAATGCTTTCCTGTTTAGTTCCTGGCAGATTTTTTTGTTACTAAATGCTTAGCTGGAGCAAATAAACAAGAGGTAAATTTCATTTAATCTCTAATTTCTCATGTGGTAGATATTAATGCCCTGACTGTAACTCCAGCTAGAAGTGCTTGTCAGGGCACCAGTGGATAATGCTGCCAGAGGGCTCCCCTGCTCTATGGCCAGGAGCAGCTCAGGGACTTCCCAGCATTAATGTGGTTCTTTGTAGTAAGAAGCAGTGGATTTATCAGCCATGGACTTCATCTGCCTCCCCAGAGCTGTTCAAACTCCTGGCATCCACAAAATCCTGTGGTGAAGAAGTTTCACTACTTGACTCTATGCTGCCTGACAAACTCATTCCTTTTCTTGTTTCTTTGAGCTTGGTTCCTGCTGACTTGATGAAAATGCTGAAACCCACAATGAGTACAGCCTCAAAAGCAGGCCACACTGGTCCTAGGCAGCGTGCATTGCAATGGGGTAGCCTCAAGGTACAAGTATAACAACATGCTACTACATGCTCCTCCTGAAAATTTAAAAAGAAGGAAGCATATTTTGATGAAATCAATAATGTCAGAAGGCATAAGGCAGGGTTTTGACTTAAGGAATTGTCCACAGTGGGAGATACTCATGTCACTGTCTTGGGTTTGCATGGTGTAGCACATTTTTCACAATCACTTGGTTGTGGGGATGTCCGAGATGATCCCAGAAGGCATCAGTTGTGATTTGGGAACCTCTGTGAATGAAGAGCTTTTCACAGATCGCCATGCTAACGTTACTGCACTCATTTCAGGTTGTGGGCTGGTTGTTTTGTGCCAGTAGTTGTTCTGCAGCCGAGTTCTATAAATATTTAGCTTTCCCACCAGCATCACAAGCTTCTCTATGCCTACTGGGTATTTGCATTTTGGCTTGTCTATTTTAAATTTTTTTAACACTTAGCTTCACGCTTGGTACCTGTCACTGCATACAAGATACTTGTATATAGCAACCCTCTTTCCTGCTTGAGGCATAGGGTACTTTAAATCTCTCTTTACATTTCTGGCTGTGAGAGTCCAGTGGGTTAAAGAAATTCCATTATTTCCTCAGGCTATATGACAGGTCTGTCAGAGGAGCCAGTTTACATACTTATTTCTCCTTTCAGCCTAAGTGCCTCACGGGGAAGCAGAAGAAAAGTGATGCAAAAGGCAAGGTTAGAAGTGTGATAAAGTTTCCCAAGTAACATAATTGCTTCCTTCTTCTGCAGATGTAGGGGCAAGAAACTACAGACATTTATGTGCAGTTTATTACAATAAAAGCCCAGGCTTTGAGATCATCCATGGTTTGCTGGACAGGGTCATGCAGCTCCTGGAAGTACCACCAAGTGAAGAGAATGGCTACACCATCAAGGCAGCTGAAGGTAAGGGAGAAAGAGCTACGGTGTACAGCGGAGGTTGTTCTGGAACTTAAATGTTCCTCTGTAATGTGAGGAGAATTTTTGGTTGTTCTCAGCAGTAGAGACCAAGGATTAATATCATATGTGGTGTCATACTGCAGCATGATGGAATGATAGTGAAAAGGCATTGACTGCATTCACTGATTGTAAAATGGGATTGCTGCCTTTCTGTGAGCTGTCTGAGTAGCTTAATGTAGTTTGTGAGTTCACAGCTTTTTAAGGGAACTTCTAATATAGCATATGCCCTGAGCTTCATGGACTGTTTATAATGATTTAATCTGCTGATGGCAAGGGTACATCGGAATTTACTGAACTGATGAATATGTCAGACACTCACTGTATTCTCCTTGACTAACAGAGCCTGGAAAAGGCAACTTGTTTCACCTTATCTTTTGATTTCTAGCTTTATCTATAGCTTTTTTTTTATAGGTACCTTTTATTTATACATTCATGTGAAGATACATGCCTTATATATCTTTCATTCAAAGACCTGCTATCTTTGAGACTGACCCTGCTGCTTAGATAGTTGTATAACAGCCCTCTTCCTTCTCCATACAGGGTGAGCTGCACATGAATTAAAAATAACATCCTTAAGTGCAGAATCTCCTCTGTGTATGTGCCTGTGCATGTAAGAGAGAAAGCAAGCAGGCTGACCTGATTCCTTCATTGCAAGAACACAGGTTGATGGAAGAGAGCAGCACCAGCAACTCTCCTATTCTGCTACCTAAAATAACAGTGTAGGAAATACAGAATAGAAAAGCAGAGCTGCAGGGGTGGCAACTATGATTCTACTTATATATCATGCAGTGGTGTTCAGAGATAGGAGACACTGACTCAAACTGACTCACCTTGAAGAAGTGCCTGCATTCTGCACTTCCTGGAACAGTGGCACTGACACAGGGTCTCTGGCAGCCCGACCTAACTCTCCTGTTCATAGAATTTTAATGCAAATTTGTTAGGTGTCTCCTTGTTCTGCAGTGTGCTGCCAAGATGCCAAACATAACACTTGAGCTAAGTAGTCTCCTGGCACATCAGTGCACACTTGTGTCAGACATATTGATGCACTTTTTTCCCTCCTTTTTTTGAGAAAGTACTATTTTGCTCAGTATTATTTAGGCAGGCTCTCAGTGGGTTTGTTAGAATATTGTTAATAGGATTCCCAGGTTGACCAGAAGAATTTTAATACAATTATACTTCTGGTTCTAATTCTGTCAATCACAGAACTTGTAATAGCAAAGCCTCTTACTTGGAAGTGGGGAGTTAGAAGAGCCTCTGGGAGCTGGGTACTCAGCTGCTGTTGAAGTCAAACTGAACTGGTCTATTCCTATTCAAAACTCTTCTGTAGCTGGTTTTTGAAATGCCATATCAAATGTTTACTTTAGTACTGAAAAATACTTGCAAGTGTTTTATATTCTGTATTGTAACATGACAGCTGATCTCAAGAAACTGGAAAAAAACCTCAAAAATAATCCTAACACAGTGAAGAAGTTATTTCTAGATGTTAGTGCTGCTCAGTATTCCTGGTACTGTGAGATTTACAATGCTCACTCAAAATCCCTGCATTCCCATGACATTACTCCACGACACATTTAGTGCACAGGGTGGATTATGCCTTGTCATGAGCAATATATTACAATCAGTTTGTGGCTTTTGGTTATAGCCAAAAAAAAAAAATAGAAAAGCATCTCCTACTTTCTGTTTCACCAGTGATTCAGAAACTCTCCTGGGATGGCATATGGATTCCTTGCAATTGCCTTGACATTGGAATTTAACCTTGGTGTCAATGCAGATGGCTGATACTCTGGTGCCATAGTGAATGCAGTGTCACTGCACCAACTTAACTTGAGACCTTCACTGCAGAGATGGTTGGAAGTCAGAGTAACTTGGAGGATTTTGTTTGGGTTTTTTAGTGGTTGGTTTGCTTATTTGTTTGTTATTTCTGGTTTTTTGAAACTCGCTTCACAATTTGTCAGGTAAGCATGTGTGAGAGATGTGGGTAGATGATGGAGCAGGGTAACTGCTCAGTGAAACAAAGATACCCTGTAACATCTTAGAGACCTCTGGCTACTGAAATAATTCATAAGAACAGTGCCAGTTACTTCAGAGGTTTGAGATCAGCCCATTACACATGGCAGAGGTTTTTAGACACATCTGCACAAAGATGTTTTATTGCCTGTGCCAAATTATAAATTTGTACAGCGAGAAATGGGTTTATCCTAGGGCTCTGATTTAGAGAGATTTAGAGGTATTGTCTCTGTCCATAATCTTAAACAAAGCTTGAGACCAATAAGCAACACAGTGTAAAGGTAGGGTTTAGGCCAGTTGTTTTTACTCCTTGTGTAACTGATTAAAATAGTTCCACTGATTATTGAAAAACAATACAGGGAATAAATTCTAGCTTTAAATGAGCAGCAGAGAATAGATAGAGATGTAGTGGGCACATATTTGACACTTTTCCAAATTCCCTCTGGAAAATGAAATGCCTGTGCTATAGTTCTGCTTGGTCCATATGTGCAAATCACGGTTATTTGAGCTCCTTCTGTTCTGCCAACACCTAAGTGCCCTGTGATTTGACCTTAAGGTCAGAGTGGTTTTGCCTCTCTAGCAACACCTGTGAAAAAAGTACAGATGCTAGAAAATATGGGTGAAATTGTGATGTTCCCCTGGCCTTTGCACTGTGCTTTGGTGTAATCTGAGCTAGGTAATAAATGGAGAAGAGCTGTTTAGAGCAGCCTTAAGGAAGAGAGGCTTTTGAGTGACTGAATTTGAGGATTTGAACATACATTTGACACTCAATGCTGTCCAGTTTCTTTAAAGTTACTAATGGAACCTTTTTATTTTCTTATTTCCATTAAACATACAAAATTAAAGTTTTAAAGACAGAACTCTGAAATGCTCCCCATTGCTTTAAAATGCACAGAATTAACTTTTTGACAGTGAATCCTACTGGCCTAGAAAAGCATTCTGGTTTTTCTCTTTGTTTTATGGCACAGGCATCTGTAATCAAATATAGATGGAAAGGAGTGTGATCAACCCTCAAACTTGTATGTGCTCCCTAATAAAAAAAAAAAGCATAAAATTTTCGAGACTTATCCATTCCATATCATTAATAAAATGTAAATGTCAGTATGGATATATATGATTAGAAGGTAAACAAATAATTTTAAAAATATAAAAGTACAAGTGGAAAGAGACAACAAATTTGGTCATATGTTTTCAGGTAATTTCATAAAAGTATTTAATTTTTAGTTTGCTTTCATTGGTTTCAGTTCCCTTGAATTGAAAACTAGAGGCATTCTGATTATTATATTGGAAGATACTCTTAATTTCAAGTTTTAATCAGGAATGGGTATGTTTCCTGCAATATTTTAGTGATCTTGTGCTTTTGTATAACCATCTGAGATGACAATTTTCTTCCAGAAATCAGGACAACAATCACAGGAGGTGACGTTAATAATGGGGTTTGGGTCCACAGTAAAGTCTCACTTAGGCTAAAAAGAATAAAGAAGGGCTTAGGAAATCCTGACAGTGGATTATATATCACAGTCTTCAAAGGAGTGGTGTGAAGTGGAGGGTGTAATTATCTTCACTCCTAATGTAACATTTAAGAGTCCCTTATTTAAGGAAGAAACCCCTGGGTTTGCAGTACCTTTCAAGAGTCTCCATACTTTGCACATGGAATTTAACTGAGCACAAACTGTTTGAAAAGGGAAGATAATATCCCTATTTTATCAATATGAAACAACTTGACAGGTTCACAGAAAATGTTCTGGGAAATCTGAGCGTGGCTCCTGCTCCCCTGTTTGCCCCACCGTCCTCCACGACAGAATTGAAACAGCAGTCTCGTGAAAACAACCAACTCCCGAGGAGAGTCAGCTTGTGACATGAGCTTCTTTTTTCTATACTCTTGATTCTCAGCGATTTCAGCTAACTCTTGAATTTATTAATTTAATTTTTTTAACTAAATGTTCATGCCAGTCATTCTTTTAAGGTAATGATCAGCTCAGCAAAGCTGGGAAGTCAGCCTGTTTGTGTTCAGCATGAGTGTGTACATAATAAATGCATACTAACTCTTGCTTCATTCAGTAACTGACAGTTGTCTTTCAAAAAAAAAAACCAAAATCCAAAACAGAAGTGCACTCCCTTCTTTTTACTGCCCTTATTTAATTAAATGAAAGGTGTGGTAAAGTGTAGAAAATTTTAATTCCACAGTAAATCATAGTAATAGCTTCTCACTTAGTAAGGTTCAGCTGTGAAATTAGGGGTGTAATAGTTATCTCCATAACTAAGAACATCAATAAACATCGGCTTTTATAATAATAATTACACAATAAACAACTTTAAAAGAAGATTTAGACCATGAACATTCACAAGACAGGAGGAGGGAAATCTGGGACAGACTAATTCCAAGTTAGATGTATGGAATTGAACTGCAGCATCTATCTCTAGTGATCAGCTTAAATTGGGAGACTGAAATACATACAGATGTTTAGTGCTCATATTGAGCTTGGCATTATTAATACCTGCCTTATTTTAAGAAATTGTAATGATTGCTCTTAGTGGCAATCCTGGCCTTTCAGCTGCCTGTCTTGGCAGCCATTGCATTGGTCACAAATGTCAATAATTGTCTATTTACTCATGGATAACTAAAAAAATGTGCCAATTCTACCAGGCCTCCAAATACAATTTCTGACATACTGGGAGGTATCAGACAATTCTTAGTCCACTTAACTGGCATTCTTATAGGTGCCATTGCATCCTTTTAGTTATATTTATAGCCTTTCACATTACAAGTTTGGTAGATAATCACATTTGTTTGAAAACATCCATTCTTAATAAAACACATGAGCCTGTAATTCACTGTATTCCACTCCTGTTAGTTTCACTTTTGCCAATTCCCCACAATTTTTTTAATTACTGAGGATCAGCTTAGATCACCCACCTTGGAATACTGGCACCACATTAACATTTTTCTAGTACTGCTGAATTCCCAGTATTGTTACTCCAAGTTAACAGGAGCAGGCAGGACGTTTGCTCTGAGAATTGCACCACAATTCTGATGCCTGAGACTCCTGGTGTTTTAGAAACATCCTAACCCTGGCAGGTGTAACCAGACATATTCTTCATTTCTTTGGTGGACTGGATAACACCTTACTCTGCTCAACAATACCTCCTCCCCAGCCCGGATGAAAAGAAATATTTACTAAAAACTTTATACAATTCTGTCTCATAAAAGTTTAGCCGGTCTTGTTAGTAAGTGAAAGTACTCTACCTATGTTTCCAATATTCTTAAGTCTTTTTGAATGCTGTCTTTACTGCAACCAGTAATTAATCTTTCCTGATTTTTTCAGTTCCTTGATGAATTTCAGCCATTGTTATTAATCACATTTTCTGAAGTGCAAATTATTTCTCTCATTTTTGTCTCTAAGAAGCTTTCTGATTTTTGACCACATTCACTTCAGCACTAAATATGGAGAGGGTTTGGCCAAAAACATTCCTCTTTTTTATTGTGAAAAGAGTTAAATTGTTCTTGAAGATCTTCCACTCCTGTTTCTCTGTTTAGTCCCCTCCCTACCTCCCAGTCAGCTTCATTAATTAATACTGAGAGGTAAGAACAGGTGCTTTTTATTTTTAAACCTCACCAATTTTAGTACTTTGAAATGTGTTACCCTAATTCCGCAAGGGGTTTCAGAAGTTCCAGCACTGATCATTAAAATGACTTATTTATAAATCGTCTTGCAAACTTGTATGTTTGTCACTAACTCTTGTTGCTTTTCCAGTGTTGGCCACTACTTTGAGATCTAATTAATTTCTCATCCTTTTCTCTTGAACAGATTTTTCTGTAGCATCAAGGGAACTTAGTTACATGAAGAATGACAATTCTAACAACTCAAAATTGCATTAAATTATCTAATGAAGTGGATGTGGCTGCTCACAATGTCCCTTTAATTGTCTATTATCTCTGGGGTCTATTTCCTTTCTGTAATGCAGGTCTTAACATTTATAGGAACTAAATCCCTATAAGTTTGTGCCAAGCTTATTTCTGTTCTGTCAAGTATCTTCCCACTCTGGTGTCAAATTTGATTTTAACTGCATTAATACCCGAGGAGGTACCCAGGAAAGATATGAAACAGGAGGGTTGCCTATATTATTGATGTAGCCAAAGTGGGAATCTAGAGTATTTGGAGCCTCTCCAGATAAACCTGGTTTATCAAAATTAGGCAGCACACTCTGGACACCTCAGAAGAAGTGATTCAAGTAGGCCAAACAGCACAGAGTTTGTGGCAAAACCCATGGATTGATTTTAGAAATAGGTCTCATTTCATTAGCTTTGTGTTATACTGTTGATTTTTAGTATGAAAAGGAGGCCCAAAAAGGTGTGTGAGTTAAAGTACATGATTTTAGCACAGAATGGGATAATAAAAGGTTTGACAGGCTTAAACTTCTTTGTCTTTTAAACTTTCATCACCAAATTATGTTTGACACACTTTTTTTCCCCACATATGAAATAAAAGAAATTCAATTAGAGAACAAAGAAAGCATTAGTTTCTCAAATCCAGAAGATTATTTTAGAAGAGAAACTCCTTTTAATTGTCTAGTTTAGAAGTATGCATCCTCTAGTGGGAGGGGGAAAAAAAATCTATGGCAACTGCAAAAACACTGAGGAAAGGTGTCAAGTCAATTTGAAAAGAGACACAAACTGTCTTCTAGTGTCAAGCTGTCTTCTAGTGCCTCTTTTTGCAAGTATTAACTATTAAGGATTACAATATTTTTCTTCCCATTGTATTTTATTCTGACAGGTTAGGCATGCTCCAAGGAGTAGTAGCATTTCTCCTGACAGTTAAGGGTTTTCATTTTCTATCAGTTTTTGCCAACTCCCAGAACCATCTAAATCACTGGCATTTGGCTTCCTTGAGCTCAAGGTGTCCATGTCTTCTCCCTGACAACTCTTTGCTCTTCTGCTATTCCTTCACTGGAGAGTCCTCTTCAGAGGACTTTTTGGTTTTGCCCCCCAAAGGCAACTATCTCTTTTAATCACGCATCATAACAAGTCTTAACAGATAAAAATCTTCCTAGGATCAAGAATTTTAAATTTCTGGCACAGCTTTGCATTGTATAATTATAGATTTAGGTAATTTCTAACTTTTTACATTTTTAAATAGAAAATTATTTAATTATCACCTATATTTTCAATATTGCAAAGCCTTTTTTATAAAAGAAATGATTCATCCAAGGCAGTAGCAGAAATAGCAATAGCACAGCTCCTTTCTCAGGGAGCAGGGGAAGTGATCTAAGCACTGAGGGGCAGGGGCAGTTCTGGCCTCTCTGAAGAAATGCTCCATTTGCCCATCCCCACAGCTCCATCCTTCAATTCCATTTTCATCTGCTCAGCCTGCTGTGGCTGGAGGCAAATTGAGTGTGCATCTCCTTTCATTTTCACCACCATACTGATATTAATGCCACCAAATGTGAGCACATCAATTTTATACTTTATAGTTTAGCAGTTCTCCAGTCTGGTGTGATTTTTCAACTTTGATATGAAGGCAGAGGGGTAGTGCTTCAAATTTAATCTTACTTTTTTTTCTTTTTGTTTCTGTAATAGCATTTTAAACATGAATTTGCAAGCTGTTGGCTCAGACGTTTAGATCAGTGTGAATGCAGGCTCCAAAGATATCTGTTGCCCATGGTGGAGGAACTGACTTTATCTTTGCTTGTGGTGCACGTGTTAGAAAAGAGCAGATACACAAAGAAATGCTGAGCTCCCACTCAGCTCAGGCATTTGTGTTCCTGCTGGAGCCACTGTGTGCTTCAGGCCATGAGGCATTGCTTTGCAGCATTAGCCTTAGCTGGTAAAACCAAGTGATGAACAGTTCCAGTGACTGCTGAGAGTCATTGTTTAATGATGTATTGTTCCATGCCAGTTTGGCAAGTCATTTTCTGAAAGGCATGAAATGGGGGAGCTGTGAAAGCAGAACATCAGGTGGCTCTTGCTTATCTCAGTCAAGTCACTGGGAGGGGAGGGCAGCTTGGTCTAGGACGTGGAGTGATTAAACAACGTGCAAACCACAAGTGACACACTAAAGTAGACTTGCAGGCCAGCTTAGTGCTGGTTCTTGTTATTCTCTAGAGCCTGTATGAAAGCAGAGCCTAACAAGCTAAAACCTGCTCCTTGCTGTGCACACAGAGTATGTTCTACCCCCTGCCAGAAAGCATATGGTTTATTGTTTCCTAGTTTCTGACAGATTCTGTTGTTTGCAAGGATGAATCATTCCTTTAGATATCCAAAGAGTGATAAAACCACTCATGGAACACAAATTAATAAAGTCTTTTAATATTCAAAGCTTTGTGTTCTCTAACTCAAGTGAAATAGCAAGACTTCTTTTTTTAAAAAATGAGCTTTATTTAGGATTAGGAATTCCTTCGTTTTATAGGCAAAATAACTGTGACATAGTATCATTTTAGGTTTGTGACTTTTAGACAAAGTATAACATTTCAGATAAATCTGGATAAATCAGATAAACTGGCCTAATAGCAAAGATTAGCTGTGTAATGGTAACTCTGCAGTGCAGCTAAACTCCTGTGGAGAGCTGCTGTTTCTCACAACTGCTCCACAAAGGCAAATTTTTGAGCTTTATACACAAATACCGATTTCTAGAGAAATACATGAAATTTGATAGATTTCTTTCTAGGTTTCCTACTTTTTTTTTTCCCTGTATGCAGTATTTAGTAAGAGAACCCCAGCACTGAGTAAGAGAAGTGCTGTTACCCAGATCAGTGACCCAAAATACCTGCATTCCTTAGCCTCAGCATCCACCCAAATATTACCTTCCATTAGGAAGGGCAGGAACACAGTGATTTTACCCAGATAATTTTAAGTGTCTGAGGCTGCTGTAATCCTGAGGATAACACAGGTGAATAAAGAGGTGCCTCAAATCTATTGCATTCTTGAACCACTTTCTGACATCCAGCAACACCAAAGAACCTCTGTTCAAGCTCCTGGGACACTCCACAGCAAGAATGAAAAACAAATCCAGCTTATAGGGTTGTATATGAAGGTTCTTATGAGACAGAAGAGTTAGTTTTCCTCACACCCTCCCTGAAATACAAATTAATAAAAACTCAGCCATTGACTTAGGTGTAATAGGAGAAGATGATTAACTGACTGACCACTGCAAATCTGTGGATGATGCTCCATGTTCCCAGCCTTATTGTCTGCACAAGGACTCTAATATTCTACTCTATTTTTGGATATCCAGTGTAGCAGTCCAGGTAAATAATTGATTATCACTTTACCCTCTTCTGCTATGCCCTGTATGAGGAGGCCTTTGGAAAAACAGAGGAGATCAGAATGAAAGATGCCCTTTAGACAAGGACATATTCATTCACATCTTACAGATATTGATTCTGTGATTTTTGTCAAGTGTTAATTATTTTCTTGAGAGGGATAATTAAGGTAGATGCCTTAAATTTAATTGTACTAATTTGAATTTCCTGATGTGTCACTACAGTTAGGTGTGATCTGGAGTAATGGCAGTTGTTCTGTCACAGCTTTAGTCAGGATTTACAAATCAAGAGACTAAAATTAATAAATATCCCACTGATCCCAAAGTATGGTTTTTCTGGGCTTGAGAATATAAGGGAGAAGAACTGCTGACAATGTGCAATTTATGAGAACCACTGGTCTCTCAGTATGTTCCAAAAATCATGCAAGATTTGAGATGTCTGTGATTTTAAGAATTAGCTGAAGGTAAATCATTCCATGACAAGATCTAATTTTGAGGTTGCTGTTGGTTTGCATCAGGTTGTGGGAGCCTTTCTGTGCTGTGTATTTGGGCAGAAAGAGGTGGCTGCATTTTACACACTGCCTGGGCTGGTAGTGCCCCCCTGACTCTGCATTTGATTTGCATTTTCTGCCAAAAGAAGGAATTGATCAAAAGTGTGAAGAACCTGATCCTAAAACCAACATCTAACCTGACAAAACTAAATTCCATCCAGTGTAGCACAGGCAAAATACTTCCCCAGGTGAGCTGGGATGAGGTAGTGAAAGGGCAGCTGGAGTCACTAAAGGAAGGAGAATTAAGATGAAAGGCTGCTGAGGCCAGATAAGCTCTGCTCTGTTACCTTCTTAAGCTTCAGCTTCCACTGTTCCTTCAAATTACAGGAACAAACAAGTGGGTTTGAAGGCTTAGTGCAACTGCAGGCCTATAATACAACTTTAATCTATTTCTTTTTGAAAGGAGGGGAGAGTAAGGTAGAGAAAAGAAACTGTGCAAGGTGTTTGACAACAAAGAGTGCAGGGAACTCAGAGCTCTTTGAGGGTCAATTAGCCAGAAAATGTGCTAAAGACTACATGCTCTATTGGATTATTGGCCAAAGAATTACCCCAAAGCAATCGAAGTGGCCCTGTTGCCTGAATACAGAAAGGCAATTATGGATTTTGAGGACGTGCTACAGAAGCTTTAATTAAAGGTATTATTTCTACATCACTGAACATTAGAAATTAAAATCTTACTAGCAGCCACGAGAAGTAGCTTTTGTCTTTCCCTTTGCGTGTAGTGTGTCAGCATAAGACAGGGCTGGCTTTGGCATCCCTTCTTTAGGAACGCGTATTGGATTTCACCCCACCCCTTCTGCTAACTACCACGTACACACCTGACATGTTAAGAGGTGGATTTCCCCTGCTACACCTTCAGGCTTCCTCTGGCATTGTCTGGTTTTCTATCAGCAAGGACAATACAATCTCTGACTAGATTTCAAGGTGAAGTTTATGTAGTTTATTCGTGTGCAGAGCAGAAAGGATTTACTGTGTCAAGAGGGATAAATCTGTTATCCTTAAAACAGAAGGTACAGTAAACAACAATTTTTAAATGAATTTTGACTCTCAGTGTAGTTGATGGTACAGCCAACCAGTGGACCTACAAGAGCAGCCTTTCAGGATAATTGCACCAGCAGCAAACACAGTCCCTTCCTAACACACCTGCTCAGAGCGGGGCCTCCAGGTGTGCTTTTGTGCCTACCTGACATGGGAAGGTTTCTTCAGGAAGGCCATACTCTTCACAGCCATGCTGTTCTTGATGATACTGCATAGACAGGCAGGACAAACTATGGTGAACTCCTGCTCAAAAGCTGCAGGCACAGCTGCCAGAGATTCTGGAAAGACTCCTTTTGCCATCAAGGCTTTACTGAAGCTTAAGAGCACTGGGCTTCAGCTTCTGGTGTGATGTATACAAAAGGGGTAACAGCGTGTGCACTTTCTGCCCATTCCCATGTGTGCAAGTAACTTCAGCACATCTTTCACACAGCCTTGACTCTCACTCTGAAGCTTTTACTTTACTTCAAGAGTTGAAGTCACATAACACTGCCCAGTCCATAACACAAGCTTTGCTAGAAATCCTAACCACCATTGCTATTCACTTAATAATACCTGAAACACATCAATTAGGCTGAAAAGAGTCCTTACCTTTGTTTCCTGGTTATTTTGATGACCCTCCTGGTTTGCTGTCCCACTCCATGGTTTCTCAGGTCCTCCTGCAGCCTGTGTCTTGCCCAGCACACCAGGTTCCTCTAGCTCAGTGGTTGGTCCTTCAGTCAAAGCTCTCCCCCAGCTGCAAATGCTTGTTTTTCTTTCCCCTCTTTCTACTCAGGTTTTTCATGTTTCTTCTGAGCTTTTTTTTCCTTCTTTGCTTCCCTTTCAATGCCTGAATTTTTTAACCTGGAATTTACATTCGCTCCAAATTCTGGTGCCATGGCAGAGGCACATGGAGCAACACCACCCTGTCCCATGCATAAGCCAACCTCCTTCCATTACCACCTCTGTGGTCAAAGGAAGAGTCACTAAGATGAGGAAGGCTTTAGATCCCCGCTGTGGGATGCAGTCTGGAGGCCCTTTTGGCAGGCAGGAATATACTTTGAAGCATTCTGTAGTGCAGCCAATTACCATAATAATAGTTCCATTATTAACCAGAGTTCATAAACTCTCTGTAAACCTGTTTCTCAGCTCATGTTTCTTTGGTGCAAGAGCCATGTGTTGGCTGGACAGATGGGGGCTCTAAACCTTTTAACAGGTTCTTTCATTTTTATTTGCTTATTGTCTGATCTTTTCCAGCCACAGAATTATGCCCTGCAATTGCCATGTCTGCAGAGCTTGGGGCACACTGGTGACTGCCCTGTGGAGCAGCCAACATTTCAGGGTCAGCTTAACTAGAAGTTGAGACGTGGTTTGAAGGTCCCGTTTCCTGCAGCTTGGGGACCTAAATGTTCCCCCTTGATATTAATTATATATTTCCCTCTTCACTGCAAGGCAGTGCAAAGAAAAGTAACATCATGGTCCAGCATCAGTTGCTGCATGAGATGGAAAATTCTGCTCAGTGTCTAACCCATAGCCTGGAGCAGCATATTTGGAACTCACTGGGACTGGGAGACCAACTGGTCTGGTGGATAGCAGAGCATGTGTTGTGTATGAAAACAGCATTGTTTCACACAATGGGAAATGGCATAGATCTGGGAAACTGCCTTTATTAGATTGACTGAGTACAGTATTATTTTAGACCCCATCAGATATCTGCAACAAGTTTAAAAACAGTTAAATCTCATGACACAGCTGCGTCTAGATGTGCAGGAAGATAAAATAACTTTCCCAAGACTACACAGAAGGAAGCTCAGAAGAACAGACAAGTCAGACTCACAGCTTTTTAACTGGCCCTATTGTCAAAGCTCTTTTTTCCTATAGATTTAAAGTGGGGTACCACGCCAGCATTATGAAGTTCTGCTTGCTTCTTGCTCTTGTGCCAGTTCAAGCTTACAGTCAAGTGTCTAAAAGAAAGTCTCTGTGTGCTGCTCACATCTTTGGTATAATACCAGCTTTATTTACAAATAGGAAGGCCTTTTACCACTAAGTAAAAGGCAACTTTATTTTTAGGTTATGTTTTCACCCACGATCTCCAGAGTGATCTGTATGTGTGACATCTGACTCTTTTCTAAATTTGTTTCATCTTGTTTTGAATAGTGCAGCTTGGCAGTGGCAAGTGTCTCTGGCTGGAGTCACGTGTCAGTAGCATCCAGGGTGAGGTAATTTCACTGTTGTACATCCAGTGTAAGCTGGTTTGTGCTTGTAGCTAAGAGTGGAACTGGATAATTTAAAATATTCTGCTTCTGAATATTTTTTAAAACAGCCTTTAAGCAATGTTACTGTGGTCATTTACTACTGTGGTCAGATTTCACAAGGCAGCCAAAATTGAAGTGGACATTGAAGTTAATTTGCACTTGCATCAATTGAGGCAAGAAAAAGACCTAATTGCTGTTCTTGCAGCTGCAAGTTACAGCTATAAACCTCATAGGAGACACTTCTTAAATGAATTCTTTCCACTGGGGAGCTAACAGAGAGTATATCTCTGGGCTTGACCACTAGTGATCAGAGTATCATGAAAATGTTCCTCGGGTTCGAGGTTCATTTAGACCCTTATTGCCTTTTTAAGTAGCTCCTTGTAGACACAGTAAAATGTCCTGGGCTGATCCTGAACCTTAAGTAGCATTTGGGGGAACCAGAGAGTAAGTTGCTGTCAGGAAATTCTTGTGATCCTTTTGCAGAGGAGACTGAAGGCAGCAGCATTAAAAACAGGGTGGAGGAGCTTTCTGAGGATTCAGAATCTGTAGGATTCAGTGGCCTTGTTTCACTCTCTCCCCTTTCCCCCTTTGATATCACAGCATGGCCTGCAGCACTGCTCACTGGATGTCCCACACACTGTGGGGAAGAGGTGCTTTCGGAAGGAGCAGCTGCCTGGCTTGGTTTGGGTTTGTATTTAGAAGGGCTATCGGATAAAAATGCTACTCACCTCAGGACAGAGGCAAAAAAAATGCAAGTTTAGTTGCTGTAGACAAGCTTGAACATAGTGCTGGTAGAGCCACCACACACAGGGAAGTTCCCAGGTAGGAAAGGCTTTCCATGAAAAAGCCTGCACAGCTGCTCCAAGTTCTTCATGGCGAATTTAACTATTAAGGAAAATACTTCCATGTAACATTTAAAAACTAGGACTTGGTTTGAGGTAAGAGGAAGATGATCTTTGGCCTCCTTTGAGTGTTCATTGTTTTACAGTTTTATGCTGTATAGGAAACTGCTGAAAAAGTTCTTCTCCAGATGAGGAATGCAGGTTGTTTTTAATTATGTGACAGGCAATCAAGGGTGACATGCCTACTTACCCTTTAGATGACAGCAAGCTTTATTTCTTTAAACAGACTAAGGTGGAAGACATTCAGATGTTAAATAGCCTAAAGGCTGCAAAAGTTCTTCATTTCAGTAGCCCTCTGACTCAACTGTGCTAATTTCTGTTGCAGGAGGAACTTAGTCAAAACAATTGGAGTGTGAAAAATGCCCACACTTTGGGCTTTACATTTTATTTTTAACTCAGTATTTTCTCGATCTCTATCAATCATGACAACTCTTAATGCAAGAAAGTGAGAGCCCCTTCTGGGCATCTCAGCACAGAGAAGTGTTTAATACTGAGAGCTTTGTTCTGCACGTTAAATGCCTATTGACTTCTCCGGCCCAAAGAAATATTGATTTTTCTCTCACTTTCTTTACAGGCACTGCTTTCTTTCCTGGTCGCTGTGCTGAGGTCTTTGCCAAAGGTCAAAGCATTGGGAAACTTGGAGTCTTACACCCTGATGTTATCACCAAGTTTGAGCTCACCATGCCTTGCTCTGCCCTCGAGATCAATATTGAGCCCTTTGTGTGACGACATGACTTATCCTCCAACAGCCGTCCACTGTCACATGCAGCACCCTCTCCTCTTTCGTGTGCCTCCCGGGGGACATCCGCTTATGCTTTTATGTTCCAATAAACCAGAAAAACAGATCCTGCCTCCCTGAGTAAATGTGTTCTTTACAGTGCAATCTGGCTGGCTTCTGCAGGGAAGGAATGTGGGATCTCAGACTAAGCTGTGCCCTCAATGTTTTTGAAGGGCAGGGGGGAAGAAACAAGTTGGGTCAAAGCCCAGTGTTTTACAAGAGAAATGTAATGGCAGAGCACATGATTAGTTTTCAAAATCAGAAATGTTCCACAGACACAGCTTCATACTGTAACTGATTATGGCTGCATAACAGGAATCTCATTCTTTTCTTACTGCATGAAATAAGATAATTGATTAGAGCAAATGTTGAGTGAATGTGAGCAGAACTAAGGAGTTGAGCTTTTATTCTGTACGGTTGTCATGTGCTCATCAATGGCTGGGGGAGGAAAATAAACTTGTTTCATGAAAACCAGAGCTATTTTGTAAGCAAGATGTGTGTAATATCTGCTTCCCTGCTCCAGACATAACTGTTGGTCCTTTATCATTCTAAATTCAGAAAGGAGAGGGGGTGGAATTACATTTTTTTCATTGTTGATGTCAGCCTGGCGGTTTTTGAAGCTCCAAACCAAGTGGGGAAGTGCATTTAAGAGCATATGCCAGTGGTCTTTTGCATGAGCAGCAGAAAACTATCAAAGCCTTTGTCTGCCTGAGGCTGGCATGTTTGTCTGCAGAAGTGAGCGTGGGCCCGCTGCACTCCCAGCCCCACCAGGGCTTTCTGGACCCCAGCTGTGCAGCAGGACCACGCAGCTTTTGGGCAGGGTTGTTTTCCTGGCAGTTCTGCCCCTGCCAGTACATGAGATCCTCTCATGGGTCCGGCTTTTCCTTCTAGGTGGCTTTCTGGCAGCAGTTGTGTCACAGCTTGGTGCATTGTGCCTCTGCTCTCTCTGAAACTGAGAAGCTCCATCCAGCACAGTGATGCCCAATCCTTCCTTTCTGCAGGAATGTCACCAAGTGGGTGGTCAGCTCAGTACACGGAACAGCTCTTGACTGGCTGGCTTGTGGAGCTGGCTGTCCCTCCTTTGCAATTACAGAGCCACTGCTAATGCTGCAGGCTACCAACAGCCAGGATTTTGTGTTAGACCTATGCGCTGTGGCTCCTTTCTGCTCCGAGAGCCAGGAGGGGCCTGTCCAAGAGTGCACATCTGAGAGTTGCTGGAGAAGGGTGTCGCAATGACTGCCCCACTGAGCAGAAGGATGTGCAGTGGTGAGGTAAGCTTGTAGTTTTACGAGCTGCACAGACCCCTATCACTGGGCCCATGAGGGCTTTTCAATGGCAGCCCCATCAATAATCTCAACAGGTGGAAAGGCAACAGGCAAGGCTTTTTGGTGCAAGTGATAATCCAGTATGAAATATGCACTACGGTTACCCATCTGGAAACCCTACGGTTCCCCTCAGATGGAAGTGTAGATTTTAATTATCTCTGCATGACAGACGTGAAATGAGAATATAGCTATTGCCATACGTTGTACGACTGACTCCAGTGCCCACGGAGAGTGAGAAAACTGCAGCTCACATTTTAAACCTCCCAAGGGATTAGGCAGCTTGGCGTTTGCAGGATCTCTCTCTCCATGATGCCTACACAACTGTAACCAGGCAGGCTCGCAGTGTGGGAAGCAATCTGTAACGCAGATGGAAAGTATTAACCCCCCCTGTTTATTGGTGTGTCATGCATGGGGATTAGGACGACAATGAGGCAGATTTGCGTTGCAGCAGAGTGCAGGCATATTTGCGTGCACTAAATATATTTCTCTACATAAGATTTTCTGACTCTTTGGGTGTCCCAATTCTCCAGTGAATTTAGCTGTCCTTTGAGTGTAAAGACTAGATTAAGCTGGGACTAAGGACTTGAGCTGCAGTTGCATGTGTTGTTAGGCTTTTAGGGACTGCTTCTTTTTCATACCATTTGCTCATTCACTGGCAGCTAAATGCTCCAAAAACACGAGCTTTGTCCCAGGTAAGTAGCATTACTCGCTAAAAGCAGAGGATGAGAATCAAGAGAAAGGTTAAAAAGCCTGTTCAGAGTCCCTGACCCCTCCAGTTAACTGTGGTGCCAGCAGCCTTGCAATGAAATTCAAGCTCGGCTGTATTGCTGTGCTCAGGATTAACTGTGATTCCTGATGAGTGGGACACTTCATGTAAGCCTGGTGTATTTATTGCGAGGCTTTGTCTTCCATAGCTCCAAAGCAATTATCTGGTATTTACAGCCTGCTCATAGCTGCGTGCAGTACTCGAGGTAGTTATTACACAGCTTCGTGCTGGAGCCAGCCTCTGTGAGCACTGAAATCTGCTTTTACCCTTTGCTGTAGCCATGGGCTCTGGCAAAGGAAACCTTTGCTGCTGGTGGGGACTTCTGAGCAGTGTTTTAACATCTTTTGAACTTGGGTTTTCTTTTTAAACAAGAGTTGGAAGTGGGATTTTTAACTACTGCTCCCCAATTATGGATTACTTTTGGCCTGCTCGTGCTGCCTGTGGGTACTGGGTCATTGCTGGGGATCTGAACATGAGCAGAAAAGACTGGAGAGCTAGTGACAGAGAGATGGGAGCTGGTTAATGTGCTGCCTGGGTGATTGCTGGGTTCCATTCTGCTGGACACGAGCTCTGACCTCTGGGTTTGTCCTTGCTGTGCTTTGGTGGTGATTGTCCAAAGAGCAGAACCCTGAGACAGCCTGGCTGCAGCCCCCGGCGCAGCCCCTGGTGCCTGCAGGCCACCCTTGCTATTGCACAAGGCTGTTTATGTGAAGGTGACGCCTGGGACTGTTTCCATCCCCAGGCTGGCACTGTGCTCGCTTGAAATTTAAATCATCCTTGGTTTGGCAGGTGAGGATGGAAGAGGCTGAGCAGAAGCGCTGCCAGGAGGCTGCCAGGGGATCATGGCCTGGCACACGCGACACCTCTGACCGCCCAGTGACCTTGAAACCCAGCCTGCTGCCAGGGCGGGGTGGCCGTGGGACACTGGGCAGGCAGGGTGACAGTGACACAGCGGGGGGAGCTGTGACAGGAGCCAGAGCTGGCAGCAGGCAGGGCCTTGCTTTACTCATGGCTCAGCAAATGTGCCAGATCCCACCCACTGCCCAGCCGCACTTCACCCTGTTCACAGAGGTACCTGTGTTTTCTAACGTCTTGTAGCACAGTTTAGAAGGATCAAAACTGAAACTGACTGTTTTCTTCTGTTCCCTAAATTACATCAACTACATCCAGCACAGCAAGGCACAAGCTTGCTTGTGATTTTGCATAGAAACTTGGATGGATCATGACAGAGTTACTGCTGGAAAATTAAGGCAGGGAAATTCAGTGCTTGCTGCTTTGGTTCTTAATCCCTGCCAAAGGGTGCAATATCAATTTGACTTCTGACAGAGTAGCTGGTTCTGCACTGGGGCACCAACACCCAGAGATGCCCCCGACAGGAGGAAGCCTGGGTCAGCACCACGTGCCCAGAAAGCGACTTGCAAAGTAAGCAGGTCAGGAGAATGCAGCCTCCAGGCAGGACAGAGAGGACTAAGCTACGAGTGAGGTGCCTGCTACATCCCTCTTGACAGCATAACAGAGGAAACTTAGATTGTTTTGCATCACCCCTCCAGCCGTAGGCAGGCACAGGAGGGAGAGGTGCAGTGCTGGACCAGAACAGACAGCACAGGATACACTGAGGAGACAACAGCCCAGGCTGTGATACTCTGCAAGTTACCTCCCACTGCTTTCGGACCAGCAGCAGTGTTTCACTCTAAAACACAAGTGTGCCCACTCGAGAGGATGCTGCTGCTGCTGCTGCCTTTGTGTTACGCAGTACAGAACATGGCCAGCAAACCCACCACAAAACCTCATTCTCTACCACCACCCTGGAAACGTACTGCAAGGATGAAGAGGTGGGGAGCACTACCAAAGACAGCAAAGACAGGGATTTGCAATGAGGAGCTGGTGCTTCAGGTGATGTGTGTCTCACCTTGCCTGGCCCTGCAGGCGTGGCTGTGGTCCTGTGAGCGTCCCAGGAGCACAGCCTCAGCACGGAGCCCAGCTGAAAGCCCTGCCTAACCCAGCTGGCCCAGGGATGCTGCAATTAGGCTCATCTTGATCAGCTGTGGGCGCTTGGGGTGACACCACTTCCAGGCAGGATGTGATGCTGAGGGGAGGATGAGGCTCTAGCTAGTTTTAAATATGCATTTTGACCACAAAACCTTGTTAGGCTCCTCAACTAATGCAAAATATCATGCAGTTCATGGGTTGTCATGCTATCATTGCACATGTTAAATTGGCTTCCAGTTAACTGTTTAGTCTATTAGAAGTAGATATTGCAGGTGAAAGATATTCCAGTGCCCACAAGTCCCCTAGCACTAATTACATGCAACTCACTCATTTCCATTTGCAAATGTTGTAACAAATAGTCATTAGTAGAGCAGTAATCTTTTCTTTTAATGTTTTAAAAAAAGCAGGATCCTTCCGGAGGAGCCAAAGCTTGGAGCTAGACTGAGCAGGAGGCAAGGAGCCACAAGTGGGACAGCTTGGGAAGAGAGGTGGGGGCTTGCACTTGGGAAGCTCTTTTAACTGGGACTCATTGCCTTTACATCAGTCATTTACAAGTATCAATAGAGGATGCAAAAGGAACAGACAGACACCAAACTCTGCAAAATAGATTTATTTTAAAATTTGAACCAAATAGACTTTGCATTTATTGCATGAATCACATGCAGGTGAATACTATAAAAATACCTGTGCAGCATTTCTATATAATTTATAAAATCTTCATAGCATAAAATAGCTGTGAATCAGAACAGAAATTTTACATGTAAAGCTGCATGAATGTCCCTGTCAAACTGTGCCTTTCTTGGGAGTAATTCCAATACCCAGCTTAAACGCTCATCTTGCTGCCAAGTTTTTTCCCAACTTTGTGATGTGGCCCTTCTGCAGGGCTCCAGTTGTGCACTGCACCTGTGTGTCATGCAGCACTCTTAACACAAGGGGTTTAAAGGTATTTTAAACCTGATGGCAGTGCTTCTGTGGTGTATGGGAGGAAGAGAGGCTGAGAATGGAACCCCATGGCTCTGGTGCCATGTCCAGCACTCAACCCGGGGCAGGTATGAGTGGGCATGTGCCCTGCTGAAAGGCTTGCTGGAGCTGTTTGCATGCACGTGTAAAGTCCACACAGCCTGAGCAAATCTAAAAATGGTTAAAATTTCTGCCTGTATTTCTTCTGGATACTGGCATCTTGGGTTTAAAGTGGTGCAGCTCTTTCACGTGCACGCCTCACACTCCTCAGACAGAACTCCCAGCTATGGTTTTGGAATTGAATATGTTTATCCAAGCAGTCAATGCATGGCAAAGCACCTCCTTTGCATTCTTCAGGTTCATTTTTCTCGCAGCCAGGAAGACAAATGGGCATGGTTAGAAAGCTGGCTCTCACTGCACATTCTGCCGGGCAGGGCACGGGGGCCATGCTTGAGGCTCTGCAGCAATAGCACGGTACATTTTCCTAGCCAAGCAGACCACGTTCACTGCTGTATTTCTCAACAGCTCATTGGTCCAACAGCTGATATATACTGTTTTAAATAAGCAGCCTGAGTTATAGGGATGACCTTCCTGTGGAAACGCCTCCCTGCTATTCTACAAAAGTACACACACAGTGTTGCAGGATGCATGGAAGACCAATGGTGATGCTGTGCAGAAAATGATGGCATCTTATCACTGCCACACACAATATTCACCAGAGTCACTACTCAGCTCCTTCCACAACACTGTTTATGGACTCTACTTGTCACCCTTGCACGACACGAAGGACTTTTTCCTTTCCCCTAGCCAGGGGAACTAAATCAGCCTTAAACAGTTTGAACTCAAGCCTCAGTGCTGTGATAAAAACTCTGCTCAGTTGTTTGTAGGCAAAGGATCTTTTACTGGAGGCTTTCTTATTAATATCCAAGGTAAATTTGTTGCAAATCACATTAAACATTTTGTGTTAGATTTTCCTTCTCTTTTACATTCTGGGTTTGTTTTTTTTCTTAGATTGTAATAATGAGTAAAACCATCCACACAGAACTAGCCTGGTCTGGCAGTGCCATGAGAAGACACTATGAGCTCTGCCCAATGATGGCACTTGGCTCTTGGCTGGTCACCTCTCCCCCCACCCTGCCAGCCACCTTTTCCGTGGTGTCCCAAACCTGAACCCTGCCTTGGCTTGCTCTACTGCTTCAGGAGCAGTCCTCAGCTGAGCGGGCACAGCCCTGCTCCCCAGCAACCCCAACCCCACAGCAAAACAGCCATTGGTGCTGCTCTGGCAGGGATTTCAGCTGTGCGCTTGTCATTTTTAGTTGCCTGGGAGAAGGGTATCTAGTTATGGGACACAGTGGGGACACAGCGGGGTCAGTGATTTCTAACCCAAAGTTATCTGTGCACAGCAATTCCCATGACTCCTCCAAGTCAGATATTTTAGGCCAGTTGCTGTGTGTTTGTGTGGCAAGGGCACGGTAGTGGCAGGGAGGGCTCTAAGGGTAGCTTCTCTCAGAAGGTGCCAGAAGCTTCCCCTGTGCCCAACAGAACCAATGCCAGCTGGCTCCCAGACAGATCCACTGCCGGCCAAGGCTGAGCCCATCAGTGACAGCAGCAGCACCTCTGGGATAACAGAGTTAAGAAGGGAGAAAAAATCTGCACAACTCCAGGCAGAGAGAGGAGTGAAGATATGGGACAGAAACAACTGCAGACATGAAGATCACAGAAGGAAGAGGAAGAGTAAGAGGTGCTCTGGGTGCCAGAGCAGAGACTCCCCTGCTGCCCGTGGTGCAGCCCATGGTGAGGCAGCTGTGCCTCTGCAGCCCATGGAGGTCCATGGGGAACAGAGATCCACCTGCAGTCAGGGGAGGACCCCACACTGGAGCAGGGTGATGCCCTAAGAAGAGTTTGAAGTCCACACTGGAACAGGCTCATGGCAGGACTTGTGACCCATCAGGGGACTCATGCTGGATGAAGAAGTGTAGCCCACGGAAAAAATTCACATTGGAGAAGTTTTTGGAGAGCTGTCTTCTGTGGGAGAGACCCCATGCTGGAGCAGGGGAGGAGTTTGAGGAGTCCTACCCCTGAGGAGGAAGGAGCAACAGCAGCAACATGTGATGAACTGACTGTAACCTCCATTCCCATGCCCGTGTGATGGTGGGTGGCAGGAGGTGGAGAATTCAGGAGGGAAACTGAGCCTAGAAAGAAGGGAGTGGTAGGTGGAAGGTGGTTGTAATGTTTGGTTTTATTTCTCATTATCCTGCTCTGATTAGTGTGGTAATAAATTAAACTGATTTCCCCAAGTCGAGTCTGTTTTGCCTGTGACAGTAAAACTGCTGAGTGATCTCTCCCTGCCCTTGTCTCGAGCCATGATCCTCTCGTTGTATTTTCTCTCCCTGGAGAGTGCTGACTGATAGAGCAGCTTTGGTGAGCACCTGGCATCCAGCCAGAGCCAAACCCACCACACCAGTGCGGAAAGGCACAGAACGCTTTTTGGTCAAGTCACCAGCCTGGGTTATCACGTCTCCGAAGTGGTGGTGCTGCGGACGGCTCGGCGAGGAGGAGCTGGCTCACATCAGTCCCAGCAGCTCGTGCAGCAGCGGCACAATCACGGTGGCTGTGAAGCCAACGGAGGAGTACGTTACAAACTTATAGGGCACCTCAACTTCCAGGCGTCTCCGGGCTTCCAGGTCGCGAATGGGGAACTTGTACCGATAGCCCAGCATGCCAAGGACCACGCTCTTCATGACGCAGCGTGTCAGCAGGACAACCAAGATCCCCACGAAGAACCTGGCCAGCACAAACAGCATCGTACTGCTGATCAGAGGAAATCCAGGCTGAACGCTTTTGCTGGTGTGGGCTGAAGCAGCATATTGGTTGTTTAACCAAAATCCCATAGTTGCTCCAGCTGCTGCTCCTAAGATAGTAGTGGTGTCTCCTCTGGTAGGGCTATAATAGTCTAGTTTGGGGTAGTTGTAACATAAGACAAGAGGCACAACCATGGAAAACAGAGGGCAGAAGGGGCTGGTTAACAGCAAGTTATCTATTGTGTCCCACACAGGATACAAGAACATGAGCAGCACAGCCGAAATCACTGCTCCGCCGATCACGTCCTGTAAAGAAATCACATTTAAAAGGCTTTGTGAGACCTGGAAAGTAAACCAGGTATTTGGATGATGATAAAAGACCAGTATCTGCATTGGTGGGGCCCAGTAGTGGAGGAACACCCTGAATCCAGTGATGGCATTATCCACATGCAGGGACAACCTGAAGCCTGTGCTAAACAAAATGTGACAATCTATAAACCCAACCTTAGCTTATGCATATGCATGTGTCTGTGGACACACGTTCTTCTCCTCACTTGCTCTCATGTTTTGAGGGCATTCTTCACCTACGACCTCAGAAAAGGCACATGCACAACTCCATCTCAGGGACAACATTGCAGTAAGTTACCTTCACACAAACCGTTTCCCTCCCGTAACCCTACAAGCAATTTCATCACATCAGCGTGATTATCCCTTGCTTGCTTTGCCTGAAGGGGAAGATGCTGTCCTTTGTCAGAGACAGGCTCCCATTCCAGGAACACAAGCTCCAGGGATGGAAAGTGCAGAGCTGTGGGACGTGGTGCATGTGCCATGGTTTCTGCCAGCAGTGAGAGGGAGGCACCTCCAGGCAGGAATACAGCAAGGAGAAATATGTTGCCCAAGTCTCTGAAATCTGGCTTTCAGTACACTGCCTGAAGCAAGCATATAGTTAAACCCTAATTTATTAACAGAGGCAAATAAGGTGTTTTGAGAACTTGATTGTTGTCAGCCACAAAGCTGAGAAACGAGACAGGAGGTAACCCCTAACAAAAGCCATCTGTATGAGAGCAGCCAGGTAAAAAGCAATAAAACGAGTTTCCCTGTGCTGCCCTTCCAGTGTCACGCAGAGGCAGCAGTGTTAGTACAGCCACAAAATGCTCTGCAAAAGCTGACGTTAGTCACAGACAGAAATGTCCTCTTTTAAGATTGTATATGTTTCACGAGTCATGACAGCTGACTACTACCATGCTTGGTCACAGTCTGAAAATTATTTATGTGAACTTCATTTTGAGTTAGGCAGGAATGAGGGGACTTTTTCACAACAGAAATATTTAATGACATTCTGGTAAATGCATTACTCCTGTATAGCTGAACTTCAGCTGTTTACAGCTTCCATTAGATTCACAGCATATTTGGTTTTAAACAACTCCTACAGCCATTTCGCATATTCCTAATACAGATCTCCATTTATTCCCTCATTCAAAACATGAAGCTAGCCATGGAAATACACAAACTTGATCACAGATATCTAGTATGTAAAGTACCATTGTACTATATACCTTTACTTCACAGTAATTCATGTTTTGATGTCAATTCTTAGATGATACCTTTACACACAAAGCATATTTTGGCCCAACACTAAGCAACTGCCTCAACACAAAAGAGCTGAGCACTGCTACCAGCACTGATGCTCAGAAATCCCATCTCCACTCTGTACATTCTTTTCCCACCCAGATGTTTGTCCACCTCATATTAGAAGAAAAAGTCCTCAATACCCCTCTACGGGTGATCAAGTAGCAAAACTCAAAAGCTGTTCACATGCTTTTCTGTTCCAATTAAAGAAGTGTAACCAAACATTAACATCCCATCACAAAAGCTTTTGCTCAGATTTTCCCAGCTGACTCCAGCAGTTCTTGACCCAGTTGCAAACAGTCCCTATTTATAAACCTGATTAAAGTTTTCTGAATTTTATCCTCCCTTTCAGCCCCAGTACAGTAACGTGGCTCTTGGAGGTTTCAAACAGGACCCAGATAATCAGTTCTGCCCCTGACCAGTGGCACTGTACCTGTGGTCTCCAAACTGGGTGCACAAAGCAACCCATGGGGCTGGGGGAAGAACACACTTTTTGCATCACTCATAAGTAAAATAAAATATGTGCATTTTTAAAAAGTAGTGCTTATTTCATCATTACATTTGTTAATTTTGTGTGTGTTTTATAATGTATGTATCAGTACAGTAGTACATGTATACAACACGTAAGTAAAGATATATAGATATATAGATATACAGACATATAGATATACAGACATATAGATATACAGACATATAGATATATAGATATATAGATATATAGATATATAGATATATAGATATATAGATATATAGATATATAGATATATAGATATATAGATATAAAGATATATAGATATATAGATATACAGGGTGTGCACGCTCAGAGTTTTTTACGGAACAAAAAAGTTTGGAGGCTGGTGGCCAGTCTGTTTTCCACCCTATCCACCGATATCTGGGCTTCTCATTTTGGAAGCTCCTCACTAGGAGCTGCTGGAGAGCTCGGGACATGCCATGGCTGTCTGTGGTGACTCCCTTCAATCCTGGTGTGCATGGACGGGTTTGAGTTTTTGAACACCCAGAGGAGGTGGGCAAGATCCAGACCAACACTTAACATTTAGCAGTGCAGAATTAATGATTTCCCCCCTTGTCTGTTAAACTAAAGAGAAGATGGAAAGAGGAGGGATGGCTCTGATTTCTGCGAGAAAATCTGCTTTGTGGACTCTCCCTGCTGTGCCCCCCGGAACAGGAGCTGAGTTTTTCTCGGGGGTGGAGCTGCTGTTAGCACTCCTAGGAAGCACATTCTTGCCTGTCTGCCTGTATAAACAGATTAGCCTCTGGCCAAACCCGCAATTATAAAGGAATTTTTAAATAAGGGCAGGCACGGATTTTGCTCAAGGTGCAGTACTACCGGCAAAACTTAAAACCTCCTGCTGCCCTGCTGGGATGCTCCAGCTCCCTCGGCACAGACAAGTCCTCCCCAGGCTCCATCTGCCTCTCCTAAAGCCCCTCCACTGCCATGCAGCTCAGCCCTGCTCCCACACAGCACCAAACACCTGCCCTGCTTCCCTGATACTGCCAAGCCAAGCAAAAAGAACTTTTCCTATTCTGTCTTTATTACCTGAGGTGCCTTACATTTTCATTTAGTGTGAGATGCTACTCAGTCTCTTAAACAGAAATATCTTACTTAGTTTCCACTCCTAATGGTTACTTTATTTCACCCCCCAAGGACTGTACTACACAGTGTGTAAAGTACTGTGAATATGTTGTGTGTTTATCAGCTTTAAAATATTTAAGATAATTTCAGGATTAATGGTAGTATGAAAAAACCTGAAATACAGCCCAGCAAAGGGGCAGGGTGGGAGCTCCAGAACACCCCCTCCTGTGGGAGGTATAATCAGAAATAAATGCATCAACACTAAATGGGTAGATCTTGGGGGAAAAAAAAACCAAACCGCTTCAGGTTTTTTTGGTTATAAAAAGTGACCATGCTGGCCAGCACAGGGCATTATTGCTTGTAACTCAGGGCAGTTGCAGTGCCAGTGAGGTTCTCACCACATCAGCTGTGGCTCTGGAGGGAATGGCTTCAGCAGATGTGAGACAGGAAAACTTGTTCACTGCACTGAGGCAGGGACCAAAAATTGGGCCAGTGTTTTAAGAGGGAAAGCAAAGTAATATTTTCTAAAATAAAACTCTCTGGGGAAAAAATGCAAACAACAACAATTACCAGTCATATCATCTCCAATTGCTTTTTGTTTCTCAAAAATAACCCCTAAAAACTTACAGATCCACTGGTTCAAAATGTGTCCAAATCTTTACTTTTTTTTATTTTGCCTTTTCCAGGTAACTCCAGATCCCCTGTCTGCCAGGTCCTCAGACTCCATCATTTAGGACCTACAAGAAAGGAGCCTGCCTTTCCCCTGTTTTTCCACACACATGGGACGCTGCCGTTGAGGTTGTGGAGATGGGTGGTTGTAACTAAATTACCTGTCAGCAGTGTGAGTGCATTGCTGCCACCCCATTCTCTGGCTGGGTGATGCTCTCCTGCTAACAGCCAAGGCCATGGGTGTTTGTTCCCTTTTCCCTGAGCATAGTATTCATTCTGGTACAGCTGGAAGGATGCAGATAGCTCCCATACCAGCTGACTGCCTCTCCTGAAGGTCTTTAATGGTAACATCTCTTCTAATGACACGACTGAGCTTTCTGATACCACTCCTCGTTCAAAAGCAAGGCCAGCAGTGCCGAAATACAGACAGATTTGTAGAGCTGAGACAACAGAAGATGAGATTCTGCACTGGAGCTGCAGGAAAGGACAATGCAACTGTCCTTGTCACTCCTCCTCTTGTTCCTCAAACAGGAAAAATTCAGTTACACCAAGTCCATGGACATTTGTTACCCATTCCTTTGCTTTACTAAAATGCTGTGACCACTTAATATATTATTACATCTTTTCTATTAAGGCCTCAGTTAAAAGCCCAGAGGCTCTTTCAGCTGATGGCTTGCCTGGGCACTGCTGTGCCTCAGCCCTGTGACATCACAGCTCAGGGCAGGAGCCGTCCCACAAGGTGTCAGAAACAGCTCTGAATTTCACTTCTTCTTCAAAGAACCATCACTGCAGGTGGGACAGCAGAGCCAGTCATTGTGGGTGACCAGCTGCTGCAGAGAGAGGGGTTGCATGTGGCAGCTGTGGTCACTGGGCATTTCCCCAGCTCCATCCCCACCACGGCACACACAGGATAAAGAGCCCAGCCAAGTACATTTGCCCTTTTGAAAGGCAGCATTGCTCACACTTCAGCTAAGAGGCTTTTTAAAAATTTTATTTTGCAGCCTCTTCTATCATGTCAAAAGCACAAAGGACTTTTTCTTCTTTACCCTAAAAACCATCTAAATTTAGAGGGGTCTTTCATTATGATGGGTCAGCAAGAGAAGTATGCAAAGAATTTTTATTGATTGACTTAAGGTCAGTAGCCCAGAAAGGGAGTCTGCAGCTTCGATGTAAGATACTGTTTTGATCCACTGGGCCTGAAAGGGAAGGTCAAGCTACATTTTATAGCTAACCCTAATCTCATGAGGGCTCCCTTTCTTACAGTCATCAAGTCTCATTACAAACATAATTATTATTTAGTAAAAAATATTCCATTATTTATGCATATGCAACCAACAAGACATATCAAACTCCTGTGAGGAAATAGCCAGAGGTTTTTGTCCATATTTGGGAAGTAGGACTGCCTCTCTGACCACTATATATGACAGATCAATAAAGTTTCCTCTTGTCAGGAAGGAACCAGCTACCACGGGCACACTGAAATCTGTTCCTAAAGCAGGACTGACATCTCTAAGCCACTGTGCCCAGCAAGTCTCTCATATAAAGTCACAGATATTTTATAATTATTTTCACACAAAGTATTTGTGCATCTCAGTCCCTTAAGAATTAATTTCCTTCCAGCTGAAAACAAGAAACTTGTCATCTTTGGGTGCCTTGTGCCTGTATGGTGACAAGAGACCTGCTGTTGCCCAGGCCCTCAAGGGCAGCTCTGCCACGCTTTACCCTGACTCACCAACCTGCAATTCCTCCCCGACACTCCCAGGCCAAACCAGCCCGAGCGTTTCTCGCTGCAAACAGTGATACTATTGCACAAAGGGCTTCGCTAAGGAGCAGCTCAGTTGCCCAAGCGCATTCCTCGCAATTACAGTTTCGCAATGCACAGCTCCGGTTGAGATGCCACCCTGACCTCACCCGGCTCCCGGCCCACGCGCCCGGCCTCCCCAGCTGTAAATCACTCCCCTGCGGACTCGGATAGCAACAGCCCCGAGGGTTTCCTCACAGCTCCTCTGAATGCACAGCCCGAAATTCGGTGGCACAACCCGTCTGCTCCTGTGGTGCCATGGCCAAGGCAGGACACACAGCGCTTGAAGAGTGGGAGGTGGGAGTTGCTGTAGGAAAGCAGAGCTGGAGGCACATCCTTACCAGCACTGTGTGCATCCCTGTGTACAGCCTGCTCAGACACACCAACGTCGAAAACACAAACGCTGCTACCAGGCCGAGCTCGAATGGATACTGTGAAAAGGGAAAAAAATTGAATTAAATACACCCGTTACAACAAGCAGCTGGACTGACATAAGGATCTCGTGCTGGGAAGAGGCTCCTGAGCTGGACTTTCCCCAGGAGATTAATGTGACCTGAGACAAGGGCTCCCCTCAATCAACATGCAGCCCTGCTAGAAGGTCATTTCATTACCTGTGGTGCCTGCTCCTGGAAGATCTGGTCTCACTGTGGGGAAGTTTGGGAAATAGATGGTGTTTGCAGAATTGTTCCCTACAATATCTATCTGCAAAAACCATGTTAGTGTTAAAGAGCTTAAGGAAAAAGGCACAGCATGTTGTACAAGCCATGCCTGAGGTAGCACTGCAGTCTCAGCTCAGCCAAGGGGATTGTGACAGCTGCAGAGTCTGACTAGAAGTGTGATCAATAGTCCTCGAGCAGTGGGCTGAGTGGGGAGAATCAATGTCTGGGCTGAAACCACAATCCAACTATTAGAGCAGTCAGGACCGCTCTTCCCCGTGACACTTAAAGCTTTAATCATCTTCTTATGAAGCTGTTTTTGCTTAATACCCTCTCTGAGTAGCCTACAAACATGGAAAGAAGCATTTAAATAAATCAACATTTAAAAATGAAAAAAACACATTTGGTAAAGAATAAGTTTAACATATTAGCCCTTAATCCACTCATTCAAATCCTGAAACTGAGTGGGCTGCTGGGCTCCTTTCAGTCCATAAGGGAGATTTTTTTCTGTAAAAAATAAACCAACTCAAAACATAAATAAATGCAATTAATTAATCCAATTTGACACAAAGTCTCCGTCTTCTGCCAGAGGCTGACGACTGATCAGGGTGGCCACAGGTCAGCACAAAAATGCTTCTGTGGAAATTCTAAGCATAACAACTCTCTTCTGACCCTTTCCCCTGGCACACTCCAGTCCCGTGAATAAACAGCTCAGACCCAGCTGCAGATGTCACTCCCAGCTCATAAAATACTATTTTTCCTCATTTCTCTAAGCCTTTGGAGCATTTACACCCACTTGACTCCTCCCTCAGCAGGCAGCCTGGGAGCTAGTCCAGATCAGTAATTGATGATTAGGGCATCTCGAGAAGATAGCAGCAAAATGTACTGGGAGATTTTTTTCCATCTTAATAGAGGCAATTAAACAATTTAATTATTGACAGCAGCTTTATTGTTTTGTGGCAGTTTCCAGGAAGCACAAAACAGCCTGTGAAGAGCTGCGTGTCCCACTGGTCACTTGTGGATTGAGGAGGAGAAGGTGATGCCAGCTGACCACTGGCAGCTCTGACAAATGGGATGGATCTGGCTTTCCTGTGCTGACAAATATTCCCTCTTATGGCTCCTTGTCCCCATCCCACTGTCAAGCTGCTCTGACCAGTTACCACACAGGGAGCAGGAGCCCTCTTGGTTACATGGGTTTGTCCCTTGAGAGGGCTGAGAAGCATTCTTAAATACAATGCAGCCAGGAAGTTATTATTGCTAGAGTACAGGAAACACATGCTTGGATTCATAAAATGGAATGAAAATAATCATAATGGAGAAATGAGTTTCCAGGAAATAAACCTCTTAGAAAGATGACGAGGAAAAATGATGAGACATCCCCAAGCAGCCCACAGCTCCGGTGCAATGAAGTTGCTGTTACTTCTCTGACAAGCAGGCTTTCCAATCATGTTGCATGTTGTTAGTGTAACACAGGTTAGAGCCGGGGGATTTCCAAGGATGGTTTTCCTTTCATACAGAAACCAGGGGACACAGAGCTGCTTTGGTTTCCCTGGGAGCCAGCATGTTCCGACGTGCAGCCCTGACTTGGTGGGCATGGGGTGAGCACAAAAAGCTGGCACCAGGCACCTTCCCTTCATGGTCACTCCACGTGCAAAACACAGTGAATCCACCAAACCACAGCAGGGCAGTGCAGCCTGCCAGCAGCTCTGAGAGGAGTCCATGCAAAAGAAAGGACGTTTCCACTAAATTTCTTTTTGTGTCTATTATCGACCAGCTACAGGTAAGCATAGGGAAGACTACACATCTGTGAAAATAAATACAGAGCTCCTCTGGAAGTAGCAACATCTTTGGATTTGCAAGCTTTATGTGGCTTGCTGGAAGCAGACACAGGCTTTTCTTTTTTTAATGTATTTTCTTTTTCTTCTTTTGTTTTCTTTTTTTACCCCTACCTTGTACTGGTTCATGGTTGCAGTGAAAAAGGAGAAGGAGATGGCTGTAGCTGCCATGGCGTGGGTGGACGGCATCCCATACTCTGCACTTGTCCTCATCTCCAGCTTCACGACAGGTGGTGACAGGGGCCGAGGCCACTTCAGGATGTCCTTGGAGACCTGGCCTATGTACATCACTATCTGGGGACAGGAAAGGCCACAGGGCTGTCAGTCAGCACAGGGAATCCCCATGCAGCCCCCACCCGAGAACCACCTGTATTTCTGCGCTTTTTCCTGCAGAATCCACCCCTCCAAGTGCAGAATTTATCCCCTGAATTATTAAAGGGGTTTCCATTAGCTCAGTCAGCGAAGGAAGTGGCGGTTTTGCTGCACAGTGTGGTAACCTGAGCAGAAGTGGGATGAAAAGGAGGGTTGGCTGATGAGATTCAGCAATACAGGACAGTGTGAGGCAGACAGCTGGCTCCCACCCCATGCCAGAGAAGTTTAAGTTCCCTCCCTATCCCTCAGAACCCCTCTCCTGCAAAGAAAACAGCTGTAAGAGAAATTTTTCCACCCCCACTTTCCAATCACTGCCTTGCCCAGCCGTGTCCAGCACCAACTCCCCCATTCCCAGCAGCTCCCACTCCACCCACTGCGCCAGGTGCTGCAGGAGCCCTGCTGGGATGCACCACCCGTGTGGTTATTAAATGACAGCCTCGGCATCCTCGCAGAGGCAGCAGAGAGAAAACTGGACAAGCAACATGAGGTACCAGTTCTCCTGCCTAACTCACCAGTAAAAGGCTTGTATTCCCTGCTTGGGACACCAGAGGTTTAAGCGAGGGCTGCATTAATTAGCTCCCGAGCACAGCAACACAGTACTTTTAGGGGAAATGTCACATTCTCAGGTCAGCAAGGGAAGCAGAGGCAAGGGGCAATGTTATCCAGTATCCCCGGGAGGTGCTGCCCATCCAGCCATGCCCACGGCATCCCTGGCTCCTTAGCACCCTCTTCCCAAAGGCAGCAGGCTCTCAGCATCCACAGTGAGGACGTCTGAGAAAAGTTAACCAGGCTGTCCCTGTAGGATGTATTTGCTTTCTGTCGTAGCCCTCCTCCCTTAAGATAATGGAGCCACACATAGGCGGAGGAGGCTCTTTAAAACAAAGCCAAGCAAACCCTTTTCCTTTTTTTTAAATACAAAATTCAGGTTAACTGGTGTCTGCCATGAAAGCTCAGTTGCTGTGTGAGACAGCTCGCTCTTCTGCTTCTCATGCTTCCACCAGCAAAGGAGGGGGCTTAAAATAACAACCTTCCCATACTGGTGTTAGCCATCTGCTGGAACAGCAACACAATCACCCACTGCTACATTCGTCACCAGCCACACTGCATCTCTCTCTCTCCCATCAGCCATTTAAAAAATGGCTTCACGTTAAAAGAAAGATGGCAGGATTCACAAATCAGGACCAGGAAAAAGCCAGTCACATTCCTTCATCCTTCTCTCTACGGCAAAGCACATGCCAGAGAGTGCTAGACTTACAGCCAGCACCAGAGCCTGGAAAAGTGACTGCTGGCGCCTTTGCACCCTTTATCCTTCATCACGTGAATCACATTACTGCCTTAATATCAGCAGCAGGTGGGACACACCTGGCTGCTCCTATGGACACACATGGCACAGAAAAGACAGTGGATGCCCTGCCCCAGACTGTTCACAGTAAACAAAGGCTCAAGGAACAAACATCTTTTAAAAACCTACTGTGTGGGCTTATTTAGTTAATGCCATCAATTTCCAAATGGATGCAGGCACATGTTTGGAAGTTAATTAAATTCCAGGGTTGAAAGAAAAATTACTCTCTCGGGCGGAACATAAAACATTGAGGCTGCCATTTGTGATACCATCTGAGAGGCAAGGTAGGACGAGCCAGTTTATCAGCAGTCCTCTATAATAATGACTTCCACTTGTGGAAGTATTATTAGCGCTAGAACATAAGAGCATTGCAGAAAAGGAAATGAGTCATCTCAAAAATGAAGGCTATGCTAGGACTCCTCTGATGGTGAAAAACAGACTGATGCTGGAGGTGGGATGGGTAAGCGAAAATACCAGGCATCCTCACAACACCCTCCCCTTCCTGGCATTCCAGGTTAAATTCTGACCCTTCCGCTTTTTAGAAACACATTGTATAGATGGAAAGGAGAGGTGAGACTACCTCCATAAAACATGCAGGAGACTCCAGAATATACTCAGACTAAGCACTGATTTCGAAGCACCAGAGATTTGCCTTTAGTTTATCTGGGTACCGTGCACGTGACTTTACACACATTGTCCTGGATTATTTGGCAGAAGCAGGAGTTGTGGGTGGGGTAAAACACCCCCCATCAGCTGAAGTGGCAGGCTTCCAGAGAGGACAATGACGGCTAGTGCACTTTGCTAAAGGCCACTCAGCACAGGTGGTGGGTGCCCTGTGTCACCTGCACCCCACGGGCTGCGCACAGTGGCTGCAGGGGCACGGCACTGCCCGGGCTGCAGGGGCGGGGGACGGCCCGGGCTGCAGGGGCGGGGGACGGCCCGGGCTGCAGGGGCGGGGGACGGCCCGGGCTGCAGGGGCGGGGGACGGCCCGGGCTGCAGGGGCGGGGGACGGCCCGGGCTGCAGGGGCGGGGGACGGCCCGGGCTGCAGGGGCGGGGGACGGCCCGGGCTGCAGGGGCGGGGGACGGCCCGGGCTGCAGGGGCGGGGGACGGCCCGGGCTGCAGGGGCGGGGGACGGCCCGGGCTGCAGGGGCGGGGGACGGCCCGGGCTGCAGGGGCGGGGGACGGCCCGGGCTGCAGGGGCGGGGGACGGCCCGGGCTGCAGGGGCGGGGGACGGCCCGGGCTGCAGGGGCGGGGGACGGCCCGGGCTGCAGGGGCGGGGGACGGCCCGGGCTGCAGGGGCGGGGGACGGCCCGGGCTGCAGGGGCGGGGGACGGCCCGGGCTGCAGGGGCGGGGGACGGCCCGGGCTGCAGGGGCGGGGGACGGCCCGGGCTGCAGGGGCGGGGGACGGCCCGGGCTGCAGGGGCGGGGGACGGCCCGGGCTGCAGGGGCGGGGGACGGCCCGGGCTGCAGGGGCGGGGGACGGCCCGGGCTGCAGGGGCGGGGGACGGCCCGGGCTGCAGGGGCGGGGGACGGCCCGGGCTGCAGGGGCGGGGGACGGCCCGGGCTGCAGGGGCGGGGGACGGCCCGGGCTGCAGGGGCTGCCGGGGCGCGGCACTGCCCAGGCTCTGTGCAGGTTCCAGGAGCTGGAAGAGCATGGCACTGCCCAGGCTGCAGGGGCTGCAGGGGCACGGCACTGCCCAGGCTCTGTGCGGGGTCCGGGGGCTGCAGGGGCACGGCACTGCCCAGGCTGCAGGGGCGCGGCACTGCCCAGGCTCTGTGCGGGTTCCAGGGGCTGCAGGAGCACGGCACTGCCCAGGTTCTGTGCGGGGTCCGGGGGCTGCAGGAGCACGGCACTGCCCAGGCTCTGTGTGGGTTCCGGGGGCTGCAGGGGCGCGGCACTGCCCAGGCTGTGCACAGGCTCTTTGCTCGCAGCACGGCAAAGCAAACAGAGCTTCGGCCAGACCTGGGCTGGCCTGTGCTGAGGGCAATAGCAACCCTTTACAGTAAGCCTGGACTCTAGGTGAAGGAAAGGCAAGGCTTTATTGCCACTTTGGGTGAACAGCATTACATTTTACTACACAAAGGCAATTGGCAGTTGCTATAGCAGCAAGACAGCCTCTGTAGTCTTTTTCTGAGAGCTTCCTCTTAATTTGCTCTGGGTCATATATATGGTCTGTCTCCAAAAATACTTCTTCACCTGAGCCTTTGCATCAGGATAAACAGGATGAATCTATCTTTGTATTTTAACAGCTCTTGCTTTAGTGAATAATCACAGAACCAAATTCGAGGCATTAGCATCCACACAGGTGTGGATACCAATTCATTTGTTCCAACATCTGCAGGAGATCCCTCCGGTAATGGGCTGCTCCTCTCCTTCTGAGCATCCGAGTGCCATGAAGTGACCTGTTTCCCTGACATTCCCATAGCTCTGGTGTGTAAGTCAACCATTTAAGAGGAGGCTTTTTTCGCCTGCAGGTGTTGTCTGGCATGGTTTTTCCTCACTCCTCTCCTGCAGCACTCTCGTGACAGGAAGCAATAGCTCTGGAAGCAGACTTACCACCACGGTGCAGGTGTACACGGAGCAGACAGACACAGCCAAGCCAGTTCTCTGTGCAGAGGCACGGCATCACTGCCACGGAGTGCAATTTCCCCTGTGGAACGTTCCTATGGCAGCTGCCCAGACACTGAGCCTAGCAGCATTGAGGAAACGGGCTCAGTGCTGCAGGTGTGCTGTCTGTGGACATCCTCCTTCATTCCTCCCCTGCTACAGCCTCTGCACGGGATGGACACACCTGACCCTCCCACTGGCATATGAAGGTCAGGAAGAGCAATTCTTTTTTTATTCTGTGATATTTCAGCTAACAAAGGGGAACCAGATAATATTTGTTTTCAACTTCTGATTTTACAGCTCTCTTTATCTTCGTTATTGATCTATTAAAAGGACAAGACGAAATTCTAGAGAAGACATGAGGTCAAATAGCATTGGCAGCTTCTTCCCTGAGACTCACAGTGTGGCAGCCTGACTTTGAATTTGCTGGTTTAGCTCCAAAATAGAAACTCTATAACCTGGCTCTAGAAACCCTGGCCAGCAGTAGTATATGTCATCTTCCCAGAAAGGAAATTTACAGTTTGAAAATTATGTTACTTTGGGTTTTTTTCACAAGCACTGTGCACTGATAGCAGTGACCAAGCATATTGCAGAAAAAAAAGAAGGCTGCACTATTAATAAACCAACATTTGCAGATTAGTCAAGCAAAGACCGTATGTGGTTGCTGAGGCAGGCGTGACTTTGATTTACCATACAGAAATTAAGCCAAGCACCCAGCCTGCCCTGTTCTATTCTCAGCATCCCCCAAGTTAAGTGACCAGATAAACACTGCAGCAGATATTAGCTGTGACTGTGTCCCTTGAGCATCACTTGGTTCAGAGTGAAAGAGGAACAGGGCAAGGAAGAGCATGTTCTTGTGGAGGTACTCCTCCTACCCCCGAGCCAATGCCAAGAACTAAGGCTTGGCTTCAGGAAAGCACACCATGAAAGTCACTGAGCAGCACTGCTGGCCCCTTGCCCTGGCAGCAGCCCAGGTGGAGGAAGCCCTGCAGAGCAGAGGAGCCCCAGGCACCGCCAGCCTGGGGGCCCTAAGCCACCCTCAGATTGTGTCCTGCTCTCCATCCCCTTCTGAAGCACCTGGCTGCTCCCCACATCCAACAGCAGCAGCAGGGCTGGGATCCTCCTCGAGGCACACACACCTTGTGGGAGAGGGTAGCTGGCTCTCCTAGAGCTCCAGGACCTGCCATTTCCAGCATGGTTATTGTTTTCCAGAAAATACAGCAACCTTGTGCTGGCTGCACAGGAACTTTTCACATTTACCAAGGGTTTGGCCGGGGTCAATGGGACATTCAAGGTTGTGTTCAGCTGGTGGGGTGCTCAAACCCTTGGGCTGTCCCAGCCACCATGGCAGGAGCAAATCCAGCAGGCAGGTCTCCAGCCCACCACAAGCAGCACAGCATTCACATCACGGCAAAAGGCAGCAGGAGGCAGGGGGACAGGGCAGACACAGCACGGGCAGATTCCTAGAAAAGTTTCATATATATATATATAAAAGGAGGGAGGACTTTAATACAAATACAAAATCAGAACAAGATTAGTAGAACCTCCAGCCTCCAGAAGCGCAACCAGCAAACACCCTAACACACTCACTCTGTTTTTAAAAGAAGCCTTTAGACAAAAACTGTAAGGTAGTTGACTATCTTATAATGGGCTCAGAGAAGGAAATTTGGGTCTAGGCTCCTGGTAGCAAGGAAAAGTACTGTCACATTAATCTAGTTTGTCATCTAACGTCTAAAACTGGCAAACTGTTACACCTAGAAGTTCTACTGAAATACGAAAGCTTTCTAATTTAAACTTCACCTTAAATGATTCACAGCTCGTCTCAGTTATGAAAGCCTTATTGGCACTTTTTCTTCAAGGGTGGAGTACAGCTACCAGCTCTTGCAAAATTCCCTTTCAATCAACACTTTATCAACTTGCACACACCATTTATTTTTGTATTCTGACATGTAGTTACTTATGTGCCTGAATACAGTTTTACATGTTCTTGTGCAGTGCAATATTCGGTGCTTTAAAGAGCTTGGCTTTCAATGGCTGTGTTTATCAGCAGTTCCAGGCTTGTTTTGGTGAAATGTTGCAAAAGCTAACTAACAAACACATAAGATTTGTTAAACCCAAAGTTTGCTTCCAAGCATGTTTTCAATCACTGCACAGCAATATCACTGGCATCACAATTGCAGATAAACTCTTGCTGGTTTGGAAACTCCTGGTTACCCCTGAGAGGGAGTTCAGAGCTCATCATTGCTGAGTAACGAAGTGCTGGCAGCCTTTAGAAAGCTGTTCCTCTGAAAAGCAAGATGGAAAGCTAAACTGCTATGGATTCAGACCCAGGACCTTCTCAGATTTGCTGAGGATGTCCCAACGCAGTGCTGCTCAGGGAGCCCCGAGGGGCACACACAGCCTGGCATCACCAGACACCCAAACTCTGCCTTCCTTCAGAGGTGCCAACTACCCCTGAGTCAGCAGCTTATCACTGTCACTTGCCAAAAGCTTCCACACCTGCCCCAACAAAGTCCATGCCGGCCAGCTCTTATTTGCATTGCATAAATTAAAGTTGTATAGGCTATAAAGAGGTGTGGCCTGAGGAAAAAAAAACAGAAAAAGAGATTTCCAGGCATGCTGAATAGCAAACTAGAATAGTATGTATTTTTTCTCTGCCTTTGAAATTCCACACCAAAATAAAGATTTCAAACCTGAAGCAGTGAAAAAAAGTAAAAAATAAACTGAAACAAAGTGAGCTTTCACCTCTCGAGCTGAGATGTGCAGTAAATTTAAAGCACATTTGGGAACGGTATGAAGCTATTTTTCATCTCTGCACTTCCTGGCTGAAATTGCAAGAGCCACAGGTGTCAAAGCCTCATCTGTGCAGTTTCAAGAGTGTTTACTTCAAATTGCTGGAGAAGAGAAGCAAAGACACCAGGGTACCTTCACCACTGACTTAGCACCTTGCTCAGAGGTTTCATACAGCTATTTCCTCCATCTGTCCACCAGGTAAAGGTAAAGCCTGCATATATACTATGAAGCCTCAGAGGCAAGGCACCATGGAAGCACAACATGCTGCTTTAAGCTGCCAAAGCATCTGGATGCAACAACAGTCAGCATTTCCCACAGCCATCCACCTAAACAGAAAAGCACAAGTAGCTGGCTTTGGGGACCAAGGGCTGCAGAAGACATTCCAGGGTTCCAAGTCCACTCTACTGCTGCTGAAATAAACTCTTTATAATTTTTCTTACTGCCCTTCACCCTTCTAGAGCTATTTCACAACCTTTGGCTTCAACTGAAATTATTTATGACTGCCGTATGCATGTTTCTTCTTGTGACTGTCGTTTTACTTTAAGAAGCTCCTTCCTTCCCATGGTTTTTGCAGCCAGCCCCATTCTCTCTCCAACTTCATTTTGCTAGGGATTTATCTAAGCTTTTGGTCTCTGCTCAGAAAATAGTCTGTTCTTTAATCATTCCTGGCCCTGCTCCAATTTGAAATTATCCTTCTCAAATGGGGGTGACTGGCTCTGCATAAACTATTACAGATAAATGGCAGGAAGGCTTTGTAAACAGCATTAATGCTGCTTTAATTTTTAAGGAAAGAAACTCGTCTGATTCATCCCGGGACACCAACATTGTCATTTCCAACTTGCAGCAGAAACCCACAGGTTTAAGTGGGAAATAGCACACAAAGTACTACCCTCAGCACCACTTCTGTTTCTCCAGAAGCACTTCTCCTGGCCAGTGGTCTCACCCTCTCTGTCACCATCATCCCTGCCAACCATGTTCCCAACATACCAGTGTGCTTTGCCCCAGGCTCTTGAAAAAGTCATTGCTGGTCCACTCTCTCTCCTTGCTGAAGAGCTTCACTAACAACCTCTCCTCATCCTGAGCACCCTCTTTAAAGGGGAACTACTACTACCTTTCCCTTAGAGCTCTCCCTTTGATACCAACTGCTTTCCCCAGGTGGATAAGAGCCTTCTGCAGAACATGCCTGGGTCCTGCAATTATCCCTTCGTGTTCTTCCCAGCCCTCCACTCACAGCTGTTGTCAGAGACCATCAGGCTGCCTGGATTTTTACTTTCATCTAACAGAGTTTTTCTTGGCCCCACCTCATCAACATGCATTCAGAAGCATTTCTTCAAAACTCCGTCACCAAACCCCTCCAATTTAGTTAAAAGCACAGCTTTGTCCCACTGACACCTTGGCGTTTCCCATGCAGCTGAGCCAAATGTCACATCCATGACCAAGGCATCTAAGGCCAGGCTGGACAGGGCTTGGAACAACCTGGTCTAGTGGAAGGTGTCCCTGCCCACAGCAGGGGGGTGGAAGTAGGTGATTTTTAAGGTCCCTTCCAACCCAAGCCATTCTGTGACTCTGTTAGACAGACCAACACCAGCACTGTGAGTGCCAGTCCCTGCTCACCAGCAAGAGACCCCCCAGCTGAGCATGCCATAACATTAACACATGGCCTGCACAGACATTTTTAGCCATTTCACAATTACGTATAATTAACATATTTTAAAAATACAGATTGTTACAAGCCCATGTATTTAAAACAGATTCCCCTTTTCAGTATAAAGTGCAACTCTGGAACTCAGAAAGTGAAAAATAATATTAATTATCATAATATCACATGCTTAAATACTCTAATTAAGTCAGACTAGATCTGGCCAATACTCAGATGAACTTCTTGCAAGGAAAAGGCAAGGCAAGTCTACAGAAATGCATGTAAGGAGCTCCAAAGGCTCATCTTTTTGAGTAATATGCAAACCCAGAAGGCAGTGACTACCAATTTTCATCTTCTGTGGCATGTTTCCAGAAGCTGTAGGTGTACTCCTGGCCAAAACCCAGCTTTAGTTATACTGTGTCCACCTACTTCTGAATTTCATCTGCAAGTTATTTTTCATGTTCTCTTTATAATATGTGTTGACTAAGGTTACTGGCACAGAGCAACTGATGTCTTCTGTCCAAGACCAGGTGTATTTGAAGTGTATGACCCAATTCAAATTTGTTTTATTATTTCTTACCATGTTATTTGGTCAAAAGACAGAATATTATTAACCAGAATTGACTAGATCATGGAGAAGCTTCACTGTAAAGAAATAAACTTGGATATCATATTTAAGTTTTTACCAAGCTTCAGTTTCTTAAATCAATGTAGATCAATAGCTAAACCTCCAGGCTCTGCCACCTGGCAGAGGTGCTCCCTACCTCCCTTCTGTGTTCTAAAATGGTTTTATTTGGGCAGCAATATCCGATCAATACCAAGATAAGCAATGGCAGTGACAAAACAGCCAGTCTTGGCCTGAAGTGCCTGGTTATCTCCTGTTTTTTCAGGGCTAAAATGGAAATACATTATTCTGGATACCCCAAACCACATTTGTGAAGGCTGAAGCAATACTGAAGTCAGTTAATTTGTGAATGCTCTCATATTAATAAAAATCAATGTTTTAAGTCTTAGCCTTCAACAGAAAATCTGATCTTTTCCCCCTCAAGTGACTGCAGAAACACCCTGCTTATTCCACTGCAGCCTGCAAATCCCCTTACTATCCGGTTTATAGTAATTTCAACCAAACCAGAGCTATATGAAATTACACAGAAGAAATGAGAATAAGAGCAAGATTTCCTGAAGTCATGAAAAATGATTCCTGAAATACTATGACACATTGGGAAGGAAGTGTTTTCCCAGCTGTTCTGAGCAAACTGTATCAAAAGCAGCTCAATCAGTGATTGTGCTGAAAAAAAAGTCAGTCCAAGATGTGGCAGAGATGAAGAAACCCTGAGTCAGATGATGCCTCTTGCCTCCTCTCTCAGTATTGCAATGCCTCTATTTCCTAAACACAAGTTACACATGAATAGTGTTGGTGTTTCTTTTATGTGAAGGGATTCTGTTTGTTTGAGGGGTTTTTCTTTTTCTTAAATATTCATTTGCTGTGGATACAGAACTAAAGTTTAAATTAATCAGAGAAATACTTACAGACCAAAGAATTATCATTCTTCTAGACACAGCGTGATCTATATTCCAGTAGGTAAATGGAAGGAAAGTGATATAAAAAATCTCTTCACCCAAGGCAGCTGAAAACTTGAACAAGTAGTAGTAGAAGTAGTTCTTCACAATATACTTCTGTGTGCAACCCTGGAAATGAGAGAATTTTATCATTTTAGTGAATTACAAAAATATAACAAACACTTAGAATATTTTAACTGCTACAGTTCCCAGTCGTTAAACCACATAGTTTGTTATAACAAGTGTCAAGAAATGAAGTTCAACTTTTACACTAGAATGAAGACTGTAGTGATAGCACAGCGACATTTCCTGCAGAGCAGAAATCTATTCAGACTAATTAAGGTAGCAGTCACATGAACAAAGACTTTCAAGAGATGGGATCAGCCTTTCCTCCAGGGTAATCAGGTGTATTACATAAAAGGTATTGATGTGCTAAGTTTGAAGTTTCTACATCTGTAGACAAAGCCACTGCTGCTTTCACTGGAAATGCTTTTCGAGGTGAAAAGCTTAAACTGCAATTACTGAACTACTTCATTTAAAATTTGCCTCATTATAGTCCCTGAAATTTGCTGCCAGGTGCTGCTGACAACAGCCCTCAACACAGCGTTGTTCCATGTGCCTCTGGCCCCGTGCTCCCGGTGGCAGGATCCTATGGGATCACCCCATACTGAGGTGCCACAGCTGGGAGATTCAGCTCCTACATGGGACTGGGCTCAGCAACCACAGCTGCACAGGCAGATCCAGGGGAACACAAGGCTCTGAGTGGGCAGAGAAAAGAGCTGCACCTGCCACCACCAGATTTTCACTCCAGTATTTTTAAGTAACAACCTCCGGGTTGTCTTTTTAAGCATTACCAGTAGATACACTGCAAACAGTGACACTTTAGCACTTTATCTATTCATTTTATTTAGCATGAAATTTCATTCAGTCTCTGGATTTGGCAGCTAGATGATTTCATTAGATGCACCCCACCTTAGATGCTTGTTTTCCCTCTTCTGAAAGGTGACACCCAGCCCTCCAGAGCTGGGAAGCCACACAAGAGCACACATTGCATAGGCCATGACTTTGGCCACTTGTTGGGTGTGTCTAGAAAAGGTTGCTGCTGCTGCTGCTGCCGTTTGGGACTAGGACACCACTAAGAAGCCTCACACTCTGTTAGCAGGAGCAACAGGCAAGTGCATCACATTTTGTAGGTAGACCTGTCACTTCAGGAAATAAGGAGATAGACAGACCGACAGACAGATAGACAGGAATTTTAATTCTGAGAGGAGCAAAGTAGCCAATCTAGTCTCACTACATCTTCCCAAAAACATTGAAAATATGTAAGTTGGCTATATAAATACAAGATGAAAGAACTTCCTAAAGATGAGAACTGAGAAGTGATCATGAAGGTCTCAGCATGGGCACACTAAGTTAAGATACAGCTTTGACATAAGCTTGTAAAACTCTCCAAATAAGAAAACTGTTGTGCTTGAAGCTGGCTGTGTAACTAGTTTACTAAAGAGAAACTCTCATGCTATGTTCAAGTGAGAAAACATAAAAATTGTCTAAGGAGTCTAGACATGCACTTGTGACTCATTGCAAAAGCCATTAGAAGTTCCAGTCTCTTCATCTGCTTTTAACGCAGAGATGAGGCAAACTGCATGGAGATGACAAAAGCAAGATGGAAAGAAGTTGCATCCATTCAACTATCACAAAAACTCCTACGACTTACTTAAATTGATTTTTGCATCAGTAAACAGAAAAGATGAGTCAACATTCTTTGAAATGCCAGGGTCAGAGGAGTGTTCCCCCATCTATCAGTCGCAGAGGTCACAGATGAGTTACTGGCATCCCTCTAGCACAACAGCTCTATGCTGTGGCTGGCTGCATGACAGAGCAATCTGACTGAGTGTCTCAAGTCTCATCTGCCACTTAGAAAACACCCCCAGTGCAATTAGCAGCTCCAATGTTTCTGTCTGAGATCCTGAAACTGTATTTAGTGACACTTAACACGGCCCCCAGAAAGCCCTCTTCTGGCACCGCTAACTCCTCACTTAAGCATTAATCTCCAAGGTACTGGGAATTATGTGCTTGTGTGCTTTAGCTCAGAGAGGATCAGACACATCCCTAAGGTAATGCTTTTATACTTGCAACCTCATGGGATGAGGGATAAAACTTTCTAATTCCAGTAACTGTTTTGTGGGGAAATGTATAGTTTATCAGGCTCTAAAAGAAATGTGGAGTTAAAAAATATTTGCAGGCCAGAGGCAGGTCCAAGTCCTTCCACATTGATTTTAAAAAACTTTCTTTTTCATTCTTCCATTTTTTTTTCTATCAGAAATCACACACATACTTGTTTGGATGTTTTTGTTTGGTTGGGTTTTTAACATCTTTTTTAAAAAACGTTACACCAGCAGTTCTGCATAGCCAGTATGTGGCAGGGGACAAACAGAGCCTGTCTGTGACATGATGCTAGCAGCCACATGTCAGGCACGCAGAGTGCCACAGAATCGCTCCACTTGATGCTTGGTAGAGCGTGGTAATGAAGTGATGTTTGCACTTGTGATCCCACAGCACTGTCAGTACAGCAAGCCTCCCCCATGCCCCTTCAGAGTGCAGTCAGCTCACACTTACTACCTACACCCACTATTTCTGCAGGAAGCAGAGTGCAGTGCTTTGTGAAGTGTCTTCCCTTTTTATTCTCATTCTAACCCCGGTGCAGAAAAATCCATCATTATTATTTGTGTTAACATTTTCTAATGTTCAGAAATTTATTCAGTCTCTAATTTTAAGTAACTCCTATCTTTAGACTTGGTTATTCTTAATGTACTGCAGTGACCTGATGCCTTCCACAATTCCTGAAGCTCTTTCAGCAAGTCAGCCCCTCCATCCATCTCCATTGCTATTCAGTCTGGATCAGAGAGGTTTTAATGCACAGCAATTAAGGCTGTAGGTAAAGTCAGAATTTTTAGAGCATTTCAGAAGCAAGATGCAATAAGCCTCAACATCTGCAGACACAGAAGACAGGTAATTTCACAAAAATGACCCTTCTCATCAACTGTAGAATATCTATTTTGAAAAACCTCAAGTGCTCAGGCCACAAGAAACTCTCATGGATGTATGAGTCCCCATAAATAATCTATCCAGCTACTGGCACAGAAAATGGCTATTGCAGGTCATCCCACATTTGCAGGTCTCTGCACAGGGGTGGGTCACCCACGCCAGATGCTGCCACAGCACCCACCCAACCTCCCTGGAGCATGGGATCATCCCCAAAACATTCCTGCAAGGCCAACAGAGCAGGGCAAACCAACACTGTGGTGGCTCTGGGGATACAATAACACACAATGACACAGCATAGGAGGAATCCATCATTTTAGAAACAATCTGTGTATGTAATGCTTAGCCTTCAAAGCTGACACAAAGGAACAGCAGCTGAGCCACTAACATAATAGATTAAAAATGTATTTTTAGGGGAAAAAAAAAAAGTAGCTGTGCAAAGATACTACTCCTTGCAATTCCTCTGGGAGATCTCTTGTCAGAGAGCAAAACAGGCCCCAGCTTTTCCTGCCCTGTCTCTAGACACAAGCTGTGCAGCATCAGACTTCTAAGGCTCAGAGTCTGACCCAGAGATCCCATTAACCAACACTCTGTTCTCAGCTCTCAATTACTTCGGATCTTTCAGAAGATGTACATGCTTAATTGAAGTTCTTGAAGTCCCTTGCTCCCCTTCCAACAGAATTGCCTTGCAAAAGATTAGGAGTTTCCCTCCCAAAGCCCCTAGTTAACATATTACAAAGTTTTCACTTTAAGGTTTTTTAATGTGGTAAAAAAAAGGGTACTAAATTTAGAGAAGCCACCTAAAATCAGGCACAAAAGAAAAAAATCAGAAATTCCAATCTAGATGTTGCTGTACACAAAGACAATATAAATCAGACAATTCAGCCCCACAGGGCTGCACTGTTTAGAGTAAAACCAGTTCGAAAAAGCTTTCTGCACTGGAGTACTCTGCATAAGCAGTCAGTGTACCAAGTTAAAAAAGGAACCTATCAAGTCACAACAAAAAAAAAAATCAGATATTGGTAATTAGATTTTTTGGAAAATAAGAAAAAGCAAAATCTATGATTATCAAAGGCTTCAGCTCTTCCATCCAACTGCACAACTCCATGTAAAACACATTCAGTTTCCTGAAGATCTAACAAATGGCCAAGAGCAGCCAATAACCCTCTAGCACCTATGCATTCACCTTCCCTGGGAGCACCAACACTGCAGCTCATTGCTCCATGAGGAAGGAACAGGGTGGCCAGGGAACAGGGGCTGTGCCCCAGTGGGAGATCCTGGTGTGGCCATGAGCCCCTTGCTGGGTGCACGGCACCCGGGGTAAGGTGAGGGGGGAGCCAGCCAAGGAGGAATACAGAGCCATGGAAGGAATTGCAGAGATGTCAGGAGACAGCAGGGGCAGGACAATAGAACACGGAGCCCACAAAGCACACACAGGGAGCCCCAAGGCATGAAAATACACCTAACTGAGCTCATACAGATGTGCAGCTTCCCACTCTGCTTAAATGCTTTAAAAAAGTAATTAATTTTTTAGTCTCTGCAGAACATGAGGCAGCCAGTTTTCAATAGCTGTCCAGGTTTACACAGCGTTGTTGGAGGGACACCTAGGGCCAGCTAAAACCTCAGAAATGCGGAGATGGAGACAAACAGAAATCACAAGAAAATCCCCCTTAAATGCCATAAAATTTTGTCCAGCTCTGCTGTTAGCAGCAAGTCCTCATTGACCAGCACACAGAGAGGACACCTCCAGCTCCCAGCTGTTGTGCAAGCAATGACAGCAGCACTCCTGGTGCAATGAGCAGGGATGTGGCCTGGAACCATCAGCTAAAGTGGGAGGGGGTGGGAGCTGGGTGTTCCTCTGGTTCCAGGGTTTTTCCAGATGCCTCCAGTCCCATCTGGGTCGCCAAATACTGATGCCTTGTAGAGGCTGACAGGGAACAGAGGCTAGACAGAGTGAAAGGATAAAGGGCAGGGATTTATTGAAAGGTCTTCACAGGGCACACCTTGGGCAGTGCAGGAGTCTCGCAGAGACTGCACCCAGGATGGACACAGTCACACGTTTTTTGGACAGATATCAGNCATATCATATCAGAGGTTAATTGTCCAATTACAGCTTCAGGCAGTGCAGTCCCATTCTCCCAACTCACTTTTGTTTCCATTTCTCGGGGCCTGAGACAGTGAGGTGTCCTTGATTCTCAGGCCTAGAGAAGGATTGTTGTGTCTGACCAAAATGAGAAAAGCAGTTGCTAACACTCTGTATGGAGTTCAGCGTTATACACTAAAGAATTGCAGGATTACAAATATATGAACATATAAAAGCTAAAATCCTAAGTCATCACAGAAGCAAGACAATCATTGCATGAGATGTAACAATGCTCGAGCTTCAAGCCAGAGAGTCACAGCACTTTCAGTGGTGTCAAGTAAAGAACCAGCAGGGAGCTTAAAAATCTGGCAGAATCCTGGTATTTCAGCAATTTCTTAACTCATTCCAAGCACTAAAAAAGGCCATTACATAAAACTCTCAGCAAGGTACCATAGAAGAGCAGTGCTGCACAGCCAACAGCACCAGGGATGGCTGGAAGCAGTCAGGCTGAAAGGGGCTATGCTTTGCCAGACCACGGGCTGAGACCACCCAGAGAGAGAATGGGAAAGGTACATGCAGGTCTCCCTCCAACGCCGTCCCCCTGGGCACAATGCTCATCCAGTTAATCCCTCACACCAGCCACCACCTCTCACATCAGTATGTGTTCATCCAAAGTCTCCCCTTCAGCCCGTAAAGGATGGTCAGCTGAGACAGATACACACATCTGCACACCAGCACACACCCAGCACACTGAAGCTGGAATGGGTCCAGAACACAGTTAAGACACCTCAGTTTAAGTGTGAAGAGTTCATTTTTAAATATCCATATTATTTCCCTTCCACTCTGATTAGTAGCTGGGAGATAGACTGAATTACAGGTTTTATTTTTGTATCTTGCTCTGGAAGTAACATGATTAGCCTCCTTCCTAGCGCTGGAGGAACACATATAGAAGTAACAGAATCTGCCAAGTCATTTAAATGTAAAGTGAAATAACATAAGACTAGAGTTGACAGAGCATTTGTTTAGGCAATTAATAGGAAGAATCAAGGAAGGAAAAATTGATTATTTTGTCTTCTGAAAAGAAAGCTGTCTTAAAGAAACAAAAGTAAGTCTCTTTCAGATAGAAAGGGGAGTGGCTGCTAAGGAGACTGAGATTGCTTGTGAAGGACCATGCCTGCAGTCGCTGGAAGGACAGCCTCACATTTCCTGACAGACAGCCTAAACCAAGGCTGGTCCAGCTTGTCCACCAAGGATGGATGGCTTACACTCCCACCACTCTGGTGGAAGTTTGTCTAACCTGTCCTTACTGAGCCAGAGGTGGAAACTCCACTGTTTGCTCCAGCCGATCTTCAAGTGCTTTGCTCTCCTGCCACCTAGCCTGAAACTTTCTTGCTGAAATTTAAACCTGTGGCTATTTTCTTATCTATTGCAGACAAGGAACAAATAGTTTCCTTCCTGTGAAGGCTGACACAGGAGAAGGTTGTTACAAGCATTCAAAAAGGACATAACTGTCCTCTCTTCCACTCCCTAATCACCTGGTAATTCTTACAGGGGATACTGAGCATTTTCCAGACACAGCACCTAACATGCCTGTCTTGAATTACAGAGCCCAAAGATCAGATGTGACACTTCAGCAATGCTGAAGGAACAGTCCTGCACAATGTCATTCATTTTGTGGGCAGTTTTCAAAGGTTTGTCACCATTGAACCATGTCAAACCTGTGATCTCAAACAACTGATTTTCCTCCATGAAATCTCTACCACATTTATTGTTTTCCATTCTACAGCTGAGTCTACACCTGCTTCTTCGATAAGTATCTGCATCTATTGAATAGAAGTCAATTTTCAACCATAGCTTCAGACTGACAAGACTATTTGACTTCTGTTCTCATCCTCCAGCCTAACTGCAGCTTCTTTAAATTCATCTCACAGGCATCATGCCTCTCACACCTAGGTTTCCAGCTAATGATTTCCACATGGCTATGAAACATGTTCTGAAGACTCTCATCACTTTCCATCAAAAGGTGTCCATTGTGGCACTCAAACTTGCAGGCCATTTAACTTCCTATATTCCTTTCTTAGCAGATGCCTGGAGAGTTGACATCCATGATTCAGAGAATCAGAATAGTTTGAGTTGGAAGGGGACCTTTAAAGACCATCTAGTCAAACCCTCAAACCTACCAGCTCATACACTTTGGAGCTTTTCCTTGTTGCTATTAAAAAGGCAAGACAGTCTGACCTTCCTCCACACAGTGGTGTCCTGGGATCAGAATTATATTTCACCCCTTTTCTTCCAGTATAATTTTGAGGAACTCCAATAGGTCCACCTTCCACCATGATCTTCAGGCTTTTGAGCACACACCTGTATGCACCTTTTCGACATGGAGGGCAATGCCTCTGCATTTATTTCCCTGGCTGCTCTTTATGGAAGCTGTTCCTCTCATGGTCATTCCAGTTGCTGGAGTAACTCCCCAGAAGCCCAGTTGTAACACTTTTGTTTTGAATCACTGATGCGTGTTGGCAGCATTTTTCTGCCGAGAAAACTGCACAACACCAGCATAAATAGGGCTGTACACTTCTCCTCCTTGATGAGCTCACCCCCTTCATTCCCTGAGCCCTGCTTTGCCAGGCAGAGGTTGAGCAGGTTGGACACAGCTCTTTCAGCTGCCCTGACAGATGTGGTGGGTGAGCTTCTCGTGCACTTTGGCATCCTCCCACATTCCAGGAAGAACTGGCCAATTTGTGCAATATGGAAACAACAGGGCAAGAGAGGCAGGCGAGGGAAGGGCAGAAGGAAAAGGCTTCCTTCCTCCCTGTTTTACAGTGGAAGAACAGGTTTATTTAATTGCATTTTAATTTAGGAGAATTAGACTGCAATTTTGTGAGGTGAAACACAGAACCTGCACCTGGAAATGTCCAAGGAAGGTATTTTAAGGATTAGATAGCACCAATGTCTGTGGACAGAGGGAGGAAAAGGCAAGTTAAGAAACAGAGAGAGCAAATTTTGGACAGTTCAGAAAGAGGGTGATTCCAGTTTCAAAACAGATATCAGATTCCTCTGAAACGCTACTGTACTTCATATTTCCAAAGGTACAGTGTTACTAAAACTGTTTTTGGGTAGAAGGATGTGCCACAAAACAGCAGCTTTCCAACACTACAGCATTAGATGGTCACCCTGCCCACACACCCACCCATCTCCCTCAAGCACCACCACCTCTTAGTTTTGACTTCCTGCCAAAACCAAGTGAGTCAGACTGTTACTAGGGCCTGCATGGCTGCTGGATACCCAAGGTGTTCTGCAGAGATACTGAGGAAGAGAAATGGGAAGACTCTCACTCACTTTTGTCCCAGCACACCAGGTCTGAGGAGATCCTCAAGAGAAGCTTAACTTGCAGGAATGGCCAATGACCATGGAGAACCAGGACTTCACTGTTACATTTCTTTTCAGAGCAAAATGCTTTTTCTCATCTTAAGATTTTATTTTAGAAATTAGCTATAGCCTGGAAGTTTGACACCATAGATTAATAGCTTATTTCTACAGAGCAGCATCATGAGTCCAGTCAGCTAATTTTGCACAAAGATTAGTTCCATGGCAGAGGTCTGTTCTGAGAGGCACAGAGCAGCAAGGCTTCTGGAACATAAACAGTAACACCATACCATTTTCAGACAACTAAACTATTTGTTTTGATCTCTTACAATCAGACACCAGCACAGGGTGAAGTGACTTCTTCACCAGAAGATAGTTCCAGGATTTGAGTCAAAGAGCAGTTTGTTAAGGTAGTGCTGAACAGAGCTTTGGGTTAAGTACCCTCACATATATACCAGTCCTTTGTCCGTGTGCTCCCAAAAGGCTCAGATCCCTGTCAGGCACGAGGGACATGTTCAAACTGCAGCTGTGGCTGTGGAGAGGCACATGGGAGGACACCTCAGCAGCCAGCTCACCCCTGGGAGGAGAGCTGCAGATAAGATGTTCTTAATTGACTTGCTGCCTCGTTATTAGTTGCAATTAGTGCAGGCCATGCCAATGTCAGCTCTGTTTCTGATGGGGAAACACACAAGGAGACCAACACGTAACCTGAAGCTGCCAACCAGTGCTGCTCCAAGGCCGGGGTCTCCTACCCCTGAATGAGCGGCTCTGTGGCTGCAGCCCCCTTGGCACTCCCCCAGCCAGCAGTGCTTGGCACAGCGCTGTTGGCACTTTTTGGCAGGTGCTCGCAAGCTTTAATACTTCAGTCAGTGCCAGTTCAGTACTCACCCTGGCACCTCAGACCTGCGGGTGGCATGGGTGTCAGCTGCCCTTCTGTAAGGACTCCCTTCTCCTCCCTAGACCCTTCTTTCAGTCTTTTGCTTGCTCTGCCCTCTGCTTCATGCCACACATCCTGGTGGGAGGACGTATATTTGTCAGGGAACAGGTTCCTCACTGCTAATGCCTCTGGGCCCTTTCCACTGCAAGCATCCAGGCTTTGCTCTTGTGGCACAACTGAGATGTCTGACACTGCCTCCTCCTGTAAAATAAAGTACCCAAACACTCTCCCTTTGCAAAGGCAAATGGCAATGGGAAACACTAATGGCACTCCATCTCTGAAACTGGTTGACATAAGTAAGCAGTTATAATTCCATTAAGTGGAGCAAGCTGCGAAGGGGATAAAAATGACCTGGCCTGGGGTGATAGTCACCACTTCCTATGTGCCAGAACCCACAGGCTCAGGGAACCTTGTTAACAGTAGTTTGCAACTGCCAGCTGTCTTCGAAAGGAAGGATTAAACATTTTTTTTATATATATATAGTAATAAATATTCCAAAATTTAGTAATAAAATAAAACAGTAATAAATCAGCAATTTAGCTCCGTATTAAAACATTCACAGTCCTCTACGTCTAGGCCAATAGCAGTTTACCTTGGGAAAGTAAGTTACAGGTGCTAAGTAAACTGAACTGATATGAAACCCTTTAAAGCAGGAAAGTGAACAGACATTTTAAATAAAAATTTCACAGTTTAGACAACACTACCTGTACCCTCTAGACCTCAGATTTACTTGCCATAGCAGTCATTAGTCACCTTCCACTGCCCAGATGACCCACACACATTCCCTGCAGAGCATAAAAATGAGATAAATCGAAAGAACTGGCTGTCCAAAGGAATTTTCCAGAACACATTTTCTCTGGCTTCTTGTCTGTTAAATCTACTCCTGTTCTCCAGAGACTCAAATGAGAAAAACGACAGCAGATTAGCTTTTATTATTCTGGTTGATATCTGAACTAATGGCCCAAGACATTCAGCAGAATAATAAAGCAGTAAGTGGCTCACCTCCAAGCACTGGAATAAATCCTAGGATCCTGACAGCTCCTCATTATGAGGTCCAGTGGCCTCCAAAAAGATGACTCAGGCTGTGAGCCAGGAAGCACTGAGTCATGAAGCACATCATCATCATCGGTGTAAGGACTTGGGCTGCCAACATAGCCCCTCGTGTGCTGCTGTCCCAGCACCCACTCTCTCAGCAGCAGGCACCACACAGGATATCTGTTGCAATCAGCTAAGTGTCACAAATTTTTGTTAGCTTCAGGTGTTTCTGCAGCAAGGTCCTGAAGATGAAATGGTAATAAACAGCACACATCTGTCTTTGCAGCCTGTTCTCCAGAGGGATGCCAGGCTGCTCCCCGAGGAGAGGCAAACCCAGTGCTAACAGATTCTCACAGGGCTGCCACACGCTACTGAATCTCACATGTGACTGTACTGTCATATTCCAAAGGACTGTCACTCAGGGCTGGCCAAAACCATCCCATGAAACCATCTCATTCCTATAGATTAACACTATCCCTTACTGGCTGCTTAAACCTCAAACCAAAAACTGGACACTTGCAGGATGGTGAAGCTCCCTCGGCAGCCACGCCAGGTAGGGGAGATCTGACCACGGAGCACCTGAGCACGGGAGCGGTGCTGGGGAATGTGAGCCTTGTGCTCAGCCCATTGAAACAAGAAACTGGATCTCATGTTTCCCCAGCTGCAGCTCCAAACTGAGGAGCTTCCAAAAGTTCAGCTGTATTCTCTAGGGGAACAAAGTGTTAGCACTTGAGGCAGAAATGCCTTGCACCTGTTCTTCTAGCAGTGCTCATGGGCTTTTATCACAAGGGTTTGCCTCTCCTGCTGAACCTACCTCAGCTACCACCAACTTACTGCTGCATGGAAAGGGAAACAATGTGAAACCAAGTAAGCCTGCAAAGCAATTTAAAAAGAAAAAGCAAGACTCTGAGGCTGATGCAAAAATCTATTGCAAGGGACCACCACAGAAGAGAAATCTTGACTCAGGCTCTAGAGCAAGCCTGCTTCAAATTACCAGCCATCCCATCACACCAAAAGCAGTATTTCCATCTGTATCTTGCAAGCAATTGACCACATTTTTGGGGACTGTGATACATCCGAGATGGATGTGCATTTTGTACCTACCTTCTCTGTTTCTGTTACCATCACCTAGTTATTATCCTCCTCACCTACAGCATGAGCAAGAACCATACAATCACTAAACATCGTCAGGCAGTTTGTAAACATTGTGCCAGTTCGGAGCAGTTCTGACAGTTAAGGAATAACTACAGTGTAAACATGAACTGTACTCTCTCAAAGGCAGAAAGACAGATCTTGAGATGATAAAGCATCTGGGAAAGGAAGAGTGGAGAAAGACAAACAAATCTCTACAAAGAACTTTGAATAGGAGGTTATTTTTTTCCTTTGTTCCCTTTCATTCAGGCTATCAATTTCAGGAGCAAAAGTCCACCAGGAGATTAGAGATAAGCAAAGCTCCACTTTTTAAACATATGTGGCCTTTATTTGGCCACTCACAGAACACCAACTTCAGGTAGTAAGTTGGTGTTTTTGAGAGCATAGCTTGAGGATTTCATGCAAAGCATCAGGAAAAAGTTTGAGTTGGAAGGTTCCAGAAATAAATTCCTTGTGAAACAAACCAATAGTAGAAAGCAGTACAGAAAAGAAAGTAGTATTAGCTAGAGACAGGATAATTACAAGATGTTGCTCTCTTGTCTTCTGTAGTAATAAACCCAGACAGTTTCTCCACTAAAAACCCATAGATTCAATATCTAGCCCAAGCCAGGACGTAAACCCAGTTAGTGTGTTGGACTAGCACCATTCTGTATCATCCACGGATAACAGAGTTTGCATTGGAGGTATTAAAAAGTGATTCTAAATGATCTGGTACCCAAGGAACATCAAGAACATGGGCTAGGTGACTGATTCAATATTTAAGAAACACATGCAGCCACAGCTGTCACATCTAAGCATTTCATTCCTTGTCTCATCTCATGGCAACTCCTGTGGGGCAGGCAGGACTGATTTACAAAGATTCAGAAACACAGCCACTCATGCTGCTGCTGGCCACTGTAACCAGGCCTTGTGGCTTTTTTTATTTACAACACACATTTAATCTCCAGGTTATATATAAAAGAAGATGCTGACAAATCGCGAGCAGCACTCCTGGCACAAAAGTATGCAATAATTAAAAGCCTCCTTCTTCCAGAGGAAAAGCTATTCTGTCTTTTTACCCTTTTGAGGCATCCTCTCTTTCTCTCCATGCAGTATGGCATCTCCCCCTACTAGGTGTGTCCATCCCCTCCCAAACTGCCCCTAGCTACCAGCCCTCAGCTCCCTCTCCCCGCAGCCTCTCCAGAGGGGCCACTCTGGCACACGATCCAGCCCCTGTCAGATGCAGGGGCCTGAGAGCTGACACTGGAGAAAGGGGGGATGTCCTGGGGAGATGGAGCTGTGGCAGTCCCATTGTCCAGTAAGCCGTTCACATTTTCTTCACTGCATGCAATATGCTCTGTTTTTACAGGTTTAACCTAGTGGTTGTCCAAGAACTTATATAGGAGAACCTGAGAACCTTTAAGACTGTTGTGACAGTAAAGACCAAGCAGTGTGAAAGTTACTACCTCACAGAAATCAACTGTCCTGACAACAAGGACTTTGAAACTCCCAAGTTTCAGGAAGGGATGGATGACAATAGAGCCACACAGAGCTACAGGAGGGAGATTCAGGAGCAGCACTTTAGCACCCTTCTGCAAATGCCTGCAGCTAGCAGCAGGAAAATGCCACTGTCCATAGAGAATTCATTGCTGAGGAATTTGCTATGTAAATGAAGCTCCTGAACCTGCTTATCTGCAGATACATCAGGGTAACCCCAGGTCATTCAGCAACAAAGAAGGGGTCTGAGCCTTAGCCTATGGGAGATCCAAATTCACTTTTCACATTTCTTGTCAGGTTGCAGAAGACCCTCCTTGTAAAAATGGACTTTTCATTTCCAGTTTTGAAAAAAGGAACAGAGAGAACCTGTATTTATAATTCTAGCACTTCATTGAAACACTATTCAAGCCATTACTCCCATCTCCATTTTGGGGGTGTTTGAGCCCAGCTTTCATGTTTCAGAAGTGAGTGTCATAATTCTATGGAAACAAACCCTTCTATCTCCAAGTTCATGGAATCTCACCCAGAACACATTCACCCTTCACATAAAGGTAATTGTGCCTTACTTCATGAAACCCAAAACAATTGCTCAAGGTGAACAGTTGCATTCAGGTAGCATTAACTTGAACAGGATTTTAGTATCAACACTGCTACATGAACTACGTCATTGTTCAAAAGAACGCAGTGACAATAAATCTTTTAGTGAATTATCTGCATAGTTTACCCAAAATAGACCTTACTGTAGTTCAGAAGTGAACAGACTGAACTACATCTAATTGAGAGAGTCAAGCGGCAGCTAAGGAGGAATTTTAGATGCTTCAAATGGGAATCTGGGCTCTGGATATGGAATAGGGAAGGGTAAAGTAGTATGAAAGGGAAGGAGTGGTAGAGTTGTGACATTCATGGCTGATCCATGTTTATGTTGAAGGTAGCGTTTGGAAGCCCATTATCACATCTCCTTTCCAAAAGGCACCACAAAGCGATCTGCTAATGAATTCAAGTCATTACAGTAAGAGAAAAAGCAGGTCGTCCGACCTGTACACATGGGTTGCATCATACCCTTCCCTGTTCCCTTCTGATACACAGGAGAATTACAGACCGTGCCGGGAAACGCCGCGACCTGCCTGGCCAGGGGGAAGCGCAGGGAGCTGAGCCTGTCTCCATCGGCACCTGGGCTGCAAGGAGCAGGGATGAGCCGCTCAGAGCCCAGAGCGGGCAGCAGCAGGGCCGGCTGCGGGCACAGCCCCATCCCAGGCGGACGGCGGGGGCCGGGGACCGCGCAGCACCGCGGCGGGGTGCGCCCCGCAGGGAGAGAGACCCTCGAGGAACAGAGTTGCTCCTTCCCAGCCGCATCCCGGGGCGAGGCTGCGGTGCCCCCCAGGCCCCTCTGCAGGCAGCTCCCGCTGGCACCCACCGCCCCATCCCGGGGGCGTCAGCGGCGAGGGAGCGCAGAGAACCCAAAGACGCAGAGAACCCGAAGACGCCTCCCCGGCGGGGCCGGGATGCGGCACCGCACAGCGCTCCCCGCTCGCAGCCCCAGCCCTTCTTCCCTCCGCCCGGCCCGGGCAGGCGGCGGGATGCAGGGGGACTCTCTGGGGGCACCCCTGCCCGCAAAGTGCCAGGGCGGCTCTGCTGAGTCACAGCCGGGCCCCCCCCGCCGCACTCACCTGCGGGCCGCGGCCGCTCCGCATCCCGCCGGGGGGAACGCGGCCGGCGCCGGCCGGGCAGCGCAGCGCGCCCGCTCCATTGCAGACGCCG
>VWPU01009977.1:440-17022 GCA_013398955.1 Callaeas wilsoni | reverse complement strand
CGCTGGAGGAGCTGCGGGCGCTGCGGGTCGCCCTGCAGGCCGTGCCGCCCGCCGCCCTCCGCGCCCGCCTCGGCGAGCACCACCTGGGGGCGCTCTTCGGCCTCCTCGCCGGCAGTGACCGGTGAGCTCCGGCGCGGTGCCGCGGCCCTCACCGGCGCCGCCGGGGCTCCGTCGCTGTTCTCCCGGTGCGGGGGGTTCCTGCCGCCTCCCCGGCTCTATTTCGAGGCGAGAGGTGGCACAGCGGTGTCCCTTCCCTCAAGGGCTCGGTTTTCTCTCCGTCCCGCCCAGGGAACAGGTGTCAGCGTGCGTTTCCATCCTGGAGAGGCTCCTGCAGGCCCTGGACCCCCTTTACGTGATCCAGAACCTCAGGGAAGAGCTGCAGAAGGGCCTTCTCCACCCCGATGACTCCGTGAAAATCCTCACCATGTCCCAGGTACAGGGTTTCCTCCAGGAGGAGGGGACAGCTCTGTGGTGAACTCTGGATTAGTCCCCACCTGCTCTTTCCTGCCTCGGTTTGTGATAAAAGCAGGAATTGTGTCCTTCTGCACTCCTGCCATTTAGGATAATTACCGTCCAGTGTGTATATAAAGCTCTATGAGATGTCAGTTATAATGTACAAAACTATGTCCTGACGAATGCAACTTGTGAATAAAACTTTGGCCACGTGTCCTGGTTCAAGCTTTCCAAGCCAGCCCTGACAGCAAATGCTGTAGCAATTAAAAGCAGCGACATTTTGATATTCAGGATACTTTAAACATGATTGTGGAAACACCAAACAGGCTGTGGGAACTTGGCACTTGTTGCATTAATTTAAAAGAACAGGATTGTGGGGTGTTGTGGTTTGGGATGGATTTCTAGAAATTCAGCCAAGAGCAGCTGCTCAGGTGTTGGCCAGTTGAGTTTTGATCAAACTGTCAGAAAATGGTGATTCTGGCTTTCTGTGCAGCTATTCCAGTGCTTGAGTATCCTTTAAGTGGAAATAAATAATGTTTTAATGTTATTTTCTGTAATTCTTTGATCAGGTTGGAAGGATTGTTGAAGACTCAGCTGCTGTCACAGAAATTCTCCACAGCCCTGAGCTGTTACGGCAAATCATAAACTGCATTGGTGGAGAGAAAATAGCAGTGGCTAAAGAGGTAAACGTGGCTTTATTGTCCCATTCCTCTGCATGCTGAGGTGGTTGGATGACAATAACCATAACTAGCTCTCGTCAGAGGAAATTGAATTGTAATTAAAATGAAATGTATGGCTATAGGTAATAAGTTAATGAAGAACACTGCAACTAGGCCTGATCATCTCGGATTTTCTTCTCTGTGTGGTTTTGTTCATTTTTTAGTAACAAGCTGCTGGTTTTGCTTGCAGGCCATCAAATCTCTGTCCAGAATAGCCCAGAGCCAGGAGGGTCTGGAGGCCCTGTTTGGGAGCAGGTTGTTGGGTGACCTGAGGAGCGTCATGGCCACGAGTGACGTTGTTCGCTACAGAGTCTATGAGGTGGGGGAGGCTCTCTGCTGCTCCTGGCTCTCTGCCTCGTTTTTATGGCTTCTAAATCAGTGTTCCTCACTGCTTTACGTCCTTTTCTTCATGTCTGTGTTTTGCCAAGGCTAGAAAGGAGTAGGAAGATTACAGCAGTGTGGGCTCTCATGGTGTCATAACTTCTCTTTCCCATTTTTTGGGACAAAAGGGTGAATTACTGTTTATTTTCTAACTTGTAGTGCTTAAGGCATTGGAAGAGCTACACAGAATTGCTAAAGACACCTTAAAGTGTTTGTTTCTCTGAAAAGTAAAATAGTCTCTTAACCTTTGGGTGTGAAGTGCTGCTGAAAGTTCTGGAGAGATGCCAACTGTCAAGACTACTGATGTTTGGCAAAGGAGAAATAATACAATTTAGCCATTCTAGAGCTTAATGGAGATAGCACAGAAAGAGCTGATTGTGAATAGAAATCAAATGTATGTGCTGTGAACTTGGAACTCCTTCTGAACTTGCTTCAGGCAAACGTTTGGGTTAATGATAAAACTATGATTAAGTTCCATATTTAATATATATAGGGTTAATCAGCACTATAAGATGTATTTGGCTGTTAATGTGAGTTATTATAATTTTTTATAAACTGTCCTTTTTGCTTTTATTTAGTTAATTGTGGAGATTTCGTCAGTGTCAGCAGAGTCTCTGAATTACTGTGCAAACAGTGGGTTAATCTCTGAGTTAATTGGGGAGCTGACTGGAGAGGATGTGCTGGTCAGGTATGTTGGTGAGTTTGCCAAGGAGATTTCCACCGTCGTTAAAACTCTGATACTCTGACAAAACAAACGTGTTTGTGTGTGTTTCTTGCAAAACCCTTTTCAGAAAAACGCTCTGTCTGCCTCTTCTTAAACTGCCTTGAGAGTGAAATACTTTAATTTGTGGATGAAGGTGGAGTGATAATTGCCATGTTTGGCTGCAACAGAAACCCTTTAAATTCTTTCACAGATCTAAAGAGCTGAGTGAGCTTGGAGGAGTGTTGGACACTTGGGGTCATTCGTTGTTTTGTTGTTAGGATTTTGTCTTATGGGTATGGGGTTTTTTTGTTAATCACTGAGTGCTTCAAACCCCACGTGAAATAATCCCAGATAACCTTGTGTGCTGCAGAGCCACGTGCATAGAGATGGTGACCTCGCTGGCCCACACGCCCCAGGGCCGGCAGTACCTGGCGCAGCAAGGAGTCATCGACAGAATCTCCAACATCATCCTCGGGGCAGAGTCAGATCCCTTCTCCAGCTTCTATCTGCCAGGTGACACCATGCATTCCTTCTTTCCAGGGTTTGCTGCTTGCTTTGTTAATGAGATGAATGGAGAGAACTGTTAAGCCTCTCTGTTGAAAGCTCAGGGGAAATTTTGAATATTAGATTGGATATATAAAATCTTGAATATTTAAAAAACACTGAAGGACAGCCGACACATGATGAATGTTCCTCAGTAACAGTGGTAAGATCTGGACAGCCTGTGCTGTAGCTTTAAAGTTTGTGTTATTGTAGCCTTTTTTAGGAGTACAAACATCGTGAATTAAGCAACAGTCAAAATATTTGGCTCGTTGCTTAGTTCTGTCTTTATTTTGAGCTTTTTACCAACACTGTTCAGACTTAATAACACATGTTTAGGAACAAATCAGTCTCACATTAATGTACATTTAATTTTACATTGCCGAAGTCGCTGTTCTTCCACTCAATGCTTTTTTTTTCTTGTTTTCTCAGGATTTGTCAAGTTTTTTGGCAATCTGGCTGTTGTGGACAGTCCCCAGCAGATCTGTGAGCGATACCCTGTCTTTATGGAAAAAGTCTTTGAAATGGCAGAAAGTCAGGATCCAACCATGATTGGAGTGGCTGTGGACACACTGGGAATCCTGGGATCAAATGTGGAAGGCAAACAGGTTTTACAGAAAACTAGTTAGTATCTTTTTTTTCTTTAGTAAAACTTTCTTGGTATAATACAAGGGTGAATTGGTTTGGGGTGATACAGAAAGGAATTGAAAAATGTATTCATTTATCTAATGAATGCATTTGTAATGTAGCTGACAGGTAGCTGTATTCCTATAGAGATCTGGCTGAATTAATTAAAAGCACTTTGTTTTTTGTTTTGAAAGGAAGTAGATTTCAAAATCTCTTCAGCAAAATAGGGCACCAGGCCAAGAATGCCCCCACGGAGTTACGGCTCCGGTGCTTGGATGCCATTTCATCTCTGCTTTACTTGCCTGTAAGTTGGGGGTTTTGTCTTTGTTTTTTCTTTAAATCTGCAAGAATGAAATCATCACACACCTGAGTAACTGTGAGAAGACATTTTGCAGCCTCTAGGCTGGGTAACCGTGGTGCTTTCAGTGTTCTGAGTCATTGATTTACTGTTTGGAAATTCCCTGATTCGTTTGCTGAAAGGTTTGCGTTTGTTTGTAAGGAGCCAGGTGTTCTGAAATGTTAATAAAATAGGAAGTCAAGACTTCACTGACAAGGGAATGAGAGTTAAGAGGTTCATATCCTTGTGCTCAAAGGGATAGGGGCAAACTGCTCCAGTCCCTGTGGTGTTCTCTGGATCCAGGGATCTGGGTTAACAGTGTAGCTCTAAATGAGTGACTGAACCATTTGAACACATCCTGAAAACTTGAAAGCTTGTCATGATCCTAATCAAACTCTTTCATTTTTTTGTGATTTACATAGCCAGAGCAGCAGACTGAAGACCTTTTAAGAATGACTGAATCCTGGTTCACATCCTTGTCCAGCCAGCCCCTGGAGCTGTTCAGGAGCATCAGTACTCAGCCATTCCCTGACCTCCACTGCGGGGCTTTACGGGTGTTTACTGTGAGTGCTTTTGGTTCTAAAGATCGGGGAGTAACTTGTTTTGCCATTCAGTCTCAGATTTATTTCTTTCTTCGAAGTGAGCACCACAAACTTCTTGTTAAAGCCCAGAAGTGGTCAGAAGAAGGCTTTCCCTCATGCCCCACTTGCATTCCCCACTTAAATATAATGCAGCAGACACTTCATGTGTGTAATGCTACTTTTCTAATACATTGGAAGGGGGGAAAGAAAGGTAAGAGCTGTGCTCTAAGGTGCTGCTTCTATACCAGAGGCACTGCTGTGATAATTCCCTTAAAACTTTGAAGATAAGCACTGAGCTGTGCTTGTTCTCCAGTGTTAAACCCTGCTGCTTGATTTGAGTGGTGGTTTTGTAACCACTTGTGGAATGAGTATCTCATTTAATTTTCCTGTTCCTTGTCTGTGTAACAAAACTCCTACTGTGTAACTGCTTTTTTTGGGATTTAAAATGTTTCCCCCCCCCTCACATCTTTTGTCTTGCTGTTTAGGCTATTGCAAATCAGCCATGGGCCCAGAAGCTGATGCTGGACAGCCCAGGGTTTGTGGAGTACGTTGTGGACAGATCTGTGGAGCCTGACAAAGCTTCAAAGGATGCCAAATACGAACTGGTGAAGGCCCTGGTGAACTCCAAAACCATTGCAGAGATCTTTGGGAATCAGTATTACCTGAGGCTCAGGGCTTACCTGCACGAGGGCCCCTATTACGTTAAGGCAGTTTCTACCACAGCTGTGGAAGGAGCAGAGTAATGTCCTTGGTGTCTGGGGTCCCCCTCTTGCAAAACAGTCCTGGCACAGGTGTTGAGGTACAAGGTGGAAAGACTCTCCACACTGGAGGTTTTCTCTTTAAAGGAATGTGAAGATATTTTGACTCTATTTGAAATGAGTCAGGAGAGCCAATTAAAGCCTGTTTGGTGTTTCCCCCTAAAATGTCATGGCAGAAGTTCTCTGTGTGCTTCATGAGACAGGTAACCCAGGTGAGCACTTACCAGTTACTGGCTGTGTTTTATTTGGCAGAATTTATCAGTGTTTGGTTAAATTGTTCTTGGGTTTGGAGTTTCCATTGTGTTTTCTTAGTAGGTTACAGTCCAGTTTAAAAAAACCCACCAAAACACCTCAAGGTTTGTAACCTCAGATGCTGCCATAATTTCTATTCTTTTTTAATTCATTTTTTATCTGCCAGAGTTGGCACTTGCATGGCACTCTCTGTTCTGTCAGAATCCTGTTGCTGAATAAGCCAGTGACACTGCCCACATGAGGGAGTATGGACTGGATTTTCTTGTTTTCAACCTGCTGGATGTGAGTCTTGCTGGAATAAATAATCCTAAATATTGTTTACATTTTCTGCTGAGGAATTAAAAAAAAATAGCTTTTAGCCCTTTCAAAAACAAATCAATGCACTCTGTAGGGATCAAACCCACCTGGGAGCTCTGTCTCCCTTGTTGGCTGTGCTGTGGGGTGGCAGCTCAGTTCAGTGGCTGGAGCACTACAAGGCTACTTCAGAACCAAATCTTGAATTGTTTACACTATTTTTTAACAGAGATACAATTTTTTTAAAAGTGTTATTTAAAGAAATGTAGTCGTTTAGTTACCTGAGTTAGACTAAAAGGGGTAAGAGCATGAAGCTGTTGTTTTGAAGGGAGTGAATGAACTGGGGGTATGGAAATGTGGCATCTTAGGAAGTTGGAATCTTCTTTTAAAGATGTCAGAACTGTGGGAGAGAATCAGGACTGGCTGGGCACTCCAGTGACACGTGACAGGTCTTTGTCCATAAACAGACACCACAGGGTACTCTATATCAAAGGCTTGTATTCTTTTTGTTGAGGGGGGAGCACAATAAAACATGAAATGACTGCTTTGGGGCTTGTTTTAGTGAAGTGTCAGCCAGGTGTAGCTGTGGAAAGAGCTGGCCCCACGTGCCTGTGCTGCCAGGGGAAGGAGGAGGATCCTGGCCTGCAGGAACTCTGCTTTTGCCTGTGGTGGTAGAGGTGCAGCTGGCATTGCCTGCCAAAAACTGCTGCCCAGGAGTCCAGGTGGGCTCAGGGGAGCTGGGGGAGATCCCTTCATGCTTGCTAAGCTGTCTGAGTGGAGGTGAGGTGCCTTGTTGCTCACGACCCAAGATGTACCAGAGCTGGCATCCTACATCCCAGTGCTGCTGCTTTTATCCTAAATGTGCCCAGTAAACAGCTGCCAGTGAGAAATGCACTGCCGTGCCTCGTGACTGGAGAGAGCAGGGGAGCTTCACGAATCCTGCATCCAGCAAACACATCAAAGCACTAAAAAGGAAATGAAAAGAGTCTAGAAGTCCTTAGCTTGCACTTGTTCTGGGCAGTTCAGCTCTGTTATTTTAGGTGGCTTTGTGTGCTGGTGGCTCTGTACGAGCTGTGTGCTGAAATGTCAGTAAAAGAAACCAATATATAAACCTGTTGTGCAATTCATGAGTCTCTTCCGTGTGTGTTTTCATCTGGTGCTTCTGAAGGCTACTCTGTGCTGAGTATTTAGCATCTGCTTTGCATGGTACGTTTGCCAAAGACAATATTTTAGAATGTGCAGAGATGCCAAACAAGGGGGTTTTTTTATGTATACACATATGCTTTATTTTACTGAGCTTTGAGCTCAATGTTGATTGATTAATTGATCACTTTCCCCTTATTACTCACATGCAGTTCCCTGCCCATGCTGTACATTGCCATATGGATTACATGCTGCTGTGTCTGATAAAAAATGACAGAATTGAAGTGTGCTGTTTTTGTCACCCTCCCTTAAAGTAACAGGTGGAGATAACTGAGGAAAAACCAGAAATGGGATGCTGGAGAATTCAGGTAACATGCTGAACATTTGGTTTAAAACCCAAAAAAACCCCAAACCAAACCTTGTCATTTAATGGATGTTAACAAGCAGCATAACTTGAGGAATTTCCACGATGGCTCAGTGTCTGTTCCTGCTGGAGCTGCTCTGTTTCTCTGTGAACCAGCCTGCTCAGAAGCAGCTCCTTTTGTGGATGGAAAGCTTCCCCTTTGTTACAAATCTCGTTGGAAGTAGGTGATGCCTCACCCAGATAAAAAAGGAGTTTTGAGGACTCAGAAGTCTGAAAAACCCTGGATACAGACAAAGTCTGTAGGAATACTCTTTTTTACTTTCATGCATGCACTCGTAGCTACTTAGAGAGGCAGAGTACATCCAGTTCTGCTCTGTCACACGCTGTAACAGTGAGAATTCATTCGCTGTTGAAGGGAAAAGAGCAGACTTTGGGAGGGTGTCCTTAGTACTGAACGCTAACAGGATAACACAGCTGATAAAAGAAAATCCAGCCTCTGCAGAAGTTCAATCTTAATTGACAAAATGAAGGACCTCGTTTTTTATTCTGTCCAAGTTGAACTGTTTGAACTTATCAATGTAGGTCAGAACCTTGCAGGACACCAGGCTGTAGTAGGTTTCCAGTAAGGAACAATCTTCCCCATCGCTCGTTTCCTTCCAGTCCTTAAATAGCTCGTCCTCTCTCATGTCGGAAGAGGTGAAAATGAATTTATAGCAGCATCGATTGTAGCTGATGTGCTTTTCCCCAGAAAAGCGGGAGCTGTGCCTGGCAGTGATGCCGGCTCTTTTAGCACAGATTCCTACAAAAGCGGCGGGGGGCACCGCCAGTGGCACCTCCCTGGCAGCCACGTAAACCTTGCGAGCCACGTCCTGGGACATGAGGAAAGCGCTGCCGTGGCAGAAATCCGGGTAAAACTCCTCGGGGTACTGACGGATGGGGACAAAGCCAGGGCTCCGGGGGTCCCTGTCAGGCACTCCGTGGTGAACCACCCTCCCAAGGTAGATGTCCTCCAGCTGTGTTAAGCTCAGCAGGTACCCAGCCAGGCTGGGAACACCGACAAACACGTCCTGGGCCGTGTGAAGGATGTACCTGGCACGGGGACAGAAAGTCACCGTCCACTCCACGCTCATCAGCATCTTCTGTGTCTGCGTCTGCGGGGAATCGATGAAACTGCCTTCAATAATGTCTTGGTGCTTTTGGGCCTCTTCACTGATCTCCAGCTGGGTGCTCGCCGAAGCTGCCTTTCCTACAGCAAACAGAGTGAGCACGCTGTAACCCCTGGAGGCTGTCGCGTTGCCCCAGGTCTGCCTGATGGCATTGCGCCGTGTCCTGTTCTCTGGGCTGCTGCAGACAACAATGAGCAGGAATATCTCTTGACTGGAGCATGTCGCTGCAGTGCTGCTGGTGTAGGAGAGGTTGGCCTTCAGAGGATCCAGATCCAGCTTCCTGGCCCGCTCCCTGATCTCCAGAGCCTTCGCGTCGGTGTAAGAGAGGGGCAGGGAACGCAGGAAGTACTGCTCCAGTAAATCTGCCCCAAAAAGCAGCACGTGGAAAAGCAAGACATTGAAGAGGATGAAGCACCACTGGTGTGTGCGGAGCCTGCAGAGTGTCAGCTGGGGAAGAGGAACACGGACACTGAATTCTCTTGCCTCAAACCAAAAGGCTTTCCCTCATTTTATGATATATCCATGCAAAGCAACCACAGCTTTCAGCCTGTGGTCTTTGTATTATTAGTGTGAGGCTCTTTTTCTCCTAGAAACTTAAGGAGTCTGTTTCTTGTGGCACAGTGAGATCCCAAACTAAGAAGGACATTACTGTGTTGAAAGCTGCTTTCTGTGCATCCATGTGTGGAAATACTAAAGAATGACTTGCTATTAATTTTTGACTATTTTTAACCTGTTACTGAAGGCCTGAGGTGCCACTTAGTATGTGTCCTTGAAGGAGAACTTTTGGTACTTGGCCTGACACTGCCCTATGAAAGCTGGCAGGGTTAGAATCCAGAGGGAAAGGCCAGGTCGGATGGGGCTTGGAGCAACCTTGGTGTGGTGGAAAGTGTCCCTGCCCATGGCAGGGGGTGGAAGGAGAGGATCTCTAAGGTCCCTGTCCTCCCCAGTCCTGTGAAAGCTGTAAGAGGCCGAAGCACTTACCTGCATGGTGCTGGAGCTGTCCCTGCAGCAGGGGCTCTCTGGTGGTTTCTCCCTGGCAGCGGCTGTATCTGGGTCTGCAGGATCCAGTTACTGCCCGGTACCTGCAGCCTGGGGCTTCCACCTCGCCTGCCTGGGCGGAGGAAAGATGATCCCAGGGGCCGATCGTGTTGCAGCCACATAAAACACAAACCAAACAAAACCCTGGCCTTTCCCTTTATTAATTTCTGGCACTCTGATAAATGAGCAAATGCTGGGGCTCGCTTTGTGAAAGGATCCCTGGTACTGTTGTGAGTCTGTTCTTGATCTGCCAGTTTGCTGCTGGGCCTGGGAGTTGTGTTTTTCACAGCTGTGCCGTTGTGGTGTTGCTTCCCCAGTCCGGGGCAGTTGCTGAGCCCTGCGCATCTCCTGAGCTGGAGCTTTGGGGCGTGAACTTGGGGGTTTGCCTTGTGTGGGGTCGTGGAGGACGCGCCAAGGCCGTGGGTGCTGCTGTGCTGGGCTGGCCCTGGCACATGGGGCTGTGGCTGTGGCACACGGGGCTGTGGCTGTGGCACAGCGGGCTCTGGCCCTGGCACAGGGGGCTGTGGCTCTGGCACACGGGGCTGTGGCTGTGGCACACGGGGCTCTGGCTGTGGCACATGGGGTTCTGTCTCTGGCACAGGGGGCTCTGGCTGTGGCACACGGGGCTCTGGCTCTAGCACACGGGGCTCCGGCACACGGGGCTCTGGCCCTGGCACACAGGGCTCTGTCTCTGGCACACGGGGCTCTGGCACCGGGGGCTCTGGATCTGGCACAGGGGGCTCTGGCACGCAGGGCTCTGGCACATGGGGTTCTGTCTCTGGCACAGAGGGCTCTGGCCCTGGCACACGGGGCTGTGGCTCTGGCACAGGGGGCTCTGGCTGTGGCACACGGGGCTGTGGCTCTGGCACACGGGGCTCTGGCCCTGGCACACGGGGCTGTGGCCCCAGACAGGCTCTGCCTTGGGCTGCTCCGGAGCCTCCGCGTGTTGCTGTTGGCTCAGCCGCGGCTGTGCCGGAGCTGACGGGGCCGGGGAGCCGCAGGGGCCTGGAAGTGCTGCCGGGGGAAGTGCCAAAGACACCACAAACAGGATGGAGGTGTCAGCAGGGGGACAGTTGGCTTTGGCAGCGGGGCTGTGGAGCACCGAGGGGAGAGGGGTTTGTGGGTCTCCAGCAGCGCCCTGGGGGTTGGGTGATGGCAACGCTGCTGTTTGAGGGGTAGATCGAGGTGGGAGGTGTCAGCCTTGTGGGAACTCCAGCCTCCATTAGAGAGCAGGGAGATCATGATTTCTTTTTAATTTTGAAAAGATTTCTCAGAGGTCAGGGTGCGTTTCTGTTCTGCATCCTTGGGTGAAAGGAGAACGCGGCACTGCTCTGGTTTGTCTTGGCTGGACCGTTGCAAGGCTCCCTGGAGCATCCTTAGGGCAGCCTGGATTAGCCCAATGTCCCAAGGAGATGGAGAAGAGCTTTGATTTCTGCCTTGAGAGGTCCAGGGTTAATCCCCAGCTCTGGCTGAGCTGCTCAGCTCTCCCAGCTGTGTTGATAGAGGGAACAGAGGAATTACAGAAGAAGCCAGGTTCCCAAAATCTGCTCGCAGCTTGGAAGTGCCTCTTGTCCCACTGAAAAACCCAAAAACATTCACAGTGTGCAAGTCCCAGTGTGGACTTCTGCTTTAGGCTCTCCAAAAAGAGGGAAAGCTTCCCCAGAACTCCTGTGTCAGCTGGGACACAGCTTCATCCAGCCCAGCCTCACACTCTGCAATCCCCACAGAAGTTGTGCTTTGAAGCTGGGTGAGCTGTCAGCACGGGAAGTGTCAGTTAAATGTGTGCCCCGAAATAAAAGGCTAATAAGGAAATATTTTTTCATGTACAATAATACAGCCCTGCAACTCCAAATACCCATTCTGGGGAAAAAAAAAAATCCTTCTTTGAAGATATTCTGTCTCCAGCTAAATCATTTAATCAGCAAATAAATACCAGCGTTTGAAACCTCTTACATTAAAAATTGAATATCCTAAGAATAATAAAATAATAATAATAATAAGCCCCACATGTGTATCATCCCTGGTGCAATTAGGCCCAGCATGGTGCTGGCAGCAGTGCTGAAATCATTCCTTTATCACTGCTCTGTGGTGGCAGCAGCAACTTTGATACCAAATATATAAAATTAACACTCCCCGACCCCAGCCAGGGCACAGGCAGCTCTTGGATGTGGGTTTTTATTTATCCACAGAGCCTGGTAGATTCCCACTGGGAGAAAGCTGAGGAACAGCAAGGCAAAGAGTGCTGGAGTGGAAAATAACGGAGTCCCTCAGCTGCAGGAAGTTTGCCTCGGGGTGATCCCTCCGTGGCCTTTAAACCCAGGTTTCAGGCAAACACAGCACCCAGCAGCTCACGTGTGACCCTGTCTCACTTTTCAGAAGGGTAAAGTGAAGCTCATTCGGGGAAATCCTCGCTCCCAGGGAGATCCAAGGGTTTCCTGGAGAGGAGTGAATTCAGGACCCTGGAAGGGCTGGAGTCAGGTCAGTGGGGGTAGGAATGCTGTTCCTACAGCTGCACTGAGACCCCTGCACAATCCTGGGGCTGTAAATTAGGCAATCAACCAGGAGAGCAGGTTTAGCAGAGCCACAGGGCTAGAACTGGCTTTCTGTGAGATGTTTTCACATTTTCCTTAAATTTTATGTCCAAGCAAACCTCATTACAGCAGCAGGGATGTAACGCTGTAGGAGCTGGACCTGTCCTAAAGCTGTGAGTGTTCACCCTGAAGGATGTTTGGATTTGGTTTTTTGGAGAGGACGTATTTTGTGATACCCAAAGATCAAAGCAGAGCTGCCAGGAGAATGGTGGGAGATGCTGTTGAGCAGGAGGAGCCCGGGGCAGGCAGTGGGTGCTGCAGGGGAACAGCCGAACCTGCAGCTCCTTAAAACGTCTCCTAAAGTCTCCTGGCTTCCCTCCCAGTGCTGGGAACATTTGGAAGGGGGAGCAGAGCCTGGCTTCCCTCAGTTCTGCTTGACTTCCCCTGGTGAAAATGCGAAGGCTTCGGATGACGCACCGTTCTCAGGCGATGGAGCAGGAGAGGGCGGATGGATGGGACTGATGGGGAAAATCCAGTGGAAATCGAGTTCCCCAACATAAACTCGTTCAAGTGTAATAGCCTGAGCTCAGCCTGCCCTAGATGACCTTCTCTGCAGGGTGGACACCCCTCTCCGTGCCCACCACAATGCCCCTGCTCTCAGGCTCTTCCCAAAAGCCAGCTTGATTCCTACAGGCAGGTTTTCAAATTTTCACTTGCTGCCTCCCGCTCAGAGACAGGTGAGAACCCTCTGTGGAACCCACCTGGCACAACATCCCTTTCCACTGTGCCCTCATGGATTCACTTGGCTGATTCTAAGGCTCACAGATGCCCCTTGTCACCCCACCAGTCCCCAGCCAGGATGCTCTGGGAACACAAAGCACTCCCAGGTCTCCAAAGTGTTTTGGATGCTACAGGATCCTTTATTGCAACCTGCCTTTTGCAGTGTTTCACCAGCACACGCGGACCTGAGAGCACGAGGGGCTGCAAAGGGACCTGTCTGGTTTTTAATAACAGCATCAGTTGCAATAAATAGAGATGGTTGTTTAGGTCTTAGTCACCTAATAGCAATGTTTGTGCTTGAAGACATGATTCAGCTCTTGCAGGCAGTTCTTCACCTTACATTCTCCATGGGGTTTGGGAAATGGTGGAAGAAGAGGCTTTGCAAGAGTTCTACAGTGCGTGTTTCACTTGTTATTTGATATTTAGTGTCCCTTTGGGTATTAAATATAAGTAGGGAACTGAAAACCAAGCCAATAAACCTGAGCACTGCCGCAGCAGACAAACAGCTCTGTGGCTCCTGGTGTGCAGATGAAGGTGTCTTTGCTTCTGATTTAACAGCTCGGTTGATGAGACTAAACCCATGTTTTTATAGCCAAGTTTCCTGCGTTCTTCTTTTTCCTTTGAGTACATCTGTCTAGGAGTTACAGCGCTCTCTCCTTTTTCATGGTATGTTTGATTATTCCTTCTTGAGATTAATGACAGCTTTGACAGCTCCCTACCTCTGTATTCCTGGATAACGACAGCCTCAGCCCCCTGTGTGTTCTGCAAGTGCTGCATTTGGCCTCGGCAGCACTGACTGAAACACGAGCTGAGTGGAAAGAGCACAAATTTGTGTGAAATGTTGAGTTGTGAGGCCACAGGGCCGAGGAGGTTCCCCAAGTGGTCTCCCTGCCAAGATGTCAATTTGACAGAAAAGTTGCTTATTTTGCAGTGGACCATAAGTTTCCTTGTTGTTATTAATTCTCAGACTGTGACATGTGAGTTGCTTTTTTGATGTTCTTTTGGTGCTTTTTGCCTCGCCCTTTCGTTCCCTGCAGCCAGACTCAGGCTGTATTTGTGCCTGGCAAATGGAGATTCATGAAACTCATTTGACACGTGCAACATCCGCAGCGTCGGAGCCTCGACTCAGGCTCTGCTTTGATTAAATTCAGTCCACGCTCTGACAACATTTCCAGCTGGGAGCAGACCCAGTGTCACTGTTCCCGATGCTGTGGCTGCTCTGCAGCACTGGGCAGCAGCTGGAGCGTTTCTCCTGGAGACCTCCTCGCCCTGGGGTGTTGGGGTCCCTGTGTGTCTGTGTGATGCACCCAAAAAGGCAAAGCTTGCCCAAGGTCATGGGGGAAACAGGAGCTGGGTGAAGCTCTTGGGGCTTAAGGGATGCCCCAGCCCATCCTCTCCAGGTGCTGGATGGATCCAGCTGTGCTTCCTCTGGTGCCCCGGGGCTGGGGAGGGGCTGCAGCCGCCCAGCCATGGCCAAGGCTCCTGCTGATGGGGCCGTCCCCATCGGCCTCATGGCAGGGGGTTATGGGGAACTGGAGCAGGGCAGGGACCCCCCGACACGAATCCCTGGAGCCCTGTGGATTGCTGGACTCGGATGATGTGCTCTGCAGAAGATGAATTTCTCTCACTCTCGCCTCTGACTCATCCCACTGTTGCCTCCCACAGATTTATTTATTGTTCTCCCAGACACAGAAACAGCAGAGTTGAGCCTCCCTGCCCTGTGCCAGGCCCCTCCTCGGGCAGCTGGGCTGGGATCTGTCACAGCAGCTAGGCCTTCCCCTGCACTCATCCCTGAGGGGTCTCAGGCTGGGGGTTTGCCCTTCGTGAGCCCTCCCGTGCTGCTCCCCCAGGCTGGCTGTGCTCTGGAGAGCTGTTCACACACAGCACCCGGCCGTGGAAGTGGCACTCGGCATCCCGGGATGTGCCCATTCCCGGGTGTGCTGCTCGTTCCCTGCCCAGGCGGAAAACAGCCCCTTTTAATGTGTGCTCTCCTGCTCCGGGGTGCAGCAGGAATGTCGAGATGCTGAAGGGGCTCCCCAGCAGAGCTGTAGGGACTGAGGGAGTCGAGAGGAGGAGGAGGATGGTCCCATAGTAGGTACATGAAATCCTGATTAATTGTATTTTGTGTTAATGACTGCTGGGAAATGAGGACTTGTGGCGTTTTGGGGAGTGCTGCAGCTGTAGACAGGAAGAGCCTCATGCTGCCAAAATTCTGATTGATGCCTTTGCTGAGAGCACTGCCCTGCCTTCCCCCTGCCTTTCCCGCCGGCTTTGGGGGTGCAGGGAATTGCTCTGTGCTGGAGCTGGGAGCAGTCCCCAGGACAAGGGCTCTCTTTCCTTGGGTGACATGCCACCGGGTTGCTTAGCTTGTCCCTGTGGTGGCCTGAGCAGCTGCCCTGCTCATGGTGGGACTGGGGTGGCACCAGTGCCCTTCGAGGCCAGGAGCAGGTGAAACCAGTCCCACTCTGCCGCTCAAGCCCCAGCTATGGATGGGGATGTTCTCTTCTTCTGGCTCTTTCTCCTTCATTTTTCATTTCTCTCAGCATCTAACTGTTACAGTTTTAAATAATTCCTCCCCCACGCCTGTGTTATCACCCAGCATGCCAATACGCTGCTGTGCCACCCACCCCTCTCCTCCCGGAGCTGCGCGTTAACGTTTTGCACCAGATAATGTGAGGCAATTAGTGAATGGAGAATAACCTTCCCACTTAAAGCAGGATGGGTTGGGAAGCATCACACGGGCGGATTGCACGGGGAGCATTAATCGCTTTTCTCTCCAATGACTCCTGGTGTAGGAGAGTCCATATGGAGAGAGAGGAGGAGGAAGAGATGCTGCGGGAGAAACGAAGTCTCCGGTCCTGGAGAGAAGCGCAAAGCGCAGCGCATCCGAGTGGGGGCACTTCCCTCTGGATCCCGAGCCTGTGGCACAGCGGGGGCGGCGGCATCCACCGTGTGCCGATGGATCACGCGAGCCCGGCAGCGGCGGAGGAGCAGAGCGAGGGTGGGGGATCCCGGGGTCAGCGGCACTGGGAGCTGCTGGGCACAAACCACCGCTCGGGAAGCAGCGAGATCTCGGCGTGGACGGTGTCACCTTTCCCCGGGTGTGACTGAAGGGGGCTTTGGTGTGTTGGGTGACTGAGGTGGCAGGGGCGCGTTGCGCAAGGCACAGGGGCTGTCTGGCCACTGCGTTTCTGTGGGAGCAATTCCTTTATTGGGGTGTCTGCTCATCCGTGCAGCTCCGGGGTCCCGCAAAACGGCACCATAATGAACTCCCCAGCGCCCACGCAACGGCCTGGGCTCGGAAAGAGAAATAAAAAAAGAAGCAAAGAGGAGGGGAGTGTGCCCGAGCTGGGGCAGAACGACCCCCGGGCCCTGCTGCCCACGGCCGCCCCTGCCGAGTGCGGGGGCTGCTCGGTGGGAGCCGCTCGGGGGGTGCTCGGTGGGAGCCGCTCGGGGGGTGCTCGGTGGGCGCCGCTCGGGGGGTGCTCGGTGGGAGCCGCTCCGAGGCCGCTCCCTTGGCAGCCGCTCGCATCCGGCCCCCTGCGAGCCGACACGGTTTTGGGGCACTTCCACTCGGCCACATCATTGCTGGTGGCACCTGCTGCCACATGGGGCTGAACTTGGAGGGGAGGGAAGGCACCTTGGAGCCCGTCCCGTTAACCCTTTCCTGGAGGCGGTCGGCTCGCTTCCAGGCTGCCCACGCTGTCCCTGGGCTCGGGGCCATTCCCCAGCGGGGCCGTGTTCTTGCAGCAGGACCCCCGGGAAGATCAACGCTCCCGGCCCGGCCGCGCAGCACGGCACAGGAATTCCCGGGGCTTGGCCGCGCTGTTTGCTTTCGGCATAACCCCGAGGCGCAGCAGCGCTCAACACAAATATTTGTGTGGGTAGTAGGGAAAAAAAAAAAGCAAACCCAAA
>VWPU01009975.1:0-40249 GCA_013398955.1 Callaeas wilsoni | reverse complement strand
GAGCACGAGGACCAGGAGCTGCTGAGCCTGGTGAACCTCAGCAACGAATTCGGGGAGGTGACTGCTGCTGGCAACCCCGCCGACTTCATCCCCGTGCTCCAGTACCTCCCCAGCCGCACCATGGAGCTCTTTAAGGACATCAACAGGCGCTTCGACACCTTCGTGCAGAAAATTGTGCAGGACCATTACACCAGCTTTGATAAGGTAAGGGCGGAGATGCCTGCAAGTGTCCCCCTGCCTTGCCCGGCAAAGCACCTTGGAGCGCTCCGAGCCGCAGTTATTCCCCCCCACCCCCTCCCCAGCACTATTTGGGGCAGGTTTCCCCATCCCTGTGTGTCCACGGTGTCCCTGAGCCACCGGCTCTTCCCCAGGAGCACATCCGGGACATCACGGACTCGCTGATCGGGCACTGCCAGGAGAAGAGCGTCGGGGACAATACCCACGTCCAGCTCTCCAACGAGAAGATCATCCACATTGTCAACGACCTCTTTGGGGCAGGTGGGAATGTTTCTGAGGGCACAATTCGATCTCTGGGATGAATCCCAAAGCTGGAGGCTGGGTGGGGACGTGGAGCTGCCGGGTTGACACGTCGGCCGCGTTTGGGTGCGCGGAGCTGCTGTTGGGCGCCGTCCTGAGCAGTGACCAGAGCTTTTTGGTGGCAGCTGCTGGGCTGAAACACCCACTCACCTGTCCTCCTGTGGTAACTAACTGCCTTTTCCATGCCCATCCAGGCTTTGACACTGTGGCTACTGCCCTGTCCTGGAGCCTCATGTACGTTGCGTTGTACCCCGACATCCAGAGGAAGATCCAGGAAGAGCTCGGTGAGTCCATGAACCACATTCCTACAGGGCCAAACCTCTCCGCTCAGCCCCGATCCTGACCCTCTTCCCGCTCCACCTCCCCCAGACCGGACCATCGGGCGGGAGAGGCGGCCGCGGCTGTCGGACCGGGGCACGCTGCCCTACACGGAAGCCTTTATCCTGGAGATGTTCAGGCATTCCTCCTTCCTGCCCTTCGCCATCCCGCACAGGTACGGGCTGGAGCGGCTGACACTCTTATTTGGGGGTTTTTTTTGGAGTGTTTTCCTGGGAGGTGCCGTTTTGGCAGGGAATTGATCCCTGTGAGGGGGAAATATTCCAGCTCGTTGCCCTTCTGGGGTTGAATCCTTCGTTTTGAGGGTGGTTTCACCCCAAAAACCTTTTCTGGCAGAACTCCCCTGGGTTTATATTTCTTCCTGCCTTGGGAGGAACCACATCGCAACTCGTCTGGAACGAGCTGTGAAGTGAAACTGGAATTTTTCTGCTGGAGGAAAGTGTAACCCAAGACTATTTAATCTCCCGAATATAATCCGGGGCTTTTCCTAGCCAGTCCTAAAGGCACAAACAGGGCTTTGAGGACGAAACCCCTGCAGGGCTCGCCAGGATTTGACTCATCCTGGAGCTGTGGGTCTCCTCTAACTTCCCATTCCACCCGTGCTTCCTTCAGCACGACAAAAGCCACGGTGCTGAACGGCTACTACATCCCCAAGGACACCTGCGTGTTCATCAACCAGTGGCAAGTGAACCACGACGAGTGAGTATTCCAAACCCCCCCCGCTCATCCTGGGGGCTGCCGTGGGTTCTCTTGGCACCGAGGTCACGCTGATCCTCGTGCCAAGGGACGACTGGATCACGCCCGAAAAAGCAGATTGGACCAAAAATGGTGTGGGTTTGATGCTGAGCCCAGCCTTGGCTCTCCTGGGCGTGGAGCTGGTCCAGCTTGACTCGGCCCCCGGTTCGGCAGCTCCCCAGCACCAGGGGTTACCTAATTTATGATTCGTGATCCGAGCTGACAGTTCTGGATGTGCTCAATGGGAATGAGCACATCGCTCGGTTCCCTTTTTAAGGGAGAAAAATGTCCTGGCGTGACTCTGTTAAGCTCGATGGGCCCGTGTTGTGATTGCCGATAATCAGCTTTGGGAATGACAGGGTGGGGGCTGGAAACCAGAGCCCCATCCTGCCCTTGCACTGCTTCCCAGCAGAGACATTCCAGCGGGGAGTAAAAGTTAAGGCTCCATACAGGAGCTGGTTGCCAGATCAAAGCTCAAGGTGTTTGTATCCAAAAACCCCAAGAGGCCGGAAACCTTCCGATATTCCTCCTGCTCCTGCATGAGCGTGGAGTGGGAATGCTGTCCTTAGGGCAGAGAGGATTCCACGTATCCAAGCAGAAATTCCCAGCTGGGATGCTGTTAAATCCCACCTGGCACCTCCCAGCAGCCGATCTGGGACGGGTCGGGAAGTTCTGAGAGGATTCAAAGAGGGAAAACCCTCTGGCCTCCGTTTTTCCTTTCCGAAGGGCTGCCGACTGATCCCTGTGCTGAAGCTGCAAGTTCTCTGGCTGCTGGAATTAAACGGATGGAATTAAATCCACCTCCGGTGCCCGCCCGGGCAAACGCAGCCCGAGCCTGAAACAGAGGCTTCAGCAGGCTGAGCTGATGCAGTCTGACACGGGGTTGGCGTTTTAGGTCGGGGACAGAGCTTGCCAGGGGCTGTTGTGGATGGCGGAGCGGGGCAGCGCTGCAAAGCTTCTCACTGCAAGGAGAGGCCTTGGTCACTGTCCCCGTCACGGCGGCTCAAAACTGAACTCAAAACCTTGAGTCAAAAACTCAAAACCGTGCCCAAGGGCTGGAGCCCTCTGCTCTGGAGCCAGGGTCTGGGGACACCTCAGAGCCCCTTCCAGGGCCTAAAGATGCTCCAGGAGAGACGGAGAGGGGCTTTGGCCAAAAAGTGCCAGCACAAGGGAGAGCGGCTTCCCACTGCCAGGGATAGATGGGATATTGGGAAGGAATTGTTCCCTGTGAGGGCGGGGCTGCAGCTGCCCCTGGATCCCTGGAAGTGTCCAAGACCAGGTTGGGCAGAACGTGGAGCAGCCTGGGCTAGCGGAAGGTGTCCCTGAAGGTGGCACCGGACGAGCTTTCACGCCCCCAAACCGTTCTGAGATCCTGTGACCAAACAGCCCCCTCAGGAGTGTCTCCTCTCTGCCGCAGGACCCTTTGGAAGGAGCCCTCAGCCTTCAAGCCCGAGCGGTTCCTGAACCCCGCGGGGACAGAACTGAGCCGGCCGGAGAGCGAGAAGGTGCTGTCCTTCGGCCTGGGCAAGAGGCGCTGCATCGGCGAGACCATCGGCCGCTGGGAGATCTTCCTCTTCCTCGCCACGCTGCTGCAGCAGCTGCACTTCAGCCTGCGGCCCGGCGAGCAGGTGGACGTCACCCCGCAGTACGGGCTGACCATGAAGTACAAGAAGTGCGAGTCCTTCCGGATCGAGCGGCGTTTCGCCGCCGCGAGCTCTCCGTGAGCCGCTGGAGGAAGCGTTGCCTGCCGGAGGGAAGCGGAGGGGTCGCCGCTCGGCCTTGCTTTCGCGGAGCCTTGCTCCTCTCCTGGGAGCGGGAGCTGGGAGGGGGGATAAAGGCGGATTTGTGGGGCTCTTCCCAGCCCCCGGAGGCAGCTCCATCACCCCTTCCCACACGGATGCTCACCAGGGCTCTCTTGCAGAGGTCCCGGCGTGGTGCAGCCTGCGGTGGGGAGGAGGATGCTCCGGGGGGATATGGTGGGATGTCCTCCGTCCACCCAAACGCGAGGAAGGCTGCGGGTTCCTCTCGGAGAAGCCCGGCCAGCCTTATCCCGCGGGCCGACAGCTGCTTTTCCAGCTCCTCCCGCCCGATGGGAACGGGCGCTTCCTGCTGCCTTCGGAAAGGCTCTCGAGGCTCCGCCAGGACCCGGCCCGGGTGCGCCCACACACTCGAATTCTTGAATGTAAACTCAGGGAGCAAATTCCTGAGTGTTCCTACCAATTAAAAAAAAAAATCACGAAAACCCACCAGCAATGCCGCTCTCAAATTGAGATATTAAATCTATCCCTACCACGAAGCCTCCTGGAAAATCTCAAAGGACTGGGAAAAATGGGACAGGGGACAGTAGGACACTCCTGGCTTTCAGACTAACTGTGTGTTTGCTGCCTTTTTTAATATCAGAGTCTTTTTTTCCTTATCGAGCAGTAGATTTCGATATCCAGACCGGTAGAAGGAGCAAGGGCTTGCGGGAGATGCCTTTTGCTGCACTCGGCTTCAGCCGGGGGGAAGGTGAAGCCTCCCGGCAAACGGAGCAGCAATTCCTGCCTGTTTGTGCCTTCATGGAACGCAGCCGTGTGCTGGGATGGAAACTACAAAATATTTCTAACCCAATAAATACTTATATGAACATTTCTTATGTCTCCTTCTGGTCTTATTCCACTGGGAAATGATTGGGGTTTTTTTGGGGGGAGGAAAAAACAACCTAGGTCTCTCTATAGTCTTTAAAAATCCGACTTGGTGTGTTGGATCGGGATTTGTCCTATGGGAAATGAGTGGGCTGTGACACCGGTGGCGCTGGGGGAAGTTTTTCATCCCAACGGGAGCTGATTCTGGTCCTTCTCCTGCGTAAAGCCTCAGCTGGGATAGGCAGAAAGGGGATGCCAAGCTCTGGGTGAGTTTGAGGCTTTGCCGAAAATCAGGAGCAGCTTTCCACCCCTGGAAAAAAATGGGATCAGCAGGTCAAACCCGGCCTTTCAGGGAGCGATCCATGGGGGGATGTCTCATGCCATCGCCTTGCTTCACCCATCCCCATCTCAGAGCACCATTAAACCCCAAGCTTTGCACAAATTCCCTTGAAAAACAAACCAGAAAAAAAAAAAAGGGGCAATAAACGTTAAATTCCCGTAGAAATAACAGGGAAAATTTGGGATAATATATGGAATATGTATAATACACGGGAAGTTGGGGTCTGTTCCTCCCTAAGTGGCATTCCTGCAGGGATCAGCCCTCCAGGTTTCCAGTCCCCCGGAGCGCGGAGCTGTTTTTAATTGGGGTGTGGGGGCGCGGAAAGCCGCGGCGGGGCAGGGGAGCCCTTGCTCACCTGCGGGTCACCGGCACCGGCTGCCGTCGGAACGCTGCTGGCTTTAACCCGTGCGCTCCCAGCCTCGGGAAGGTGAGCGGCGGCCGGAGCCTGCGCCAGCCCGCCCCTGCCTGCCCGTGAGCGAGGAGCAGGTGTGACACAGGTGTGTGACAGACACAGGTGTGTGACACAGACAGAGACACAGGTGTGACACAGACACAGGTGTGTGACACAGACACAAGTGTGTGACATAGACACAGGTTTGACACAGGCGTAACACACAGACACAGGTGTGTGACACAGGTGTAACACACAGACACAGGTGTAACACACAGATACAGGTGTGTGACACGGACACAGGTGTGTGACAGACACAGGTGTGTGACTCAGTCAGAGACACAGGTGTGACACAGACACAGACACAGGTGAGACACAGACACAGGTGTGACACAGGTGTAACACACAGACACAGGTGTAACACACAGATACAGGTGTGTGACACGGACACAGGTGTGTGACAGACACAGGTGTGTGACTCAGTCAGAGACACAGGTGTGACACAGACACAGACACAGGTGAGACACAGACACAGGTGTGACACAGGTGTGACACAGGGGTAAAACACAAATACAGACGTGTGACACAGACACAGGTGTGAGACAGGTGTGACACAGACACACGCGTGTGGCACAGGTGTAATACACAGATACAGATGTGTGACAGACAGAGGTGTGTGACACAGACACAGGTGTGTGACACAGGTGTAATACACAGATATAGGTGTAACACAGATACAGGTGTGTGACAGATGTGTGACACAGACACAGGTGTGACACAGGTGTGTGACACAGGTGTAACACAGAGACACAGGTGTAACACACAGATACAGGTGTGTGACACAGGTGTGTGACACAGGTGTGTGACACGGGTGTAACACAGACACAGGTGTAACACACAGATACAGGTGTGTGACAGGTGTGATACAGGTGTAACACACAGATACAGGTGTGTGACACAGGTGTGTGACACGGGTGTAACACACAGATACAGGTGTGTGACACGGGTGTAACACACAGACACAGATGTGACACAGGTGTCACACAGGTGCCGGAGGGCTCTGCGCATGCGCACAGCGCGGCTCCCACGCCGTCTCTATGGCCCCGCCGGCGGCCGGAGCGCCGCGCCTGAGGGGCGGGGCCGGAAGTGGCGTCACGCCGAGCGGGGCCGAGGCGGAGGGGCCGCGGTGAGGCGGGAGCGGCGGCGGCGGCGGGTGAGGGGCACGGGGGAGAGGGCGTACCCGGCCCCCGGGTTCGGAGGGAGCGGACCGGGCTGGCACGGCGCCTTCCCAGTGGGCTGGGCCTCTCCCGGGCTCCCGTGAGGCGCGGCCGCGGCGCCAGGCCCTGCCCGGCCTGAACGGGCCGTCGTGGGGAGGTGGGGCCGGGGGAGGCCTGTGGGGCGCCTGTGTTTAACTGCGGGGTCCCTGTGTTTAACTGCGGGGTCCGTGTGTTTAACTACGGGGTCCCTGTGTTTACCTGTGAAGGGCCTTGTGTTTATTTGTGCAGCCTGTATTTACTTATGGGGGCGGCCCGTGTTTATTTGTGGGGGCTCCTGTGTTTATCTGTGGGGGGCGGGTTGTGTTTGCGTATGGGAGGGTCTTGCGTTTCGGGGGACCCCGTGTTCATCATTGAGGGGGCCCGTGTTTATCACTGAGAGGGACCCCCGTTTATCCATGGAGAGGGCCTCGTGTTCATTCATGGGGGTACCCCATGTTTATCATTGGGGGGCCTCGTGTTTATCATTGGGGGGACCCCCGTTTATCCATGGGGGGTTCCTGTGTTTATCCATGGGGGGACCCCGTTTATTCATGGGGAGACCCCGTGTTTATCATTGGGGGGACCCCCGTTTATCCATGGGGGGGGCCTCGTTTTCATCCATGGGGGGCCCCCGTGTTTATCATTGGGGGGACCCCCGTTTATCCATGGGGGGTTCCTGTGTTTATCCATGGGGGGACCCCGTTTATCCATGGGGAGGCCCCGTGTTTGTCCATGGGAGGATCTTTATTTACCTGTGGGGGGTCTGTGTTTACCTATTGAGGGTCCCCCATTTAACCGTGAGGGGCCCATATTTTTACCTGTGGGGTGGGGCTTGAATTTACCTGTGGAAGGTCCACGTCTTTACGTATTGGGGATCCCCGTGTTCACCTGTGGGGTCCCCTGTTTTCCTACAGGGATCAGGCTGGACAAAGCCCCTCCCACCCCAGTCCAACCCTGGGGTAGTTTAATTTAATATTTGCACTCAAACATAGATTTATTGGGGGTTTTTCTTTGCTAAAAGGAGGCTCTTTTTTTAATTTTACAAAGGTTCTGTGTAAGGTGAGGATGTGTGCTGAGCTCTTCCCTGTATTTCCTAAGGGAGATTAACAAGAAAGCAGGAAATGGAATAAAGTCCTGGTTTTCCTGTGGATACCCGGGGAGGTGTTATCTGTGTTTTGGGAGTGCTTTTTATCAGGCACCTCCTTGGAAGGCAGACGTTGTCACCGTGGGTTAACACAAACACACAGCCACAGGAAGAAGAGGAGGCTGCTCCTCAGGGATTTATGGCTTTGTGACCAAATTTAGTGTTTTCTTCCCTTTAAGCATCCCCCTGTTTTCGGTCCTGTGAATGTTGGGGGGAAGTGAGATTTTTATTTTTTTTCCAAGAGGCTCAGCTTGCAGAGAATCCAGCTGCCTCTCCCAGAAAAGTGATTTATGCATGGATGTTGATCTCCCTGGGCTGTCTGCCGTGTTTCTTTGTGCTGCTCGCAGTAAATATCAAACGTTCTCCCTCTTTGATTGCGGCATGAGAGGCAAATCTCTGCGTTTAGGAGCTTGTCATGTCCGTGATGCTCGCGAGCCTGTCACTGGGAAATCTCGGATCAAAGGAGCTCTTTAGCTGCTTCCAGGAGTGCTGGAAACATCTGTCTAAACAAATTGGAGTTTTTCCTCCCTGATTCTGACAGAACTCCAGTGCTGGGAAAGGAGAGCAACTAATTTTTAATTCATTTGCCTCATTGTGGCAGTGATGCTCACCCCGCCTCTGCAGAGCTTTTGTCCCGAACTCCACTTTTGGGGGTTTTTGGATTTTTTTCCCCCCTTTTCTGTGTTTCTCTGTTCCTTTAAAGACATTAGTTAGGGTTCCCCTCCCGCCCTTGTATCTTCTGTTCCCTTAGAGGTTTTGGATTTCTCTTGCACGTGCAGAATCCTCTCACTGCTGAATATCCACAGGGGCTGTGCTGCCCCGGCGTCCCTCTGCCAAAACTTTAACAAGGGAAGCGAAATCGCGGGCGGGACAAAACACCAAACAGTTCTCTCAGAATCATCAGTCTCGAATTCAACCCAAAGACCTGCTGCACAAAGGGAAAGGCAAAGCCCCATCCAGGGACTGACGCTCTCGCCGGCATCCTTGGTGGTCATTTCCTCCCCGCAGAGCGGAGAGGAGCTGCCAAGGCCGGAGCCTGGGAGGCAGCCGGGGCTGGTGGGGAGCGCGATGCTGATCCCGGTTGTCGCTTTGGTGCGTCTCTTACAGCCAGGCCTGCGTCCCTTGGCAGCAGCTCCGTGCCAGAGCCATGGCTACGGACTGGCTGGGCAGCATCGTGTCCATTAACTGCGGGGAGAGCCTGGGAGTCTACCAGGGCAGGGTGTCCGCCGTGGACCAGGTCAGCCAGACCATCTCCCTGACGCGCCCCTTCCACAACGGCGTCAAGTGCCTCGTGCCAGAAGTCACCTTCAGGTTGGTGCCTGCCCTTCCTCCCCTGCCTCTTCCCGGGCTGAGGCCTGGGGGGTGCTGTGGAAGGGATTTTTCCTCTCCGTCGTGACCTCTTTGCCCTAAATTTCCTTGCTGCTGCCGGGTGCCTCTGGTGTTTGTGTGCAAGAGATTAATTCCTGGCTGGGATCCTGGAGTTGCTGTGGGGTAGCTCAGGCTCAGGGGTTATTCGGGGGGCAGACCACGTGTATCTATACAAATCCACATTTTTATTTTATTGTAGATGATTTTTATTCTGCTGTTGGGGTTTTGGAGTTACTGTGGGGTAGCTCAGGCTTTATTTGAGGTCAGACCATGTGTATCTATACAAATCCACATTTTTATTTTATTGTAGATGATTTTTATTCTGCTGTTGGGGTTTTGGAGTTACTGTGGGGTAGCTCAGGCTTTATTTGAGGTCAGACCATGTGTATCTATACAAATCCACATTTTTATTTTATTGTAGATGATTTTTATTCTGCTGTTGGGGTTTTGGAGTTACTGTGGGGTAGCTCAGGCTTTATTTGAGGTCAGACCATGTGTATCTATACAAATCCACATTTTTATTTTATTGTAGATGATTTGTATTCTGCTGTTGGGGTTTGGGAGTTCCTGTGGGGTAGCTCAGGCGTTATTTGGGGTCAGACCGTGTGTAACTATACAAATACACGTTTATATTTCATTGTACATTATCTATACAAATACACGTTTCTATTTTATTGTAGATAATTTTTTATTCTGCTGTTGGGGTTTTGGAGTTCCTGTGGGGTAGCTCAGGCGTTATTTGGGGTCAGACCATGTGTATCTATACAAATACACGTTTATATTTTATTGTAGATTATCTATACAAACACACATTTCTATTTTATTGTAGATGATTTTTTATTCTGCAGTTGGGATTTTGGAGTTCCTGTGGGGTAGCTCAGGTGTTATCTGGGGTCAGAGCATGTGTATCTATACAAATCCACATTTCTATTTTATTGTAGACGATTTTTTATTCTGCAGTTGGGATTTTGGAGTTCCTGTGGGGTAGCTCAGGCGTTATTTGGGGGTCAGACCGTGTGTAACTATACAAATACACGTTTTTATTTTATTGTAGATAATTTTTTATTCTGCTGTTGGGGTTTTGGGTGGCAGAGGGGGCTGACATAAAAGCTTTTTTAAAGCTTTGCCCTCAGCAGTTCTTTCCCACCACTTCCTGGTAGCACTGTGCTTAAAAAAATAGAAATGGGAGTCACTCCTCACTGGACATTTTCCTGTTCCCTGGAATATTGTTGTTAAGGCTCTGAGTCACTCATTTTTCAATAAGATTGACTCCACAAAGTCAATACTCTTAATTTTATTTTTTTCCCTTGGATTTTGAAGAGAGGCAGTGAGGAAGGACAGCATCCATCCTTCCAGGGGATGTGTGGAAATCTCTCTGCTTTCATGTCCCTCTCGGACAAATGCTGAGGTTAAAACCAGAAGAGCCTAATTCCTGATGTGTTTCTTGCAGTCACTGCGAGTGGAGGGCTTTAAAATCACTCCTTTGTTTCCTTTTGGCTCGTGCCCAGTGCTGGATTAGTTCTCTTTATCCTTTTTCTTTCTTTGGAAATGGGAAGCACCGTCCTTGTCTGGGCATGAACCGCACTAATCTAAGGGTAGCTTTCTGCAGAAATGGATTAAAGGTAATAGTAGCCTCAAGGCCGAGAGCAATTAATTAGCTGGAAACTGTTAAATTAATGCAGATTTCTGCAAAAGTCTGGGCCGGTTGCTTCCATTTTTTGCTTGACTGATTCCTGTTTCAGCCGGGAACGCAGCCTTTCAAACAAAACCCATGCTGAAGTGGTTATGTGGAAGCTTTGCCATTTCAGTTTGATGTCTGTGGAAATGCCCTGTGTGTTCGAGTATTCCAATCCTTTCATTCCCTTGTTTCTATTGATCAGAACAAGTGGGATCAGAACAAGCCCGCTGGATGTTTTTCCTCAGGAGTTTTTTGGGGGTTTTTTTACTGATTCGTGTGCTAAATTCCCCGCTGCGGGGTTTCCTCCTGCTGTTTTTAGGGCAGGTGACATCACTGAGCTGAAGATCCTGGAGATCCCGGCCCCGGGGGACAGCCGGCAATGTGGGGACTCGCAGCAGATGGACACGGGCGTGCCCGGGGTGGGCTGCCAGGTGGGGCCCAGCCAGAACGGCACTGGCAAGGCGCTGAAGAAGCCCGTGTCCAGCAGCGCCCCGCAGAGCATCCCCAGGAGGACGGACGTGAAGAGCCAGGACATCCTCGTCTCCCCGCAGCAGCAGTGCTCCAAGAGCTACATGGATCGGCACATGGAAACGCTGAGCCAGTCCAAAGGCTTCCGCCGGAGGCACAATTCCTGTGAGTAGTGGTGGGGGGTTTGTCCCGGAGCTTTCCTGCTCCAGCATCTGCCCTTCTTCAGCGAGGACTCGGGCTGGAAGCTTCCCCTGGCCCACCCGTGGGTTGTTTTGGGGTAGAAGGTGTTTCTGTCTGATGCCGGTTCCGAGGATTTCCGCCGTTGCCCAGCTTCCAGCCTTTTCCTCTAAAAGGAGCTGCAAACCAACTGCAGTCTTGTCAGGCTTTTCTGTTTAAGGCTTCTGTACTCATAACCTGTGACAACATCACCCCACACATAATTGCAAAGGGGTTTTGGCTGTGTTGTTAAAAACACAAATTAATGAGGGGGATGTAAGATACAATCAGAGCATCCCAGAGTCAAACATCCGTTATTTTTATTTCTCTTGATAAAATCTTCAAAACTGGGCCAAAACTGGCTTTGTTCACTTTTTTTTCTCAAAGCCCCATGAGCTGTCTTCCTTTCCAGATCCTCACAATCCAATTCCTGAAATGTCAGTGTATATCCAGCAGATTTCCATTACTTAACCGAGGCCTCGGTGTGCATCCAGCATAATTCCATGACTTCATTTTTTCCCTCCTTGCAGTTAGAAAAGAAACAAACCAAGGTGGGCCCGGCTGGTTAAACAGGTCTGAGGCCGTGGTTTTGAGGAGAAATTCCTAGGCCTCTGGAAGTCTTTCTGCCCCACCAACAGCTGGGTTATTTTCACCCTTTCCAGGGTGTCTGGTAGATCTGGGGTGAGCAGAGAGTGCTTCACCCCACAAACAGCCCCCACTGGGTTTACATGAGGTCCCTTTTGCAGACTTTGGGGCAGGTCGAGCAGGGTCCTAGGTGTGGATTGTTAGCTTGGGTTCATTTTGGAATACAGGAGGCAGAGAAGGGGTGTCTCACCCTGTGAAATGTGTGTATTTGGAGGCTGGGGGGAGCGATGAGTGAATTTTGGGAGGGGGATGGAATTGGGCCTGGCTTTGTGCAGATGGAGTCCAGGGAAGAATGGGCTGAGGTGTCATCTAGAACTTCAGTCCCACAGCTGAGAGTTGGCCTCTTGTTGGCCTCTGGCGTGCCGAGCGAGGGCCAGAATTCCCCTCTGGAGCGCCGGTGTGACAGGAATCAATAAACAACAAACACCAGCGCAGGTTTCCCAACAACGGCGCCGGTGCCGTGCTGGCACCGGGCTCGTGGTGCCAGGGCTGCCAGCAAACACTCCCACAGGGATCTCTCAGGAAGGCAGCCAGCTCGCCGGAGACTTTGTTTGCTCGTGTGCTGTACGTGAAAGGGTTGTTATTCCTTAGAAACAAAAAAAGCCCGGGAAGGATTGTTTATCTTGTGAGGGAGGCGCTTTTCTGGGCGGCACAGGGCTGCCAGCTTGGTGTGGAGCTGCTCTCCTCAACGAGCCTCGTGCGGGGCAGAGGCACTGGAAGCTGTGATCCAGAAGCAGCTGGGATAGGAGATCTGACTTTCTGCAGCCTGACTTTGCCTTCCTCCCCTTGCTCTTTTTTTGGCTTTTCTCTTCTCCCTGAGCAGAACCAGCTGTCGTTTTCTCCTGTCTAGAAGGTGATGCTCAAAGAGGAGCAGCTCCTGACTTTGCTCCCAGCTCGCTGGAGGCCTGTGCCATGTTCTGTGCCACTTTTAGGGGGCTGCAGGGCAGTCAGGGCAGAGCTGCGTGGCTCAGCAGTATTCCAGAGCTGGCACCCCTCGGCATGGATTAGGGAGCTGCCCACCACAGCGCCGGCGGGGCTCGTTTCGATGAGGTTGGGCTCCTGGCTCCCATTCTTTGTGGCTGCAGGGAGCTTTCCAGCCATTGTTCTCCAGCTTTTCTGGTGCAGCTCTTTATTCCATCAGCATTCCACGCTCGCTCCAGCTGCTCCTGTCCCACTGCACGGCCGTGTCTGGCCCCACACTGAGTTTTGGGGCAGCTGAGAGGGAGTGTGGTGGCAAGGAGTGTGACAGGGACAGCCTGAGCTGGCCAAACACTTGACACAAGGAGCAGGCTCGCTTGGCCTTTGTGGCAGGCTCCAGCTTGTTGATCTGAACCCTGAGAGCCCTTGGCTTCTGCCTGACCTGCAGTTTCTGAGAGTCAGGAGAGCTCTGGCCCGTTGTGTTTTCATTCTCAACTTCCTCCTTCGTAGCAGCAGCTGTGGCTGGGCTTGCCTCAGGAGAGGCAGTTCAGTTCCAAACCTCTAACCGTGGAGTGGTTTATGTGTCACCTTTGGTTTGGGAACCCTTTATCTGGGACGGAGTGGAAGTTGTTACCAAAAAGCTTTCAAAACCATGCACGTAAATGAGTGGTTGCAGTGTGCCTGCTGAAATTCTCCTTCCTGGGAAGCCTTGCCCTTTCCTCTCTCCTGAGTGCTGTTTTGTTGCCACAGTTCTGGAATTCTGCTGTCTGTCCTTCCAAGACAAAAGGTGCATTATCGTGGTCCCTTCTCATTTGAGTGGGGTGTTTGGGTTTTTTCCTTAGTGGGGAATGGTTATTCTGCAGAGCCTGGAAGGTTTGGGATCTTGCTGTGGGAAAGCTCTCAGGTTAGTCATTAACCAGCTCTCCAGAAGAAACCAAGTCCCACACTGTGTGAAATAAATCCTTGCTGAGGGAATGCATCCCTGACTGGGACTAAACCAGGTGCACATCCTTAGCAAGTCACCTTTCAGCGTGACCAAAGTTAGACGTGCTGAAACTGGGCTGGTCTGCACTTAGAAAGGGGAGAGGTGACCTGAAGGGTGCTTGTGGACTTTGTGCCTATTGCAAATCCCTTGGGACGTTTGGAAGTCTCCTTGGATGGCTTGAAATTCTTTGTTTCTGTCTCCTCTCAAACTGCTTCGTATAAATCCCTCACAAAGGGGGTTATCTTGAGCAAGAGGAAAGAGTTTAGTAGAGCAAGCAGTTCTGGCTTGATAACTTACTCCATCTGTTGGACGCTGCAGGTGATTCCTGTGACTGCAGGAACTGGCCTGAAATATTTTCGAGTAATTGCAAATGCAACACTGGGAACGACAACCAGAAAAATATTGTCTGGACCTGAAGGAAGAAATAAGCAAGTAAAGGATACGTTGACCTCATAATTGTATATTTGCATCAGTTCTTAATCTCCAGCCATAAGCAGGAGACTTTCATCAGGCTCACTCCAGAGAATTTGGGTTTTCCCGATGACTTGTGATTGGAAAGAAACGTATTGCAGCATACAAGGTGATGGATAAGGAGGAGAATGAAACAGGAATGAGGCAATGCACTGTGTGTCATATCACAGAAATTATCTCAAGGGTGAAGAAAAAGGGCTCCTTTCTGTTCAGGGCTTGAAGTTTTCCCTTAAAGGTCATTAATATAGGAGAAATTTAGGGGAATTCCAAACGAGGGCTTGGGTCACGCACCTGCCTGAACACGAGCTCCTGATAGGAGAACTCCTAGGTCACAGCTGGTAGCCTTGCCACTGATGGGACCCTGGGATTAAATAAAACATGGAGAAACACGTCTCTTGCTGCTGTGAGCGAGCTTGTTTTTCTGACCTTGCTGTGGGAAGTCCCTGGAAGTGCCTTTGCTGATGCTCCTGTTCTGTTTTCTGCTGCCTTAGCTGAGCGTGAGGAATGCCAGGGATGAGCTGCCTTGAGCTCATCCCTTGAGCTGGGGGTGGGGGACTGTAAGCAGGAGCTCCCCTCTCCCACAAAATGTGCTGAGAAAGTGCCTTTCTCCCTTCAGGAGAAAGTTTCAACTCACTTTTCTTTTGCCTTAGGGTCATCCAGCAGCCGCCACCCCAACCAGGTGACCCCGAAGAAGAGCGGCCTGAAGAACGGGCAGATGAAGAGCAAGGACGACGAGTGCTTTGGGGACGACATCGACGAAATCCCAGACACTGATTTCGATTTCGAGGGCAACCTGGCCCTTTTTGACAAGGCAGCCGTGTTCGAAGAGATCGAGACTTACGAGAGGAGGAGCGGCACCCGCTCCCGAGGGACCCCCAGCGAGAAACCCGCTCGCTACCGGCACGACGAGAACATCCTGGAGTCGGAGCCCATCGTCTACAGGAGGATCGTGGTGCCCCAGAACCCCAACAAGGAATTCTGCACGGGTATGCCCCCTCCCTTCCTGATAGGGACCCAAACTGCTGCTTTTTGGGGGCGCACACACGGTGGATTTTCGCTCCGAGGGGTGTCTGTCAGCCTGGTGTGGTCCGAGCAAGGGCATTGTTCGTGCGAGGTTGGGTTTGTGTGCCCACGCCCAGCCTTTATTTGCGGTGTTGCTGAGATTCCAGATACTCAGGGAGGGCAGCAAGGTAAGTGTTGCTCCAGTGGGGAGCGAAGCTGGTGGCTGGGAACTGAGTAAGAGGTGTTTGAAGCCTTGCTTTGATTTCAGTAGCCTGGTGAGCCAGCGTGGGCTCGGTTGCTGGCTCTGGAGAGGGACAGAGGGATGGTCTCAGGATTTGTGCCTTCATGGTTTCAGGAGGGTTCCCGTGCTTCTGGCACTCCTCGGGTCGTAGCTCTCCGTTTCTGCATGGGTTTAAACATAGTTCACGTAAGAAGAACTTACGGCACATTTAGCTCCAAATTCCAGGTAACTTTAGTCTCCTTGGGATATCTTGCCTCTGATTTTAAGCGCTTGCAAGATGTGGGAGTGAAGGAAATCTGGCATTCCAGGAACGTTTCTTTGCCGCTTCAGAATGGAATCAGATGTCAGCTCTTCTTGCAGGGACTCAAACCAGCTGATATCCTGGTGGCCCGAGCAGAAGCGTGAGCAGCTCCTTGGGCTGTCATTCGTCCTCTGCCTGGAAACTCCATCTGGGGTGTGAAATGCTTCAGGGGAGGAAGCTGATGGATTTGTAATGATTTGCTGCTTTTCAGTTTTGAAAAGCCCTTTTTTTGAAATGGTTCTGGTGCGTAACAACGTCCTAGTTCTCCGCTTCTGTCGTTCCTCTTCCTGTTGTTCCATCCTGCTCTCGAGTGAGAGGAAAACATCGTGGGTTGTAGCAGCTGAGTGTTGTGTTTGCAAGGATCCTCAAGGAAAAGTGAAGGAAACGTGCAGTGAGACTTTCCCCCACTGCTTTGTCTTTCACGATTTTAAGACTTCCCGAGGCAGCAGTGAGAGTTCAGGATTAATGGCTTTTTTTTTCTTTTTCCTGCTTAATTTAACCTCTTGCTTTTTAAATCTCCCCAAGCTTTCAGCATCTCTCTGTGGAAGAAGCCTCTCTGATTGCCCGTGTGCTGCGTGAATAAGCACCTCTTCATTTTGTGTGTGGTTTCCTGTCTGTTTTGTGGCTTTTTTCAAATTCCCTGCTTGTCAATCCATCTTCCAGCTGGCTCGTTTGAGAGGAGACAGGGCCTCTGTGGATGTCTAGTCTGAAACAAAAGCTAAGCCACTGTTGGCCGCCAGTCTGAGCAGGACGGCTGATAAGGGATTCTAGCTGCAGGATTCCTGGGAGGAAAACTGCCCTGCAATGGGCAGCAGTGAGGAAATTCAGGGGTGCAAACGCAATCCTGTTTGCTGCTCTGCAGCGTGCTGTGGGGGAGCCTGGGCAAAGGAGAAGGGTCTTGTTTTGCTCGTGGCAGGGAAGGTGCTCAGCGACTCCCCTCGGGCCTTGCGGGGTCTCGCTGGCCTCATTAGCTGCTCTCGGCTGATTAATGCCCCCCGGGAATTGTTTGGAGGAAAGTGCCCAGCACAGAGCAGAGAGGTGTCCCAGGGCTGTGCCTCGGGGTGTTTTCCCACAGAGGGTGACTTCCTTTGTGTCCTCTGAGGAAGGACGTGGGGACACTTGAGCGTGTCCAGAGGAGGGAACAAGGCTAGTGAGGGGCTTGGAACACAAGCCCTGTGAGGAACGGCTGAGGGAGCTGGGGTTGTTCAGCCTGGAGAAGAGGAGACTCAGAGGTGACCTTATCACACCCTACGACTTCTTGAAAGATGGTTGAAGTGAGGTGGGGGTTGGTCTCTTTTTCCGGGCAACAACTGATAGAACAAGAGGACACAGTCTTAAGTTGCGCCAAGGGAAATATAGGTTGGATATTAGGAGAAAATTCTTTACAGAAAGAGTGATAAAATATTGGAATGGTCTGCCCGGGGAGGTGGTGGAATCACCATCCCTGGACGTATTTAAAGAGAGATTGGGTGTGGCACTCAGCGCCATGGTTTAGTTTAGTGGAGGTGTTGATACAGAGGTTGAACTCGATGATCTTGAAGGTCTCTTCCAACTTGGAAGAGGAAGAAGAAGAAGGAATTGCTCAGGGAACGCTGCTGGCCATCCAGCTGAGGCTCTTGTAAACAGTTGTGACTTGCCTGCTGTTCCTGGCAGTCAGAGGGACAGTGTGCCTGGAGTAATGATGGGCTTCTCTTGGGAAAAAAAACCATCCCAATCCCTTTGTTTAACAGCTGGAAGGAGGATGCTGAGCTGTAGGCAGCCTGCCTCGTAGTGGCTCAAGGAGCAACTGCTGTGATTAAATGAGTGCCAAGAGCCCCAAAAGCCTTGGTTTTGGATGTGTCTGTGGCAGGACTCTCCCTCTGGAGTTTTTTCTGGTTTCCTAAGGGAAGCTCTTTCCTTGTGAAAAGCACTTCCTAGTTATGACAAAGCACTTCTTTCTCCTGTTTTTTTTTCACCCTGGGCCAGTCTGGGAGATGATTGTGTTAATAGAGCCCTGACTGAGACAGTGATTCTCTGTCTGCTGCAACAGCACCAAACTGATGCTGGAGATTGGCAGGGAGTTAATATCCAGCTCTTGGCACTGTGGGATCCCTGTCTCTGGATCCCTGCCCGCTTTTTTTGTGCCATGGTGGTTGGGAATAACCAGGATGATGCAGAGGTAAAACCGAGCTGCTGATGTCAGTTTTGAGTCAGTCTTTTGAGTTCCCTAAAGGACTCATCTGCAGGACCTCCAGCCTGGGATTTTATTGCAGGCTGAAAGAACTTGGTGTGTGTAGGATAAACACTTGAGTCCGTTCTGAGAGCTGGTTTTGTGGAGCCAGGCTGGCAAGTAGGCACAACCCTGTGGTTCAGAAGTAAGCAGGGAATGAAGAAGGTGGGAATCTCTTCCAAGAAAAAGTGAAAACCTGGTGTTAATAGAGCTTGCCGGGTCTTTGGTGGTGGCTGGGCTGAGTCCATCCCTGGGACTCCACATGTGAATGGCTGAGTGCATCCCAGGGACTCCACATGTGAATGGCTGAGTGCATCCCAGGGACTCCACATGTGAATGGCTGAGTGCATCCCAGGGACTCCACATGTGAATGGCTGAGCTGAGTCCATCCCAGGGACACCACATGTGAATGGCTGGGCTGAGTCCATCCCTGGGACTCCACATCTGAATGGCTGAGCTGAGTCCCTCCCCGCGCCTCCACATGTGAATGGCTGAGTCCATCCCAGGGACTCCCCATGTCAATGGCCGAGCTGAGGCCATCCCTGGGACTCCACATCTGAATGGCTGAGCTGAGTCCCTCCCCGCGCCTCCACATGTGAATGGCTGAGTCCATCCCAGGGACTCCCCATGTCAATGGCCGAGCTGAGGCCATCCCTGGGACTCCACATCTGAATGGCTGAGCTGAGTCCCTCCCCGCGCCTCCACATGTGAATGGCTGAGCCCATCCCAGCGACTCCACATGTGAATGGCTGCGACCATCCCCGGGACTCCACATGTCAATGGCTGAGTTCATGCCTGGGACTCCACATGTGAATCCCTCCTAAATACATCATTAGTCTTCACTGCTTTGGGCTGCCTGCTGTTGATCTGTGTCTTTATTTACTGGGAAATGCAACTATTTAGCAAAAACTGCCTCCCTGGAAAGGCTGATCATTGAGTGAGGTGTGAGCTGCCTTTTTCCGCTTCCAGAGAGTTTAAAAGTGTGCTGGCTCGGGTCTGTCTCTGTTCCTCCTGTTGGCACTAAACTCCTGTGTTTGGACATCTCCGTGGTGTCCTTTAGCAAAGCCAACGTTGTGCCGGAGCGCTGGAGCTCAGAGGAGTTTGCAGTTTGTCCTTCAAACACCCCTTTTCCTTCACAATAAGGAGATAGTAATAGAAACTAGGAGCAGGCAGAGCTTTGTGCCAGGCTCAGGGCTCAGGGCTCAGACCCGAGGCTGGCTGTGCTCCCTGAGGGTGATGCCCGCAGTGCTGCCTTTCCTTTGGAGCGCCCTGCCCTTGCCTGACTTTCCTGCTCTTTTAGCTTTTAGCTCTTCGGTGGCTGGATGAGTGCCCCGCTGAATGTGTGAAGTGTTCTGGGCTGCTCTGGGGAGAGTGCAAATGGAGTTCGCTTCATCCACCCGCGGGAGCAAACAAAGTGGGCATGGGGCAGGCTCCCTTTGTCCCTCTGGCAGTTTTTTTGCTCAGCTGGAGGGAATTGTGCACTAATTCTGAGAGAGGCTCGCATTGGAAGGTCAGCCAGAACTCCCGCGGGATTTGCCGTAATTAAAAATAATGATGGCTAACAAAAGCAGCCCTTAAGGCTGCGGAGAGGATCACCGGTGTTTGAGGGGCAGCAAATGTGCTTTGCTGAGTCTGCGGGCAGGTGGCTGCAGCTTTGCCACCGGCAGAAGGCAGCAGGGAATGTCCCGTGCCTGGTGTGGAGCAGTGAGGCCGTCACGCCGCGAGGCTCTGGGACCTGGGATCGTCCGCTGCCGAGGGAAAGAGCTCACAGTGTTAGGGCAGCTGGCAGGAGATGCCGAGTCTGCTTCTGTCTGATCCGTGGCTGTAGCTTCTCTGGGTTGGTTTTAGCAGAGAACTAGAGCTAGAGAGCTGCTGAAACATCCAAGGGAAAAGGTGGCACTCAGCACCTCAGCACTGAGCTCCTCTAGCATCCTCTCCTTCCTCCCCTGCCGCTGCGAGCTTCGGGAAGCATTTGGGCAATTGCTTCCCGAAAAACTCCCAATTCTTTAACTTCTGCAGAGTTAGCTCAGCCCTTCTGCTGGCACAGGATGTTTTTATCCACCCGGTGTCACTCTGCGTGTCACAAAGCTGTTCAGTCTATATCTGCCTTGTGGGTTGGGTTGTTTTTTTTTTCTCCCAGGCAGCTGTAAAATACATTTATTTAATATTAAAAGGCCTGGGCTAATTTATTTTATTGCCTTCATTAGCAAACAATAAAGATGCCCTGTCCAACCCAAACATAATTAAAGTTGGCAGGGCTTCAGTTTTGTGGCAGTGGTGTTATTGTTTGTGGGTTTACACGTCGCCTCCTTGATTGCTCTCTGCCAGAGTTTATTTAACTCCCTGGGCCTGCTTTCGATGAGCCAGTCTGACTGGTTGGACCTTGCGTGAGGGCGAAGAAGGGAAGTTCTCTTGGCATTTCAGCCTGCTCCTGAGAGGGAGCAATTAGGACAAACTGGCATGCTAAATGCCAGTTCATCTCTGCCTCCCAGTAACCCCCTCAGATTAACCCGCTGGTGGCAGCCAGCCCACGGTGAATGCGGTTTTCCTGAAGGAGGTGGAGGGGACAGAGAAGATCTGTGCTAAATTGAGTGCTTGCGGATTGTAGATTGTGTACTTTGTCCTTCCAGTTCGGGGAGTCGGTGCAGAATTTAAGCAGGGAGTTTATGGGTGGTTCAGGTGGAGCAAAAGTAGAGCTGGGGGAGCTCCCTTTTTTTGGGATTAGCGGCTGATGCTGGGAGAGATCCCGACCTCGGGTCGCTTGTTCCAAGCCTTCCCTGAAAATGGAAAAGCTCGAAAAGTTCCTGCTTTTCGTTTCTGTTCAGCTGGAGCATGGCAGAGCGGGCCTCTCGTGGCAGAGCGGGCCTGGCGTGGCAGAGCGGGCCTGGCGTGGCAGAGCGGGCCTGGCGTGGCAGAGCGNTTCCCTGAAAATGGAAAAGCTCGAAAAGTTCCTGCTTTTCGTTTCCGTTCAGTGGGAGCGTGGCAGAGCGGGCCTGGCGTGGCAGAGCGGGCCTCGCGTGGCAGAGCGGGCCTCGCGTGGCAGAGCGGGCCTCGCGTGGCAGAGCGGGCCTCGCGTGGCAGAGCGGGCCTCGCGTGGCAGAGCGGGCCTCGCGTGGCAGAGCGGGCCTCGCGTGGCAGAGCGGGCCTCGCGTGGCAGAGCGGGCCTGGCGCGGCAGAGCGGGCCTGGCGTGGCAGGGCGGGCGTCTCGTGGCAGAGCGGGCCGGGCGTGGCAGAGCGGGCCTTGCGTGACTGCTGCGGGCCAGGGCCAGGGCGTGGCTGCTGGGACGGGCCCGGGTTGTTGCTGCCTGGGTCTGCAGGGCTCGGGGCTGCTATCAGCAGTCTGAGGTGGCTGATAACGTGGCTGCTGGCCCGGCCTGGGAGCCGAGGTGGCCTCATTGGGAGTTCAAGCGCTGGGACGCGGCGTCGGGCCCTCTCTGTCTGCATGGACCTCACCACGAGGCCAGGAACAGAGTCCAGGAGGCCTCAGCAGTGTCTGCTCTGCTGCATTTTGCTGTGCAGGAACACCTCTGGGCAGACTCTGAAAACCCCAGGATGTGCAAAACCTCCCGTTTCCGTCGCAGCTCGGCTTGGTGGTTGGTGACAGGGCGCCCAGGGGAAACACGGCGGCGCAGATGATTCGTCTCCACGCAAATCCGCGCCGCTCCTCAAATCTGCATGTGGCCCTTGCTCGTTGGAGCTGCTTCTCGTTGGAGCTGCTTCTCGTTGGAGCTGCTTCTCGTTGGAGCTGCTTCTCGTTGGAGCTGCTTCTCGTTGGAGCTGCTTCTCGTTGGAGCTGCTTCTCGTTGGAGCTGCTTCTCGTTGGAGCTGCTTCTCGTTGGAGCTGCTTCTCCTTGGAGCTGCTTCTCCTTGGAGCTGCTTCTCGTTCCGTTCGCTGCGTGCAGAGCAGCCCAGGCCCAGGAGCAGCGGCCGGGTTTCCTCCCGGGGCGGATGCGCGGTGCCTGCTCCCCTCGGGGCGTTTCCACCGGGCCGTGTCACATTGCCACGGCTCTTTCCCAGCAGCACAGGCGGCCCCAGCCCGGCTGGGCTGCCAGGAGCACCCGGGGGGCTGCTGTCACCCCCAGTTCAGAGGCAGAGGGGCTGGGGGGAGCGTGAGGGTGACCCAGGGCTGCTGAGCGCTGGGGAAGAGGAGAGGAACTGAGTTCACGCTTTTTGACCTGATGTTTGCTGTAGCAGGCATTGCTTTCAATCCTGGACTTTTTTTCTCCGTGGTGCCTGAGTCCTGTGCAGCTCCTCTGCCTGTCCCAGAGCGGGAGCTGGCTGCTGGGCTCGGCTGGGATTCCCTGGAAGAGAAGGAGCTGAGAGCTTCTCCTGCTGCAGCCGTGCTCCAGCTCTGTGGCCATCCCATATGGGAAGGGAATGGATCCGTGCTGCTCCTTAGCTGGGAGGTGGCCAAGGACACCCAGGCCTTGCAGGATACTTCAAGGGAAGAACAGAGTGGGTTTGTGGTTCCACACGACGGAAATCCTGAGCACTGAGTGAAGGGCTTCAGATCAGAATTACTTTGGAGAAAAGCGAGAATGAAGAGGCTGATTGCTGTGGCTGGAGACACTCTGGGATTTGTTGTTCAGATATTAGGAGGGAATCCTTCCCTGCGAGGGCGGGGAGGCCCTGGCACAGGTTGCCTGGAGCAGCTGTGGCCACCCCATCCCTGGAAGTGTCCGAGGCCAGGCTGGACAGTTCTCAGCACTTCACAAAACCCCTCTTGTTTCTTTTCTCTTGATCCAAATGCTGGAGCGTTTCCCAACTCGCTAGCCCAGGCTCTCCAAAACACCTGGGAAGTGTTTTTCTGCAGAGTTTATTTATTCTTTGAGCAATTCCCTGCTTGCTTCCGTGTGCCGTGATGCAGCTGTTGTGTCTGGAGCAGCCCTTCTGGCACGGGAACACCTGCTGGCAAATGTGGGATGGCTTGTTTTGCTGTGATCTGTGGGATTTTGGGGACCACTGTCAGGAAGCGTAACACATCCAAGCCTTTTTTTGGTGGGAAATCCGCTTCACAGCTGCCCTTCTGACTTTCACAGTGCTCAGGAGGGCTTTATGGTCGCCTGAAGACCACTAAGCAAAACCTTAGTATTCCATTAAGTCACAAAGGCCTTCTCGGTCCGTGCGTTACTAAAATTTCCCGCTGAATGTTTGTGGGAGCGTTATTTTAAGCCAGCAGTTGTGTTTAGCTGCCTGTGCTTCGCTAAGAATAATTCGATGGTCTCGGAAGGAGCGTGGGTGAAGGCAGCCCTCAGCAGCAGCTAACGAGCCTTTTCACTGCCGCTGTTTCTAGGTGTGTGACTGTCCCCGTTTGTGCCTCCCTCCCCTGTTTCTCACCCCTAGACTCGGGGCTGGTGGTCCCCAGCGTGTCCTACGAGCTGCACAAGAAGCTGCTGGCGGTGGCGGAGAAGCACGGGCTGACCCTGGAGAGGAGGCTGGAGATGACGGGGGTGTGCGCCAGCCAGATGGCCCTGAGCCTGCTCGGGGGGCCCAACAGGTACAGCTGGTGCCTCTGGGGCGAGGGAAGGGCCCCTCTGGGGTCACCGCTGCCAAAGGGCTTCCCTTTGGCTCCCGCATCCCGCAGGTGCCCCTTGGCTCGCGGGCAAAGCAGAGCTGAGATTCTCCTTCCCCCGTCCTGGGGGTTTCTCAGGGAGCTGAGCTTTGCCCAGGTGTGAAGCGGGTGAAGCAGAGCGTGTAATGAGCTCGTCCTTCCTGCTCGGAAAGGAGCCTTCCCTTTGCTGCTTTGGCTCCTTCCAGTTTCAGGACGCCAGTAAAAAGCGGGAGGCAGCCCGTGAAATCAGCGCTGCCTGGAGCTTGGGGGGCTACCCCAGCTCTTCAGGGGTGTGCAGCTCACCCGAGCACGTCCTGCTCTCCGGGAGGGCTCTTTGCAGCAGCGGCGCTCGGTGCCTTTTGCGGGAGCATTGCTGCTGACTCTTGGGGAGCTCTGCTCCCTGCCCGCGCTTCCGTTTCTGATTGCTGCTGACTCTTGGGGAGCTCTGCTCCCTGCCCGCGCTTCCGTTTCTGTTGGTGTGGGCAGGAGCTGCACCTGTGACTCTGCGGTGCTGATGGCTGCTCCAAATTACCTGCTCTCGAAATGGAAGGCTGACCCTTCAGTCTCCATCTGCTTTTCCAGGACCTGATCACTTGATGGAGAGCATTGAGTGATGACACACAGGCAGCTGAAATTCCTGCTGGAAGCCCTGGATGGCTTCAAGGCCAAATGAATTTTATTGTGCAGTTGATGAAGCTTAGGGAGTAGAAATCATTTTTCTTCTTTTTTAATTGTGACTCTTCTCATGGGGAAACTCACCCCAGATTTTTAGCTTTCTTCTACAATCAGACACCTTGGGTCCTTGTGCTCTCAGCTGTGGGTACAGGGAAGTCCTAAAGGGAAGGAGAAGAGAAGGTTGGAACAACCGTCAAGTATCTGAAGGGGCCTACAAGGAAACCAGAGAGGGACTCTTCATCAAGAACTTAAAAAGAGAAAATTTAGGTTAAATATGTGGAAGGAATTCTTCCCTGTGGGGATGGTGAGGCCCTGGCACAGGTTGCCCGGAGAAGCTGTGGCTGCCCCATCCCTGGAAGCGTCCAAGGCCAGGTTGGACGGGGCTTGGAGCAGCCTGGGTTAGTGGAAGGTGTCCCTGCCCACCTGGAACTGGGTGACCTTTAGGCTCCCCTCCACCCAAACCAGTCTGTGGTTCTCTGAACCTGCAAGCGGAGCAGCATCAGCGCCACAGGAGGATGTGGGCTGCTTCTCCAGAGCGACAATTTGCATCTTGCTGAGATGGGTTTTTTTTCCCCCCTCATGCAGGAGGAAGGTCAGAGACTTTGGGGTTTGCTCACAGTCCCTTTTGCCTGTGTTTCAGACTGAACCCCAAGAACGTGCACCAGCGGCCCACGGTCGCGCTGCTGTGCGGCCCCCACGTGAAGGGGGCCCAGGGCATCAGCTGCGGCCGGCACCTCTCCAACCACGACGTCCACGTCATCCTCTTCCTCCCCAACTTCGTCAAGATGCTGGAGTCCATCACCAACGAGCTGAACCTTTTCAGCAAGACACAGGGCCAGCAGGTGTCCAGCGTCAAAGGTGAGTGGCCGAGGAGGGCTGGCTTGGCCGAGGAGGAGGGCTGGCGTGGCCCGGGAGGAGGGCTGGCTTGTCCGGGGAGGCGGGCTGGCCTGGCCCGGGAGGAGGGCTGGCTTGTCCGGGGAGGCGGGCTGGCCTGGCCCGGGAGGAGGGCTGGCTTGTCCGGGGAGGCGGGCTGGCCTGGCCCGGGAGGAGGGCTGGCTTGTCCGGGGAGGCGGGCTGGCCTGGCCCGGGAGGAGGGCTGGCTTGTCCGGGGAGGCGGGCTGGCCTGGCCCGGGAGGAGGGCTGGCTTGTCCGGGGAGGCGGGCTGGCCTGGCCCGGGAGGAGGGCTGGCTTGTCCGGGGAGGCGGGCTGGCCTGGCCCGGGAGGAGGGCTGGCTTGTCCGGGGAGGCGGGCTGGCCTGGCCCGGGAGGAGGGCTGGCTTGTCCGGGGAGGCGGGCTGGCCTGGCCCGGGAGGAGGGCTGGCTTCTCCAGGGGAGGAAGGCTGGCTTGTCCAGGGAGGAGGGCTGGCTTGGCCGAGGAGGAAGGCTGGCTTGTCCAGGGAGGAAGGCTGGCTTCTCCAGCACGGCTTCCCGCTGCCTGCCCGCTCCCCTGGCACCATCTAGTGGCACTGCCACGCCCGGGTGGCTTCCCGGAGGCTGGAGGCACAGCAGGCGCTCAGAGCCTCAACAGAGGAGCGGTTGTGCTGCCGCAGATGTTTCCGGTGGGAGCAGATCTGGAGGAGCTGCCGTATGGAACTGTTCTCCTAGGATAACAGCAGGATAACTGGGCTGCCTTGTTCAGCATGTGGGAACTGGGAGGGAATGAGTGTCCAGCTGCTGCTGCAAACCGGGAGCCAGCTCGGCTGAGCCACTTCCAGCAGCTGTCAGGATTCCCCTCTTGGTGTTCCCTGGAATAAACAGCTCCCGGGAGAGTGCTGGCTTCTGCTTAGCGCTTCACCAGTCATTTTCCAGCCTGCTTCATTTGATCTTCTGGGGAGAAACAAACCTGGGAGTTAGGGCTGTGCTGTGCTGACAGAGCTACTTGCCTACTATAAAACACTGTAAAAGATTGGAACAGGTTTTCCAGACAAGCTGTGGCTGCCCCATCCCTGGAAGTATTCCAGGCCGGGCTGGATGGGGCTTGGAGCAACCAGGGCTAGTGGAAGGTGTCCCTGCCCGTGGCAGGGGGTGGGACAGGATGGGCTTCAAGGTCCCTTCCAACCCAAACCATCCCGCGATTTTGCACCAAGGACTTTGTGGTGCAGAGCAGGTGATGGGAATGCAGCAGGTGCGGGGAATGCAGCAGGTGACGGGAATGGAGCAGGTGTGGAGCAGAGCAGGAGCTGGGAGTGCAGCAGGTGTGGTGGAGAGCAGGTGATGGGAAGGGAGCAGGTGCTGAGAATGCAGCAGGCGTGGAGCGGAGCAGGTGATGGGAACGGAGCAGGCGGGGGGCAGAGCAGGTGCGGGGAATGCAGCAGGTGACGGGAATGGAGCAGGTGTGGAGCAGAGCAGGAGCTGGGAGTGCAGCAGGTGTGGTGGAGAGCAGGTGATGGGAAGGGAGCAGGTGCTGAGAATGCAGCAGGCGTGGAGCGGAGCAGGTGATGGGAACGGAGCAGGCGGGGGGCAGAGCAGGTGCGGGGAATGCAGCAGGTGACGGGAATGGAGCAGGTGTGGAGCAGAGCAGGAGCTGGGAGTGCAGCAGGTGTGGTGGAGAGCAGGTGATGGGAAGGGAGCAGGTGCTGAGAATGCAGCAGGCGTGGAGCGGAGCAGGTGATGGGTATGGAGGAGGTGTGGTGCAGAGCAGGTGAGAGCAGCAGAGCCCGGTGGGGCAGGCAGCAGTGCAGCACAGTTGGTACGTTCCAAAAACCAGCCTTGTTTTCACCTTGTGGAGCAGAAAACGGTCCTTTCTGAGGGAACGAGAGCCCCACTGCTCCCCCGGGCTGCCTGCACCAGCGGGCTCAGCGGCCCTGGGGCAGCTCACGGGCCAGCCGCTGGATGAGGTTTGGTGCCTGTGGGGCTGGGGGCGTCCCCCAGGGTGCTGAGGAGCTGCTCGGTGTGGGTCTGCTTGGGAGAAGGATGGCGCTAACAGGAGGTAAGGCCAGGCCGTGCAGCGAGAGTGGAGGCCAGACCCCAGGTGTGCTGGCAGCGCAGCCCCAGCTGGTGGTTTCAGCTGGTTCTCAGCTGCCTCTGTGTTTCTTTCAGACCTCCCAGACACCCCGGTTGACCTCGTGATCAACTGCCTGGATTGTCACGAAAATGCCTTTCTGAGAGACCAGCCTTGGTACAAAGCCGTGGTGGACTGGGCCAACCAGAACCGGGCCCCCGTGCTGAGCATAGACCCCCCCATCAGCGAGATGGAGCTGGGCATCGACGCCAAGTGGTCGCTGGCCCTGGGGCTGCCGCTGCCGCTGGGCGAGCGCGCGGGCCGCGTCTACCTCTGTGACATTGGCATTCCCCAGAAGGTCTTTCAGGAGGTGGGCATCAACTACCACTCGCCCTTCGGCTGCAAATTCGTCATCCCCCTGCACTCCACTTAGAGCCCGCGCGGCGCCCCGGCTCTGAAGGGAGAGAGGAGGAGCTCTGCGGAACCACGCTGCCCGGCGGATCCCGGCTGGTCGACTCGCGACGCCTTAAAAAAGGATGTGACGTTCCGGAGGGTTCGCCTTCCGGAAGAAACGCTGTGTATTTAAAAAAGAAAAAAATAGAATAATCGTAAAATGAAACGGGGGGTGGGGAAAAAAAAAACCGACCTGAACAAAAGAAGAAGGAGGAAGGGAATGTTCCTGCGAAGCCGTTTCCGTTCTCTCGTGCCGTGGGATGAAGGAGCGTGCAGGACGGTTGTGTCTGTCCCCGGCAAAGGTGGCTGCTGCCGCCCAGCCCTGGCCAGCATGTGGTGCGAAGAAGGGTGGTTTGGAGCTTTGAGATGTGTTTCTGGTCCTTCTGGTTGGATGTTCCCAGCAAGGACGTCCTGGTGGGAACAGCGTTCCTTGATTGTGTAGAAATCCCTTGTGTTGAGGGAAAATCTCGTTTGGTTCCCATGTTGTTTTTGACTGCCCCGTGCCCTGTTTTGTGTTCTGGAAGGCAGCTGTAGCTCCCTCTCCTTCCCAGGCCCTCCGGCCGCTCACGGAGAGGGTTCCCTGTTTGGAAAGCTCGTGTCAGGAGCCAGAGGCCCACACACGCTCTGGGAACACTGGTGTCCTTCCTCAGCTAGGCCTTATTGCTTATGTACTGTTGGCTTTTCTTTGTTCGCTTCGTGGCTGAAGCCCGGATCTGTGGGATGGAGGCCTACTATGGAAAAGACCTTTTCCGGGATACTCGTGGGGTTTGGGGTTGTTTCCTTTTGTTGTCTCTTGGTGCTGGCCCAGGCACGGGGGAGTGGGGCAGGGCAGGGTTGCTCTGGGGTTCTTGGGGGGTGTGTGCTGCAGGTGATGTTTGGGGTGAGCTCCCCCGTCCTTCCAGCATCCCTGCCGCATTGGTTATGGTTTAGGGAAGTAGCCCACGGATCTGTTCATTCCCTTTGGAATCGAAGCCTGTGTATGGGGTGGGCTCGTGTGCGTGGGGGGAATCGGCCTGAGGAGGGGCCTGGTTCCTGGCTGCTGCAGGAGAGGGCCTGGTGAGAGCTGCCGTGCTCCTGGAGGGCTGGGCCAGGGGTCCCGGGCGGGATTTCCCTCGGAAATCCGCTCTGGTGCTGGACTGCTGGCCCGTGCCCTGCCAGAAGCGTTGGGTTATCCTTTCCCGTGTTCCTTTTGTGCAGTGCCTGGAGCAGGGACGAGCTGAGGAACCTCCAGCTAGCTGGCTTTGGGAATCAGCTCGGGAATGCGCCGGGCCGGCTCTGTGTGCCCCGACAGCTGAGCCAGGGCGGCGCTGCGGGTGCAGGAGGTGCTGTAAGGCCGAGCTGTTCCTCCGGAGGAGCTCGGAGCATTCTTGGAGCTCTGCTGCTCCTCTCACCCCTGACCCACGCCCGGCGCTCCTGCGGGCCGTGCCTCGCTCCGCGGGAGCCGCATCCCTTTGGAGCCTGAAGCACAGGGACCAGTCCCGCTCGCCAGCCAGGTGTGCCCCGAGCTGGGGCTTCAGTCGGGCGCTCACCTTCCCCTTTCCTCCGTTAGAATGAAGGCCAGGGCTGTCGGAGGAGGAGGGAAGAGCCTTCCAATTGGTGAGTCTGGCCCGGAGTGTGGAGCGCCGGGGAGGGCCCAGGAGGCCGCTGAGCGCTGGGCTCGCCCCGAGGTCTGTCCCCCTGCACGAGGCCTGTCCCCCTGCACGTGTCCGTATCTACCTCAGCGGGACCCCGGGCTCTGCCCCGGCTGGCCGCAGCCCTGCTTCCCCTCAGCTGCTCTGGGGCACTGGGCAGTGCCGGGCTGGGGGCTCTGCCCTCCATCCTGCGCACAGGGCCCAGCGTGCCCCACGGTTCGGCCCCAGCCGCGGGGGCTCTGGCCAGGCTGCGCTTCTGACTGGGACAGGACAGCAGCGTGGTGGTTGTTCACAACGCGAACACAAGGTTTCCCTCTGCCTTTCTTGTTTCTTCGGCTGTTGCCTCGGATCTTTACTGGGGAGCAGCAGCAAGTTAAAAAGGTTGTTGCTGTAGTCAGTGTTAGCTTTAGTCCCCTTACTTTCACTCTCTTTGCTCAAGACACTCGATAGGAGACTTGCTGTTTCAATTTCTGCTTTCTGCAGGTTTTTCCTGCCCTTTCTGGGTTTGGCTGTTGAACCGTAGCTTGTACACACGGAGCAGGGCAGGAATGGTCCAGGGTTGCAGTTGCCCTGCCTGGAAGGCACTGCAGCGGGTGACGGCGTTTTTGCAGGGATGGAGCTCTGGGAAGCACGGAGACCCCGCGTCTTGCCAGCCTTGAGATGGTTCCCCGCCTTGGAGCAAAAAACGAACAGCGTTGCACAAGGGGAGGGTTCAGCCCCTGGTGCAGGGAACGGGATTCCCGCTCCCGACCGTGCAGCGCGGGGCCGTGCTCGCTCCCTGCTAGGTTTGGGTGCTCGGCTGCGCTTCCCCTCCCAGGCAGGTGGCTCCCGAGGCTTTCACGCTCCCGGAATGTGAGGCGTCAGCTCTTCTGGAGCACTGGGAGACCCAGGAAGGGGTCTGGGTGTCCTCATCCCCGTCCCGCACGGTGCCAGAGTCAGTTCCAAGCGCGGAGCGCTGTCGTGGCTGTGTTTGGGATAGTTCCTCCGCCCCCTGCCCGTGGGTGCTGCTCCGGGCGCCCATCACGCGCTGTGGCACTGCTTGGTGACCCCATTTGTGACCCGGTGTTTGTAACGGCCACTTCCTGCCGCTGCGGGGGCCGGTGCCCTGAAATAAAGTGCAACTCTTCATGTGTGCTACTGTGTGCAGCTGTTTATTTGTCTGCTCTCCTTCCAGAACCTTCCTGCTGCCAGGGCAGACACCAGGCCACTCCCCCTCAGTGCTTCCCCCTGGTTTTTCACCATCTCCCTCTTGCTTTGCAGAAGAGGCAAAGCTGTGCCATCACCACCCTACACCTGCCTACGAGGGAAGTATCAAACAATAAGAAACACTTTATTTTAACTTTACAACATATAAATAGACAAATCTGTGCTTTCCAATGGAGCTTTCCTTCCCCCTCCCCTCCCCAGGGTCCTTGTGGCAGTGCCCGAGCCCCCCTGGACTCGGGGAGGAGAGGTGCAGCGGCCAGCGGGATCCATCCCGACGGATCCATCCCGACGGATCCCGGCCGTCATCTGCTCAGGTCCCGGCTGGCGCCGCGCCCGCACAGCATCCGCTCCTCCGCCGAGAGCCCGGCAAAGAAGGGGTGCAGGAGGGCTTCCGAGAACGTGATCCGCTGCGAGGGGTCGCATTCCAGCATCCTCCGCATCAGGTCAAAGAGCTGCGCGTGCTCCAGCGAGTCGTGCAGCATGTACGTCTGAAAGGGACACCGGGACTCAGCCTCCCGTCCCAAATGCAGCATTCCCGCTGCCCTGATATCCACAGGGCTGATTCCCATCCCAAACACAGCATTCTCACTGCCCTGACACCCACAGGAACTCAGGAATGCCGGGTCAGGGCTGATTCCCATCCCAAATACAGCATTCTCACTGCCCTGACACCCACAGGACCTCAGGAATGCCGGGTCAGGGCTGATTCCCATCCCAAATACAGCATTCTCACTGCCCTGACACCCACAGGACCTCAGGAATGCCGGGTCAGGGCTGATTCCCATCCCAAATACAGCATTCTCACTGCCCTGACACCCACAGGACCTCAGGAATGCCGGGTCAGGGCTGATTCCCATCCCAAATACAGCATTCTCACTGCCCTGACACCCACAGGACCTCAGGAATGCCGGGTCAGGGCTGATTCCCATCCCAAATACAGCATTCTCACTGCCCTGACACCCACAGGACCTCAGGAATGCCGGGTCAGGGCTGATTCCCATCCCAAATACAGCATTCTCACTGCCCTGACACCCACAGGACCTCAGGAATGCCGGGTCAGGGCTGATTCCCATCCCAAATCCACCATTCCCGCTGCCCCGATCTCCACAAGGACTCGGGAATGCTGCGCTAGGGCAGCCTCCCATCCCAAATAGAGCATTCCCACTGCCCTGATAACCACAGGGATTCAGGAACCCTGGACCAGGGTTGCTTTCCACCCCAATTACAGCATTCCCACTGCCCTGATATCCACAGCAACTCAGGAACCCTGGGTCAGGGCAGCCTCCCACCCCAAATGCAGCATTCCCGCTGCCCTGATATCCACAGGGACTCGGAAATGCCGGGTCAGGGCCGATTCCCACCCCAAATACAGCATTCTCACTGCCCCGATATCCACAGGGACTCGGGAATGCTGGGTCAGGGCAGCCTCCCATCCCAAATAGAGCATTCCCACTGCCCTGATAATCCACAGGGATTCAGGAACCCTGGACCAGGGTTGCTTTCCACCCCAATTACAGCATTCCCACTGCCCTGATATCCACAGCAACTCAGGAACCCTGGGTCAGGGCAGCCTCCCACCCCAAATGCAGCATTCCCGCTGCCCTGATATCCACAGGGACTCGGAAATGCCGGGTCAGGGCCGATTCCCACCCCAAATACAGCATTCTCACTGCCCTGATATCCACAGGGACTCGGGAATGCTGTGCTAGGGCAGCCTCCCATCCCAAATAGAGCATTCCCACTGCCCTGATAATCCACAGAGATTCAGGAACCCTGGACCAGGGTTGCTTTCCACCCCAATTACAGCATTCCCACTGCCCCGATATCCACAGCACCTCCGCAACCCTGTGCCAGCGCACCCTCCCATCCCAAATACAGCATTTCTCCCTTTCCCTAATCCCCATCCTGCTTTAGGCAGACCAGTATCACTGCAGCTGAGACCTGGGGCTCCCCACCAACCGGTTCCAATGGGAATTCCCCTCCCTGACCCCTCACCCCGATCCCGAGAAGGGAGCAGCACGTACCCGCAGGGGCTTGCAGTTCTCCTGGACGTATCTCCCATCGGACGTGTTCTCATCCCACACCAGGTTGCCATTGTGGAAGTATTTTTGCTTCCTGCACAGGGAAGGTGTGGATCAGGCAGGATCTCTCCCTGCCACCCCGGTGACGGTGTCCTGAGCCCCAGCCAGGTGCCGGGGCTGAGCCCAGGGCCAGGCTCTTACCGGGTTTTGTGGACCATGTGAGACGGAAGCGGCCCCAGGATTTTTTCCATCATGACAAGGTGCTCGCGGTTCTCATGGGTCTGCAAAGGAACACAGCAGGGCTGGTCAGTCACAGCCTGGGGAGCTGATGACAAAAAGATGTGTCACCTCTACAGGGACAGGGGATAAACATTCCACCGGGTCCTATCCAACTCTTCACCTCTCGCTTTTCCCTTCCTTCAGAAAAAAACCTAAACCCAGACGTAACCTGAACTTCCAGCGAGGAAGTCCTCAAACCAGCCCTTTCCCAGGGCTTATTTTCACGCTCGGCTTCTGATTTTCAGTGCCTGATGTGTGTTTCCCTCCTCTTCACCTAATTCTGAGCCCCTCTGGACATTAAGGGTTCTCGGGGAACGACAATCCTACCTGGAAGAGCGTGAAGCCACGGTAATACTCAAACAGAATGCAGCCAGTGCTCCAGACATCGCACGGCTGTGCCCAGCCCAGCTCTGCAAAGAAAATCAAATTAACTCCACAAACCCCCACCACGCTTCTCCTTGTTGAAACCACAACAGGGATTCGACTCGGAGCTAAAAATGATCCATCCAAGAGCTGGAGCGCTCCCAGGCTGTTTTCCCTCTTCGCCAGCACCATCCTGGGGCAGCTGCTCCCCTGCGCCCCGCCCCGAGACCCCCCAAAACGTGCGGTTCTCACCCAGAATCACTTCTGGGGGACGGTAGTGCCGGGTGGCCACGATGGTGGTGTGGTGCTCGTGGTCGAAGGTGGCGCTGCCGAAGTCGGCCACGCGGATGCTCGTGTTGCGGATGGATTTCTCCTCGCAGCTCTGCGGGCAAAGCACAGGGCAGGGGCAGGCTGTGAGAGGAGCCCCAGGACTGCCACGTCTGTGCCTCCCCACGGGGACGGGAACTGTGCGGCTCCGAGCGTCCCAGAGCAGCGTTAGGGAAAACCCCTGAGCGCTCCGGGCAGCCTTAAGGCTTTTGGAAGACGTGGCAGGAAGAAGAGGCCCGGCTTCACGGGCTCTGAAGGCCTGCACAGAGCAGGGAAGACCCAACTTCTGCAGGGAGGGAAAGGCTGCAGCCAGCGCTCCCTGGGACACAACGCACCTTGTTCTCGTTGTACAGAGTGTCAAAATCCGAGTTGACAAACAGGATGTTTTCTGGCTTGAGGTCGGTGTGAGTCAGCTGGTTGTCGTGTAGAACTGCACAGAGCAAAGGGAAAGAAAAACAAAACCTCTCTAAGAACCAGAGAGAAGCACAAACCCCCAGCTCTGTCCAGCCCAGTGCCACGGCAGCTCCTCCCTGCCAGTTTTGGGTCACTCACATCGCAGGGCATGGCACAGCTGGTAGGCCATGTGCCGGATCTGCGGGAGGGGGTACGGCTGGAAGTTGTTCTCCTTCAGGAACTCGAAGGTGTTCTTGCCCAGGAGCTCAAAGGCAATGCACATGTGGCCGTGGAAGTTGAACCAGTCCGACATCAGGACGCACAGGCTGTGCAGGGGGAGAGAGGCAGGGGTTAAGCACCCTCTGGGGATGCCCAGGACAGCCACCGCCCCTGCTCCTGGCCGCCTCGGGAGCGGCTGGCAAGCAGAGCTCCGAGCCAGCTGCCTCAGGAGCAACCCAGGGAGACGCTGCCTGCTTTGCTCAGCCTCCTTTAGAGAGAGCTCCCCAGTTCCCGTGGGACAAGGCACCCGAGGAACAGGGCCAGTTCCCCCTCAGCACAGGAGGCACATCCTCAGCGCCGTGCTGCTCTCATCAGGGACCTTGTGTGCAAGGCTGCGCTACCGGGGACTTACAACTTGTTCTCCTTGTCCTTCTCTTTGATTTTCTTCAGGACATTAATCTCCAGCCTGGCGGCCTCTCGGTATTTCCCAACGTTCTTTATGATTTTCAGTGCCACCTGTGACTTGCCTCTGTAAGGGAGACAGAAGGATGGAGTCGGACAAAAAATAAAACCCCCGTGCCCACACGTGCACATCCCCATCGCTCCGGGCACGTTCTCCCGCGTCACCTGTCCTCACAGAGCTCTGCCAGCCATCGGTGCTGCCTGGGCAGTGGTTAATTGGCACCGAAAGGTTACTGCTGGGTACCACTCCCGAGGGACATTCCCGACCCAGCTGTGACTCCAGCGGCCGCCTCCCCTCTCCCACGGTGCCGGAGATCCCCGGGGAGGCGGGAGAGCCCCGCGGCCCCTGCAGCAAAGTGACCCCAGGGCTCGGAGCCAGAGCAGAGGTCGGAAGGACACGGGGGTCACGTGTAACCACGGGGGAGGTTAAAGGAGAGCATGGAGAAGTGCCCTGGCAGATTAGGAGGTCACAGGGCCCACCCCTCACTGCAGACAGCAACCGTCCGTGGCTGGGGCTGCGGCTGTGAGGGTATCAGGGAAGAGCTGGAGATCAGGGAAAGGCTCTTCCCAGAGGGTGCCGGGCACTGCCCAGGCTCCCCAGGGAATGGGCATGGCCCCGAGGCTGCCAGAGCTCCAGGAGCGTTTGGACAACGCTCTGAGGCACAGGGTGGGATTGCTGTCCTGCAGGGCCCAGGAGCTGCACTTGGACGATTCCAAGATCCTTCCAAGTCAGGATATGCCACGGTTCTATTCCATGACCCCCCGCTTCCCTTAGCGCATCAGCCTGTAGATTCTGGTTTGAGCCAGGCCCCTTCCCCTTGCTCTGAGGAACGCGGTGACACGTGGAAGGTGCCAAACTTGGTCCCGTGGAGCCCAGGAGGAGCTGGGCTCGGTGCTCGAGGGACGGATGCAGGGAAAGGTGCCCACCTGGCGTGGTCCACGCACTCCACCACTTTTCCAAAAGTGCCTTCGCCGAGGCTGCCGACAATTTCATCTAGGAGAGAAAACAGGAGCGGGTGTGAACCTGGGGGGGGGCTCGGCCAGAGCTGGGCTCCTGCAACCTCACAGCAATAAAAACATCAAAGCAAACAAAAGAATTGTCTCTCACTGCTACACTCTTTAAAACTCAAGCGTCTATGCTCTGCCTCAGGCAAGTTACTGGTCAGTAAATAAAACACTAGAGACCCCTCCAGTACAGGACGAGAGATCTGGGCTAACCCGGGGGTAAAAGTAGAGGTAAAGTTTTACGAAAGGTGGCTGTACATCGCTCTTGAAGCCAATCGCCGATCCTGCACACCAGGTGACCTTCCTTGTCATCTTCCACGCTCCTGCTGCGCTTACTGCTCTGTTGGCTTCTCTGCACACACCGCCCCCCGGGACGGCAATCAGAGCGGTCATTCAAAGGTGGAGAGACGACGGGGCGCCGGTGGGTGGATTTTCCAGATCCCAGCATTTCATAAGGCACACAGCATATATAACGATAGGGATATTGCAAGGGACACGTCAAGACACAAACTAACTTCAAAACAGAAAAGTCATCAACAGCTACAGGTACGGCAAGAAAACTTCTCTCGTTAGAGGCGGCAGCGGCGCCGGAGCTCGGGCAGGGGAACGCCCCCCTCCTCGGGGATGGGAAGCTCCAGCGGGAAGGTGGCTTGGCCTGGCACCGCCGCTGCCCACGGAGGAAGCTGCCAGAGGCACGGGAGAAGGAGGCCTCGGCCAGCGGAACGTCGCCTCTCCGCCGGCCAGCGCGACGAGCGCTCGGCCGGGACAGGCCGCCCAGCAGAAGCCGCGGTAGCAGTTTTCCCTGTGTGCATCCTGCTCTTTGTGCCCGGGAAAATGCAGCTCCAGCTCCCCGGAGCTGTGTCCTGCCCCGGCTGTGAACCAGCCCTTCCCCTCCTGACAGAAGCAGCTGCCGCGCCGATCCTAAAGCGGATCCTAAAGCCACGTGTCCAGCTGGCTGCTCGCAGACCCGCTGGCCTTTGTAAAACTGGGAGAGCTTTAGGAACGGGACAGGTAAATCAATCCCCAGGGAACACTTCAGGCAAGGTCTGAGGTGACGTTCACCCCCTGCTACTGGCAAGCTTCTACTGGAAAACCAGCCCAACACTCCTGCGAGGACCCGGGCTCCACAAAGCGAGCTGCCCTAATTCCTCACCTCGTCCTAGTCAGCTTTCGAAATAGTTACAATCCCTGCAGCCAAAGGAATTCATGGAAACCTTGACGTTTCCACACCAGGCTTCTCCTTCTGTGCCCCCCGCCCCCCAGCAGGTCCAAAATAATGAGCTAAGATCAAAACTCCCCCCAAAAAATCAGCTGAAACAGAGGAGAAGGCGGGAGGAGAGCTGGGACAGCTGCGAGGTGTCGGAGGACTGAGCTGCTGCCAGCCCCGACCCGCAGCGCGTCCCCCCCGCGCTGCAGCGCTTCCAGCACAGCCCTGGCTCCCTCAGCCCCGCAGTTACAAAGTCAGCTGGAAAGGAAAAGGAATCGCGGCGGGGAGCTCAGGAGTTCCCGGCCGAGCAGGTTATCCGGCTGCCGGGATCACACCCCGTCATCTAGCTGCGCTAACGTTCCAGGTGGGAGGGAAGCGCTGGGTCCCGCACCTCACACCACTCCCAGAGTATTCCTGGGACCAGCCCCCCCCCACCCAGCTCCAAAAATTCCCAGTTCGTCCTTGGAAGGAATGCTGCGTTTCAGGGTGACGTCTGCAAGACGCTGAAATCCAGGTGGGAACGGGCAGAGAGGACACGCGTGTGCCCTCGGAAGGTGGGACTCTCTCTCAGAACTAACAGGGCTTAAAAACAGCTCCGGAGGCCCTGACGGATCCCAGCTGGAAGGGGATCCAGGCACGAAGCCAAACCGAGGAACGCTGCGCACCAAACCCCCCCCAGAAGCAGCAGCAGCAGCCGCAGGCAGAAGCGAATCCCTGGCCACGGCTAAAGCACGGATCCCTGGGAGCAGGGCTGGCCCTCGGCCAAGGCTCTCCCTCCTCAGCCGTCACGTGAGTGCCGCTGGAAGCTCTCCCTGACCCCTTCCCTGGCCTAAAGAACACGGCTTAGCTCCCTCACGTATTAGGGCTACGGGGGGCTGGCCCAGTAAAACCCACCAGCTACGAACGCTCCCCGCCGAGCACGACACAGATTCGGGACTTCACGTTCCACGGGATGCGAACAAACACAGAAACGGGGTTCGAGGTACTCACCCAGGGGCGCTCGGGGCTGGAAGGAGGCAAGAACGGTTAAACCCTGAGCTCGCTGTGGATGCTACTCACCGAGGAGGCACTGCTACAAGACCTGCTCCTGCGTCTCCGGCAGTGGTGCTGGTATCTCTTGGGCCGGTGCTGCTCCCTGCCCCTGGAGCGCCGCCAGTTCCGCGGGCGTGCCGGGTAATATTCCTCCCCGAAGGACGGGCTGCGCTCCTCGAACCTGTAGGCATCGCTGTCCCGCCGGCATCTGCGCTGGTAAGGCATCCTCTCGTGGCTGCGGCACAGGAAACGGCGCCTTAAAGCCTGGTTTAACCCGGCCCCTTAAAGCCTGGCAGCGCCCCGAGAGCCGCGTCCCGCCGAAGCCAGGTCACGGAATCGCAACATCCCGAGCTGGAAGCGACTCGGGAACCGCCAAGGCCCGGCTCCTGCATGGGACAGCCCAGCAAGCCCACGCTGTGCCTGGCAGTGCTGTCTCCTGGGCAGCCTGTTCATTGCTCTGGAGAAAATATTCCTAATATCCACCCCAGCAGCTCCCTGCTGTTCCCTCAGGTCCTGCCACCGGTCACCCCAGAGAAACCCTCCTGCTCCCACTCCCTGCTTCAAACCTTTCTGCACCCCAAACTCTGGCCTCTGAGGAGAAGTTTTTCAGAGAAAACAGTGAGGCGTTCCCACATTTTAAGGAGCTGGGGGAAATCCAACCTCTGAGAGCTCCAGCTGGGGCTGCCCCATCCCTGGAAGTGCCCAGGGCCAGGCTGGATGGGGCTTGGAGCACCCTGGAAGAGTGGAAGCTGTCCCCGCCTGTGGCTGGGCTTTAAGGTCCCTTCCGAGGCCTCGACACTCCGAGATTCCGTCACCTGAGCACACACAGGTGTTTGTCACCGCTCCTCCTCCCTCGGGAAGGTGTCTCATCAGCTCTCAGCCAAACGAGAAGCAGCAGCAGGGCTCTGGTTGTCACCCCGGGGGGGACTGGAGGTCCCAAAGCGCCAAGCCCTCGGTGTGCACGCACACAGAGCGGCTCCAGGGACCATCAGCGAGAGCCAGAAGGAAAATCTGTACCCGAGCTCCCGCCCCTCGAGCAACAACCTCCCAGGACAAATTTTGGCCAAACTCTGCATCAGGAAGGGCCAGGAGACCTCAGACCAGGCTCAGCTGTGCTGGCATTTACACACAGGTGTCACACACGAGGTTTGGGGCACATCAACGATGAGAGCAGCTCTCCCTGCCTCTGCCCCCAAAACACGAGTGCCTTCCCCAATGGGTTTCACCAGAGGCTTGCTTCACCCGCCACTGAGAAAGAAGCTGTGTTTTAGGTAGAAGATGTCGCAATTCTGAAATAAAAGCAGCGCTTTGGCTTCCCAACGATAACCCCGGACACGCTCTGGGCCAGGTCGATGCCGTCACCCAGCAACGGCTTCGCCAGCCAAGACCTTCAGCCTGGAAATGGGAATTTCTGCTGCTTGCACCTCTCTGCCCTGTCGACAGCCAGCGTGGGGGTGACCCCCAGAGCGTGACCCCCAGAGCGGGTCAGAATTCCAGACCGAGCCAAGGCACCGGCGGCTCTCGGTCACTGCTGAAGCACCCGAAAAAACAACCCCACGGCTCTGTCCAGCATCAATCCAGACGCACCTTGGCGTGCTTTCGACGGGCACAGGAAGCAGAAATAATGACCTGAAGGACTCAAATACTCAGGTCTCCTCAAAGAGGCTCAGGCCAAAGGCACAAGACCGTTTTCATCCGAATCTGTCCCAAACTGCTCATCAGATGAACAAAAAAAAAATGGAAAAGCCCCTTGAGTGCGCCAGCTCTATTTCACAATCCGCCTCCTTCAAGTAAACAAAAGCCAGGCTGGGGAGAGAAATTAATCTGGAGAGCATTTCAGGAATTCAAAGATGAGCTCAGCTCCCGCCTGGCTGCACCTGCCCAGTCCAACCAGTGGAACCACACCAGCCCCAGAACCACCACTGCAGCCACATGGCTCCGGCCTCTGTTCCAGAGCCCTCCTCTTATCAGCACCTAATTGTCCCTGTGGAAACGCCGAACAAAGAGAGGATCAAAGGTAAAATCGCGAACCAAAGCAGGAGAGATCAGTTACCGGCCGGATCCTCTAGCTGGGATCCTTTCTGAGGTGAGGCAGCAGTGTGGCTGCTTTAAATCTGATTTTAATCCTGTCAGAGAGAAGCGGGTTGTCAGGAAAGACTTTAATGCCTCCGCAGCATGGAAACGTGATTCCAGGGCATGCCGTTCCCTCGTTAACATGAAAGCCGTGGCTTTGGGAAGAACTTCAGCACGGCAGGGAAGGCACACACACACACACACACACACGTAAGCCCTTCACTCCCATCCCCGGGATTTACGGGTTTAAAGCTGATCTGCAGCCAGGAGCCGGGCTCAGCACGGGGCTGAGGGGATAACCCTCCCCGCAGCGCTCCTACCTCCTGGATCGCGACCGCCGGGAGAGGTCCCTGCGGGGCGGGTACCGCAGCCTGCCCTCGTACTCCCTGCTCCGGGACCGCCGCCGCTTCCACCGGTGCCCCAGCTCGCCGTCCTGCTCCGGGGACCGGAACCTCCTGCAGTGATGCATCTGCGCGGAGGAGAGCATGCCGGGGCTCAGAGCCCGAGCCCCGAGCGCCGCCGGACCCCGGGGCCCCCGGCCCGGCCG
>VWPU01009974.1:0-50659 GCA_013398955.1 Callaeas wilsoni | reverse complement strand
GCGGCGGGCGGGCGGGCGGCGGAGCAGCGCGGCGCCGGCAGAGCAGGTCGGACACCGCCGGGGCCAGCCGGGCGGAGGGAGCGCGGCGGGGGCTGCCGCGGAGCGGGGCCCGGGCACGGAGGGGGAGCTCCGAGGTGTTGCGTGTGTTCTTCTCGGCGGAGCTGAGCGCGACCCGCTCCGAGAGCTCTTGGCTGTGGTTTCTGGAAGCCTGGGGTGCCTGGCCCCGCTCCACGGGCTTAAGCGGCTGTGAGAGCTCCGACTGCTGAAGTTTCCTCAGCGATGGGCTCTCGGAGAGTTCCGCTGCTCATGGAAGTGCCTCTGCCACACGCCTGTCATTTTCCTTTTATATCATGGTCCTTGAACTAGCCGAACTGAGGGTGGTGAGACACTGGAACACTCTGCCCAGGGAGGTTTGGATGCCCCAACTCTGTCGGCGTTCAAAGCCAGATTGGATGGATAAAGCTTTGAGCAGCCTGGTTTAGTGGGAGGTGTCCCTGCCCACGGCAGGGGCCTTGGGACTGGATGGTCTTTAAGGTCCCTTCCAGCCCCTTAACATTCTAGGATTCGATGATTAAATACGGGTAACTCTCTCCTGTAGCAATAACTGTGTTGCTTTTAGCTCAGTTTTATAGTGCAGAAATGTGATTTCAAGCAGAAAACTTTCCGAGGTAGGAATGTGGTCCTTGCATTACCTTTAGTCTGGCAGCTCTGGTAGGAATTAACTCCTTTGCCCAGAAGCAGGAGTGAAACCAGTTCGTAGCTCCTGGACACCGAGGCCCATCACAAAGTAGCCTCCTTGTTAATGATTAACAAATTTTAATGTAGCATTTTAAAAATTGCTTTTAAATAGCCTCCTTGCTGAGAGAATTGTGAGCAATGTTAGCCTTATGTCTGGGTTATGTCTGTTGTAGAACCCAGTAGAGAAAAGGGCCTGTTTTGAATGGGCTGACTGTGTGAGTGTGATGGCTGGAGCAGAGTGTCAGCAATAGAAATACAAATGTCAGAGAAATAACTTTGTGATATGGTCTGAGAATTGCATTGTTTTGGTGTTTTGGAAAACAAAAGCTTTCAGACCTGACTACTGTCAGTGCTGCATTTTTACCAGGATGAAAAACCCCTCCACATTAGGAATGCTTTATAAGCTGGTTCATATCATTACCTTGTAGCAGATTGTGGTTGCAGTATGTTTTATTGTTTGCAGTTTGTCAGCCTGGTCTGTGGCTGTGCCCAGTGGCAGTATTGTGTGTGTGACCTCTCAGCTGGTCAAATTCTACCCATCTTGATAATTTTTACCACGTTTGGCTCAGCACATGCTCTTGGCTCCTGCAGCCAGACTTTGTTGGTTTTTTTTTTAAGTCATGGGACCTGAATTATTATTTAGACCCAATCCTCCTGTCATTCCAGCAAGGAACAAGGAAGCATAAGTGATAGGATTGAGTTGGCTTAGGAAATAAGACTTTATACACTGGTAATGTGCTGTTCTTGACTTGGACGTACTTGTTCTGAAGAGATTCAAAGCAAAGTGAAGTAGTTTTGCATATGTTTACAGGACCCTAATCTATGAGGGGAACTGTGGGGGAAATCTAGAGTGTACTTGCTTGAAAATGGATGGGGGAGCAGATTGAGTAGTTTGCTGATGGGAGCTGTTGTGGGGTAATGAGGGGAAAACAACTGCATAGAAAAGCTCTCTTTCCAGCCAGAACCTTGACGGTTGCCAGCAGACGAAACATTCCTGTGTTGGTGCTGTAAGTGGATTTAATCTGAGCACGTGTGTGATACTGTTCTGCTTTCTTTTTGGTTGTAGTTGATCATGCTCTTGCTCGTTTAATAACTGCCTATGCTGAGCATGGCCACAAAGCAGCCAAAATAAACCCACTGTTTGCTGGCCGAGCTGTTATGAACATGGTACCTGAAATCCAAGAGCTGGCTGAAGTTCTTCAGGGTCCTCTCGTTACTACAGGTGAGTCCACAGCCTTATCACAGCAAATTCTGTTCATGGGTGATTTATTGAGAGGCTGTGGCCTCTGTGGAAGAGTCAGATATTGAGTGGTAGTTCAATCAGTAATGAAAACTGTTTGATAGAAAATTGTCAACTTCAGCATACATATGCCTGTTGCAGAAATCATAGTGCAGCGAGAGGCTGCCTTCTAGCATCTTTGGAAACTGTGAAAATTTGTACTTATTCTTACAGCTACTGAGGTTAAACATTAATTTTCTGTATTACTGTAACATTCTATGATTTACCATAATACTTAACACTGTAGTGAAGGTTTGAAAGTAGAGGGGCAGAAGTCAAGGATTGTCTTTTCTTGGCTCTCTTAGAGTCTTGCTGCAGCCTTAAAGGAGGGAAGTCTCTCTCATTGCTTTATTTTCTCCAAAACAGGCCTTAGTGCTTCTCCCTCCTCCCCCAAAGTGACTGATAACATTTATTTCCCACCAGGACTTATAAACATGGGAAAAGAGGAGGCTTCTGTAGAGGATGTGATGGCTTACCTTGACCATATATACTGCGGGCATATTTCCATAGAAACAAGCCAGCTTCCAACTTTGGAGGAGAGAGAATGGTTTGCTAAAAGGTTTGAAGAACTGAAGCAAGAAGCATTTACACCCGAAGAGAAAAAGCATTTGTGCAAACTGATGCTGGAGTCCCAGGTACTTTGTTGCCTCTTACTGGATTGTAATAGTCATGGAGTCTGTCATGGATCCTTTACTATTCTGGACATCATTCATGCAGAAAACGAAGAATGACTGTCCTGAAAGGCTTTGACAGTGTGCAGGAGGAAGAAGTACAAGGTTTTGCCTGAAGCAGTGCAATGCAGGAATCTCACTGGAGTTTGTTGCTGAATTTACTTACCAGCCATTAATGAAATAATGACACTATAAACCCACGAATAATCAGTTTTCAGAAGTGAGACACTCTAAGATTAATGATCTGACAGCTCATATTAAATGTTACCGATGGGAGCACACAGCTGTAGCAGAGCTCTGTGAAATCTTGTGCTCTGACTTAGCTGTTCTGTGTTTTCCTCTCACCCTCATGCTGATCTGTTCTAGTGTCCTTAAAGTATGCTGTCCCTCAAGGTTTTGGAAAAACAAATCCGAGGTGGACTGAGGTGTTATCATATAGCACTGGCAAATACGGTGCTTTTCAGCAAGGAACCTTTGTTCAATGCCTTCTTTAAGGAAGTGAAATATTTATGCGCTTTTGAAATGTATAGAGAAAATTTATTCCAATACTTCTGTACTGTGAAAAGTTTTAATTTTTTTCCCCTTTTCTTCCCATGTTATCCAGAAGGATTGAAAGGTAGAAGATCAGGATCTGTGAAGGTTGGAAAGGTAGAAGAGCAGGATCTGTGAAAGTGTCCCTGTTTCCAGTTTTCCAAGTGGAAGGAGTGTTAAATGTAATATTTACCAATGACTAAACAGAAGTATAGGGCCCACTTTGTATTTTTTGTTTCCTCTTTGGCAGTTAGAAGAATTTAATGGTGACACAGGAGGTTGATACTGCAACCCTGATGTGCCTACTTTAATTTCAATATGACCTGAACTTTACTAAGAGTATAGAATTTAACCCTGACAGGAAAAAACCTGCTTTTATATGTGATTAGTTTTGTGTATATTATTCCTTAGAATATTGCTCAACTAGCAGTTGGCTCAGATCTTTGGGTGTGGCTTAGTCTTCCCTTCTCAGTTAGAGACTTCCTTTAGTTTTTGTCTTCAGTTCCAAAAACTAAAGAAATTTCCAGTGCTTCCAAAACTTGGACACTTATTAGAGCTTTCTAGGAGGAGGTGAATGGAGTGAAGTGAGAAGAAAATTAAGTAAATACAGATTCATTTATTTTTCTTCTCTCAAGCATTCTACCTATGTACTAAAGACTGAGCCTAATGTAAATCAAAATGAAACACTGCTTTGCTAGCACTTTGTATCTCAAGATCGTTATGGTTTATACTGTAAAAGAACACCATTCCTTGATTTCCATCTAAAACAGATAAACTACCAAGGAATTTGTAAATTAGTCTGGTGTTACAGTTCTTCTTGAAGCACCTTCCATGTCAGACAGAGAAAGTTTGGTCCTCAATCTAACATTTTTCTGCTTAGGAGGAGATAAGAGCTGATTTTTTATGGTCATCATAGCTTCTGCTCTCAGACTGTGTAGGTGGAGAGTGAGCTGAGACTTTCCAAGGGTATGTTTAGATTTGTATGCCTCAAGGGTATAAACATAAATTATATTTCAATTTTATAAACAGAAGGCTGCTGCTTAAAATAGCCTAATACTGAAGTTCTCCTGTTTTTAATAGGAGTTTGATCGCTTCTTGGCCACGAAGTTTGCCACAGTGAAGCGATATGGTGGTGAAGGAGCAGAGAGCATGATGGGCTTCTTCCATGAGCTGTTCAAGATGTGTGCGTACAGCGGGGTCACAGATGTCATCATTGGAATGCCTCATCGGGGAAGGCTTAATCTGCTCGCGGGCTTACTTCAGCTCCCTCCTGAGGTAAGAGATTTACTATCTCACCGGCAGTTGCCTGGTTTATTTGCAGTAAAATAAACCCCCGAAAATTTGCCACGTTGTAAATGCTGGGGCAATAAAATGTTACCTGTGTGAGAGTGTTCTCTCTTCCTACCAACACTTCAGTGAACTGTCTGCAAGAGACTGTTAAAAGAACTCTAATGAAGGGTTTTATGTGCTGTTACTTAGAAGCATCCTTGCAATGTCAGGAGTAGGAGAGTGTTTTTCTTTCAACATGACAATGAATCAGAGAAGGGTTTTAACCAAATCTGTTTCCATGCAGCTCATGTTCCGCAAGATGCGTGGTTTGAGTGAGTTTCCAGAGACTTCAGCAGCCATTGGGGATGTTCTCTCCCACCTGACATCTTCAGTAGATCTTGACTTCGGCTCCCACAGACCTGTGCACGTCACCTTGCTCCCCAACCCCTCACATTTAGAAGCCATCAACCCAGTGGCTGTGGGCAAGACACGAGCAAGGCAACAGACTCTGCTCGATGGAGATTACTCCCCAGAGAGCTCTGCGCAGCCTGGGGACAAAGTTGTTTGCCTGCAGGTATTTTGCTCACAAGTTTTAATTGATCTTTGTAAGACTTGCTGGACTAGAATGTGAACAGGAGTGTACGTAGAAACATCAAACAAAACTGAGTTAATGTATGATGTCAAGAACTGGGATCCTCTTTATGGGGAAAGAGGAGGGCAAGGAAGATTTCCAGGTGATGTATGTGGTGATGCTGGCATTTAAGTAGCTGCACTTCTAAGATTTCTGAATAACTGATTCTGATACCTCCCTGTATTTTATTAATATTCTGCATTGAGAGTCATGTGTGCCTTTCCTCACTTTTGCATTAAAACTGCCACTGGAAGCCTTCTTTCAAATAAATGGGTTTAGAGAAGAGCTATCAACAAGGCTGCAAAATGTTCAGGAGGATTTAAAATTTTGTTATTTTGTCATGGTGCTGTTGATGACTCTGCTGGAATTAGTTTTTACTCCTAGAACTGACTTGTAGAGCTGTAAAAGCAATCCTAAATAGTTCCTTGATAAATTTTCTTCTCTTGCATTGGCTTCAACTTGGAAAAACAACTCGAACTCTTCATATTTTAAAGCCAGGAGTAAAAAGAAGTTGGGCAATTTCTGCCCATTTTGTTCTGTAAAGTATAACAAACATGGAGGAAGTTACATGTAGAAGTGAAAAAGTAAATCAGTTTAAAAAAAGTTCTGCTTTCTTCTGGAAGGGTGTGGATAATTTGAAAAAGCAGACATGAGAATACAAATTATTCCAGGCAAGTTGGGGTTCTTAGTTTTTTATTTTAAAAAAAGGCTTCGGAGCGTGCAAGTGCAGGCAACTTTTGCCGCCCAGTGTGTCTCCAGCTTTCAGTGCAGGTATGTCTTAGTTTGAGAAGATACTCCCATGATGGTAGATCTTCACCATGTAGTAATAGAAGTACTATGACTCTTTAAACAAAGATTCTTCTTAAATGGACCCTCCCTATCCAAGAAAAATTTAACTTTTTAGGATTTGTGGCAGCAAGCAGTAGTGAGGATTGCATAGTAGAGAAACATTTGATTCTGTGCTAAACACCTCCATGTTAGTAAACTGATTCAGAGTATTCCTAAAAGGAAAAAATGTGTCATGGAACCTGAACATCATTCCTTGTGATTGTGTGTTTAAGAGGTACATGAGTTAGATTGAAAACAGGCAAATTTTTGCTTGTAACTGTTAACTGCTCTCATTCAGCTAATTGAGAAGAAAGAGATGGAAGCAGGCACCTTGTGGTTCAGAATCTTAGTTTGGGAGTTTGTCTTTGAACTCTATGTTTTTACAATGCTTTCTCTGAAGATATAAAAGTGTAGACAGTCTGAACTCTGAATTGAGGTTTACACTGGCACTTCTCCTCGTCTTCCACAAGCCTTAGTACCAGAGCTTGAGGGGAGAATGAGTAAAGATCAGTTAAGGTGCCGTTGTCAGTGGTGAGCTTCGTTGTCCAGGGTCTGAAGGTCTTCTTTTCTGGAACTTCAGTGTGCTCAGAATTTATAAGGATTATAAAACTCTTCTTGGTTAACTACCATGGACATCTCTGCAGTATTTAATTGTCCATCTCTGCTGGAGAGTGGTTTATTTTTCACATTCTCACATATCTTAACTCCGCTTCCTGGACATCAGGCAACTACTGATGTTTATGATTTAAACTGAGATCTGGGAATAGATTTCTCAGAAATAAATTCCACTCTCAGGGTCACTGTTTGGTGAATTAAACTTGATGATGACCTTGCTTTTAGCTTTTTGCTAGTGCAGCCCAGAGAAAAATCTGCCCTAGCAAAAACTGTCTCCATCTTTTTGGTAGAATGAGTAAAATCCTGCCTGCACCACAGGAATTGAATCCTCTGGGGTTTGAGATGCATATGAACACTATTGTGTAGTTGGATAGTCACAGTGTCTTTAGGCTTTAATGCTGTGTGATGTGCTAAAGGCCAGAAGTTTTCTCAGATGTTTTAGGGTCTTCACTCAAATGCTATCACCAAGATATGTAGCTTTCTTAGGCAGCAGAAGAAACCAGGAGGAAAAAGAGAAAACCCAACACTTCAGGAACAAGTGTAGCATGGTAAGGGATAGACTGGGGACACTGGCTTGCCTCTCTTGCAGTAATTACCTTTGTTTTGCTGTGATACCTCTTAAAAATCTGTATTAGAATGGTATAAAACCCAGTGCTGCTGTTTTACTGGCTGATTGCACCTCTCTTACCTTGGTGTACTTAGAGAAGTCTCTTAAGGCTTGAAACCACTATTTCATAGCTAGAACGTAGAACTGTCATCTGGTTTCAATAACAAAGTACATCAGCCTGCATGGTGACTTTGATCTGCAAATGACTGAGTCTGCATTCTGAGGAAGCTGTGGTCATATTCCTCAATGGAGAACTGTCTCCAATTCCAAAACATTGAAATGCTAGATGATATTCACTCCAGTATCTCTAACCTTTTTTTTTGAAACCTGGGTTCGATATCACAGTATTCTCCCTTCTGTTCCAAACTATTTTTTTATTTGCAACATTATTTGCTGTTGCTATTTTGAAATGTAACTAAGAACTTAGGTTTTATTTCCTTCTGAAAGTTTTTCTTTCTTTTTGAGTGCTTCCATTCAGTTCATTTTCTACTTGTTTTTCTGTTCTTGTCTGTTCGGTAAAGTGGAAATGGCCATAAGTCGCAGTTCACCAGCATTCAACTTCAGCAAAGGTGTAGTGGATGCTGTGGTGAGTGGCTCCCTTTGTTCAGGGGTCAGTGGCTTGCCTCTGACTGCTGCAGCTTTGCCATAGCCAGGAAACTTTCAGTCAGCTGGACACTGGTGGGTCAGTTTTAAGAGATTATATAGGTCAGTTCCAGGTAGGGATTACATCAGGCAGTCGTGTACATGTTGCTGCTATGACCTTGTGTTAGTGATAAGGCTGTACAAACTCCCAAATCCTGGAAGCAGTATTCTGAGAGGGATGAAGAAATGGGTCCAGCTGAACTGTATCTGTTCCATGTACCCAATTTAGAAGGTCTTGCTTAATGACTTACGGTTTTGATTTTGCTGTTTCTCCAGTGTTTCCTAATCAGACTTTTCCATCTTCTTCCTTGATGTAGGTTCATGGCGATGCTGCTTTCTCTGGGCAAGGGATTGTTCCTGAAACACTGACCCTCTCTAATCTACCACATTTCAGAGTTGGTGGGAGCATCCATTTGATTGTTAATAACCAGCTGGGTTACACCACTCCTCCAGAGCGAGGAAGGTCGTCTCTGTACTGCAGTGACATTGGTATGTAGGGTTGAATCACAAGGAAGATTGCCTATTGTGTCAGAAAGGATTTTTAACTCCAGTGTAAGCTGTGCAATGGACTTTTTATAGCAACTGCCTGTCAGCTCTAGGGAGAGATTAATATAACTCCAGTTTCATGGTAGAGTAGAAATTAAAATTATTATCGATTATTCCCTCCTACTAGCAACAAGTCAGATGCTAAAAATATGCCCTCCCCTATCTGCTTTATAGCAAAGACTAAATATCAAGGGAAAATCTTGTCACATTTTTACAGGATGTGATAAAATAATTGCAAGATTGCTGTGAAGTCTTTATAACTCATTTAGTTTCTGTCATATTATTGACAGCTTTTAAAAAGGTATTGCAATGGAGTATATAACATTTATTTATATATATCTTGTTAAATTTCATAAAAATCATCCCAGTGTGTTTTCTGAGCAAGATTTATAGGTCACATACTCCTCCATTTTTAACGTTTTGTTTCTTGTCATGTCATGTGAGCCTGTTGAGCTTTCAAGTTAAAGATGAAGCTTAAGACCTTTCTATGCCTGAAGTAGAAGCTTTGTTTTGGACTGATCCTTCTTAGTGATAAACAGATGTATTTTCAGTAAGATCACAGACATAGTAGTTAGTTATCTTGTATATGTCTCCTGTTAGTAAAAATATACTTTTGTATGCTTTTGACCTAACATCAAGTGTTTGTCTTATGGTTTAATCAAACCAAACAAGTAGATTCATTAAATCTGATAAGGTAGATAGCATGTGTTATTACTGTTTTCCCTGGGCCGGTTTTGTGTTATGGATTGGTTTTGTTTGGGTTTGTTTTTTGCCTCCATCCTTAGTTTTCCTTTCTTCTCACCTGTCAGTGAGGAGTGGCTATTATGTAGCTGAGCTTTAGTGTTTTGCTAGGGAGGGAAACTTGACACAAGCCAGGAACAGGTGAAGTACCTTAGTTTCCCAGAATTCAGACATATAAATACAAAAGGAGCACTGTTGCTTGCAGCCAAATTGTCATACAGGAGAGGGTGTTAAGATATTGAAATTTTACAGTGTTCTCTTTAATGAGGAGATTTCTCTGCCTGGAGGAGCAGTGAACAGAATGATACTTCCTACTAATAAGGAATAAAGTTGCTTTTGGCCTGTATGAATTCATAGCAGTGATATCTTAGGATAAGAAGGAAATAAAACTCAATTTTTGTTGGAAAGAGAAGCAATCAAGTAGTTCTCTCCTAGTCCCTGTACACTACCAGATTAATATGATGCAGGAACTGTGTGTAAAATGTCCTCTGGGAACAAAGTTCTTGTAAAGAAGTTGTGCTCAAACTGACAAATACAACAGGTTGGGCTAATTGCACTTTCTCTCAGGCAAGACTGAGGTGGTCTGTAGGTTTAGCAGAGAAGGTGTGTGCCTGCTTTCTTTGGAAGGGGTTGAGTGTCATTGCTGTTGTGCTTTGAATCCCTGGGCAGGTAAAATCGTCGGGTGTGCAGTTATCCATGTGAACGGGGATGATCCTGAGGAAGTTGTCCGTGCCACACGGCTGGCTGTGGAGTACCAGCGCCAGTTCCGCAGGGATGTGATCGTGGACTTGCTGTGCTACAGGCAGTGGGGCCACAATGAGCTTGATGAGCCCTTCTTCACCAACCCCAGCATGTACAAAATCATCAGGTAAGGGTTGCACCACCAAAATATGTCTGCACCACCTCAGTCTTGCTGCTGCAACAGAAGACTGTGCGTGAGATCCTTTGACATATCCAGAGGTCTTTATGTAAGTGCAGCTACACTGTCAGCAGCCCTTGACTCCAGTGTCAGTCTGATAGCAAGAGGTTAATGAGGGTAATCGTTACTGTTGGCTCTTGAATGTGTGGCTTGGTGCTTTTTGGAGAACAATCTTGGACATAGCTCTTGGATTGCAAATTCTTGACCACTGGTAATCAGAGGGCAAAGTTGCCCTCTGTGTGCCAAGGGGAAGTGTGGATGATATGGGAGAATGGTCAGGAAGCCAGCGTGATGTTTGTCTTGTCTTTGCCTGGTCCTGCTGCTTCCAGTGGGGACTCATCTTTATAAGCCTTTAAGTGTATTCAGATTTCATCCTTATCCCTGAAGAAAAACACACAGAAATTCACTTGCCAGTGAATTCTGGTATTTTAGGTGAAGCATTTATGAAATGGTTGCCTTGATTCTCTCCAATGCGGAAATCTTACTGTGAATTTCTGAGAAGAAAATATGCATGGTAGCACAGAGGGGGTTTTGACTTGTTTTTACCTGTAACTGCCTGCTGTAGGCACTTTCTATTTTATTTTTTAATAAAGGACTGCAAAACACATCTCTAAGAGAACTGTTCTCTTTCTGAAAATGCCAGGAAAGTGAACTTCATGCAAATAAGTATAATGCTCCAGGACACTGTTTATATGAGTTTTCCATGGCACCTGACTGTAGTAAGATGGTATTCCCTTGTTCTCCTGTGACACTGTTTTTAGGCTTAATATCTATGGGATTTGATTCCCTCCCTGGCAGATCCCGTAAGAGTATCCCGGACACATACTCAGAACACCTCACGGCTGCTGGGCTCATGACTGAGGCTGAAGTGTCTGAGATAAAGACCGCGTACTATTCTAAGCTGAACGATCACCTTGCCAACATGACTTTGTACAGCCCACCTCCTACCAACCTGCAGGCTCACTGGAAAGGCTTCGTCGTGCCTTCTGCCAAAATCACCACCTGGGACACGGGGATGCCTGTGCCACTCCTGCAGTTCATTGGAGTCAAGTCTGTGGAGGTGCCCGAAGAGCTGCAGATGCACAGCCATCTCCTGAAGACCTATGCACAGGTGAGTAGAACATCATGAGATTTCTGATCCCATGGCTCAAAGGTACAGCCTGTTACAGGGAAAAGTCTAAGCACAGCTGGGTTGCCAGTTAAAGAATAGGATGGTATTCTCTAGGAAAAACAGCTCACTGTTTCAAGGCTGAGATGATGGCATTTTTTTCTCCAGTTTTGAAGAAAGACCTTCTCCCAGGTCTGAAACTTGTTATTTCAACAATATTTTATTGCAATGAAGAAAAAAGCTTACAGAAAATACAGTTTATTACTCTAAAAAAGAGAAAGAAACTATTATGATAACTTACATTTATATAGTGGGTAATTAGAATGAGTACTTTGTGAGGGAATGACTCAGGAACCTGGCAATAGTGTACACAGTTTCTAAAGCCAGCAGTGAGTGTTTTATGACTTACATATATAAACATAAGACAACATGTGGCCAAGTTTGACAGTCAGGGTTTGATAGCTCCTAAGCTGGTGTTTGGTTTGGATCAGTTCGGGGTTTGTGAATGTTTCCCTTTGATGGATGATGAGTGTGTGCAGGTGTTTGCTTGGCAGCCAGAGAGAGGCTGTGAGTTGAGTATTTCAAAAGACTGATGTTTTTGTCTTCCCAGCCCAAGGCAAAAACTCCACAGCTCAGTTTGATCATTTGTCTACAGTTCTGCAGGCCAGAACAGGGAAGAGTTCTGGAGACTGAAATACTTACACCTGGTATCTTTCATCACTGCTAACCAGATAGACCAGAAGTCTGTCAAGACTACACTCTGTGCTGTGCTAAGACTTTTAATATTTTCAGGCTAGGATTAATTCATCAGTCCACAGTTTGTTGACTGGGAGGTAAACACACGGATCAACCATGGTTCTGTGGTCCTCAGGCAACCTTCTTCACAATGTGCTGAAACAAGACTGTATTCCAATACAACCTAAGCTGGCTGGAATACAGCATTTCTCTCTGTAGCATGCTGTATTTTTCCTAGCTTCTAATGTTAGTCTGTGCCACCTAAAGAGCTGCAGATAGAAAAAGACAAAATAGTAATTTTTTCTTGTTCTTTACTTGTTTAGTCAAGAGTTCAAAAAATGCAGGAAGGAAAAAAGCTGGACTGGGCAACAGCTGAAACCTTAGCATTTGGTTCTCTGCTGAGCCAAGGTAAGAGGCAACTAGATAGCAGACGGTAAAATATTTTTGCTTTACTGTCAATAAAGGATAACATTAGATTTCTTTGGTGTTTCTAAGTAAAAAGATTGATATGATGTATAAATTTGACAATTTGCATGGTCTAAGAGAAGGTAAATATGAATCCTGTGTGTCACTAATATTTGTAGACTGTCTTAAGTATCTTCAAAGAACAGTAGCTCACTCCCACTCCCCAAAAACATTTGTGCATAGAGTTGAGCACATGAGCAGTGCAGCTGACATCAGTGGGGCTCCCAAGTACTTTGCGTGCTTTATGCTATTTCTTCTCCCTTGTCTCTAGCCTGAATTCAAATCTCCATTTACATATGATACAGAATGCACATTTTTTTTTGCAGTTTGCTTCAGTAAATTGAACTCTTTTACCCAAAATAATGTCAGAGCATCTGTGTGCTTCTGAGTTGGAGCTGTTGCTGGTTAAGAATTGCATCTGAGATTTGATGCTGCTGATGAGGGGAAATCCAAGAAGAGATATAACAAGAGACAGAATTATTTCCTGCATGTTTTTTTTTTAACATGACTTGCTGATTTGGTGTTGTGTTTGTTGCTTGGCAAGGGTTTAATATCAGACTAAGTGGACAAGATGTTGGCAGAGGAACCTTTAGCCAACGACACGCGATGTTGGTTTGCCAGGAGACAGATGATGCCTACATTCCTCTGAATCACATGTCCCCAGACCAGAAAGGCTTCCTAGAGGTAGGTTCTGTGGCCCACAAGACCACCTTCTTCAAGTTGTGCTGAAACAATGCACTTTTTAAAGCTGCTGAGACATACGTAGGCAGTCTGTGTGTTCTGGCAAACCCCAGATACAGGGATGTAAAAACTGTTAGGGCATCCCTATTCTTTGTCGTTAAAAATGACAACTTTAACAAGGGGGTTTGCTTTTCCTTGAGAGATCAGGTATTATCCTCTTCCCCTCAGTGCCTTCACTCAAAAGCAAAAAATCAGTGCCTATCAATTGCCTTTAGGAGTGTGTCCCTCAGCATGCCCAGCATCGATTGTCTGGTTCTAATGCTTCTAAACCCTTGGTTGTCTTCCTCCTCACCCACCCCTCCCAACAATTTCCTTTTGTTAGGTGAGTAACAGTCCCTTGTCTGAAGAAGCTGTGCTTGGTTTTGAATATGGAATGAGTATTGAGAGCCCTAAGTTACTGCCAATTTGGGAAGCTCAATTTGGAGACTTCTTTAATGGAGCCCAGATAATATTTGACACTTTCATCTCTGGAGGTGAGTGTGCAAGGAACAAATATATTTAAGAATCAATCATTTGTATTATGCACATTTTTAGACAATCCTTCCTCTTTCAAGTAAAAGGGCAACATGTTGTGCAAAGAATTCTGTTTTCTTAAGGAGTCCTGTGAGCTTGCCTGTGAGGTCCTTACCTCTGTGGAGCTTTTCTCTGAAGACAGTACATCTAAAATGAAAGACTCCCTGGCAGAGTACAGTCATTACAAAAGGACAGTTAATTATACTAATGGCCTTTCTTCCCCCACATGTATTTTACTGTGTGTATATATGGTTGATAGCTTTATAGCAGGTACCTTTCCCTCGTGAAGCATCTGAAAAATTCCTTAAGCAATAGAGAAGGAAAATAGTGATTATTTCAAACAATCAAACAAAAACCCCCACAACACGTTACGACTAAGTTTGACTCTAACATGTTTTTTGAGTGTTCAGATATAAAACCTCTGTAGTCATAGATGGAAATTCAGAGGCCCTCTTATCCTACCCACGTGTATTTGAAGCTGGGATGAATTACCTTCTGGATTTGACTGTAATCTCTTATATAGTGCAGGAGGTATGGCAGAGCTCAGGGGAACGAGCAGTGCTGTGTTAACCAGAACTGGCTCACAGGATGATGCTGGGATCACACCTGCAGAGATGAAGTTTTAAAATTTCATTGTGTCATGTACTCCATGTGGAGACTTAAGTCTTCTGGGAGCCCAAAGCTACATGAGGATTTCAGAAACTTCAGTTCACCTTATGTGTGTTGTTTCAATGTAGTGAATCTTGGGGCAGAATGCCAGCAGCATGTTTCAGGCTTCTATTTAATGATGTGGAAATTAGCTCCTCTTTTTTCCTAAGTAGTTTGTGCAAAGTATGTGTTCTGTGGCTTTATGTTCTGTGGAAATCATCCTTTCCTTCCTTCTCATTCTGTGTTTCTAGGTGAGGCCAAATGGCTTCTGCAGAGTGGGATAGTAATTCTTCTTCCCCATGGCTACGATGGTGCAGGCCCTGAGCACTCATCCTGCCGGATGGAACGGTTCTTACAGGTACCCACCACACCTCTCAGGGCCACAGATCCCCAGCACAGCACTGGCAGTCAGTGCTCTGGGAGCTGTGCTGCAGAAATACAAAATGGGGATTCCTGGTGCCCTTGTTGCAATGTGCTCGAAGGAGGCAGTTCAGATACAATCTTACCGGTTAAATGCTAAACCCGTTTCTTCTCTGAAGTTGTTCGTCTCTTGAAATCAGTGTCTGAATTTGGATATTTGCTAATCTGTTCTTAGACATGTCAGCGTGCCTTGTGTGCCTGGATTCTTTCTTGCATATTAGTCTCACTGCTTGCTTTTGACAAGGTATTGCTGTGTTCCCCTGTACAGATGTGTGACAGCTCAGAAGAGGGAGTTGATGGCGACCAGGTCAACATGTCAGTTGTGCATCCCACCACTCCAGCACAGTACTTCCATTTACTCCGGCGGCAAATGGTCCGAAACTTCAGGAAACCTCTCATTGTTGCTTCTCCCAAAGTGTTACTCAGGCTCCCAGTAAGCTGAAAAATGCCGTTCATCTTTCCCCGCCCCCCCTTCTCTTTATCCTCTTTTGTGTTCTCTTCCCCTCTTTCTTCGTCCTCTGTGTTCTCTGATCGCTGTTTTGGGGTCAAATCAGTGGAATTTTGCCTGTTTGGGGCCAAATAGGTTGAGGATTAAATCTGGGTGGAAGTGAGCTAGAAGTAGGGTTCATTCCTGGTGTGACGGTGTTTTTGGGAAGCTTGTCATCCCACTTTTCACTGGGAATGGGAATATGAGGGAGAGGGAAGACTCTTTATTTTGTGCTTACCAAAACTCTGTCTCAATATTCTTTCTGACTCTGGCCTGAGGGAAAAGCAGCAAGATTTGGTAACTTACAACTCTTCCCCCGTGTAGGCTGCTGTATCAAGTTTTGAAGAAATGGCCCCAGGGACAACATTCAAGCCTGTCATTGGTGACTCCTCAGTAGACCCTAAAAGGTAACTCTGCTTTCTTAGAGGAGAAGCTCAAAAGAGATGTCCTGTCCCTTTCTCCTACCCAACAGCTCAAATTTGAGGTGATATGAAAGAGGTGACTTTGAGGGGAAAATGTTTTATGGTGGGTGACTGTGGTTAGTTTTACTTCCTCTCCTTTTCCTCTGGTAATTGTTGGTAGTTACCACATCTGTCTGCAAAACAGCGAAGTGTTCAGGCTGTCAGCCCTTGGCCTCACAGCCCTCCCTCACAGGGAGTTTGTGACTGTAGTCACCAACCTGATGAGTCCTATTCTGCACCATGTCCATTAGCAGACAGTCCCTAGGAGCAGCTGTGACATGAATCAAAGAATCATAGATTTGTTTAGGTTCGAAAAGACCCTTAATATCATCAAATCCAATCTCAGCCCAGCACTGCTAAGTCCACCACTAAACCATTTCCCAAGTGTCACATCTGGACATTTAAATACCTCCAGGATGGTGACTCCACCACTGCCCTGGGAGGCCTGTTGGACTGCTTGACCATTTCAGTGAAGACATTTTTCCTAACATCCAATCTAAACCTCCTCTGATGCAAATTGAGGCTGTTTCCTCTTGTCCTATTGTGTGTTACCTGAGAGAAGAGACGAATTCCCACCTGGCTACAACCTGTCAAGGAGTTGTGGAGAGTGAAAAGGCACCTCCAAAGCCTCCTTTTCCCTAGGCTGAGCCCCCCCAGCTCCCTGAGCTGCTTCTCACAGGACCTGTGCTCCAGACCCTTCCCCAGCTCTGTTACCTTCTCTGGACAGGCTCCAGCACCTCAATGTCTTTCTTGTCATGAGTGGCCCAAAACTGAAGAATTTTTGTTCCAGGGCTAGAATGCCTGAGCTGATGAGGTGGGGCAATAATAAAGTGTGTGTACATCTCTCTCCCTTCAGATATTACAGTGAATCCTGTTCACAATGACCAATTCAGCCTTAATTTTTATTTCCCCTTATCTGCTCCTTGCCCCAGTAGTACCCACGTCTGAGTCTCCTTCCTCTTTGCTTCCTGACCCCCAATCAAAAGGCTGGAAGTACCTTAGCATCTTAATTTTTTTTAAGTGGGATGGTGAGGCACAAAGGGTGTAGTTTATCTCATTGCTTTTTCCTATAAAATTGGGCAGCCAAGACCTCTGTGATTGCAGGAGGGTGTAGTGTCTCTCCAGCAGGCAGTCCTGCTTTGGCATGGCAGAGGATTGTCCTGTGGAGGGACTTCTCTCACTCTCTGCTTTATTTTCCACAGAGAGTGCAGAGGTGACTAGCTTTGACTGGATGTTTAATTTTTAGTAGTCAAAGCTAAGAGAGATCAATCCCATTGTAAGGTAACTTTCCCAGAATTACTGAAGAAACAGGACCTCTGGCATACTGTGCCCAAAGGTTAGTTTGCCAGCTGTTGGAGGGGAGTGGGAGGGAAAGGAAGGCAAAGAAGAGAAAAGATGGTCTAGGGAAGCAATTTAGTTTTATAAAGTTGTCTTTGAAGTTTGACTCGTTTTGGTTGGAAGTGTGAAGCTGTTCTGCATCAGGTTTCTGTAAAACACTAAACTTGGAAACATTCTTATTTTTTTTTAGTGTCACTCAAGTGGTGCTGTGTTCTGGAAAGCATTACTATGCTCTGGTGAAGCAAAGAGAAACACTGGGAGAGAAGCAGCACAGCACAGCTATTCTGAGACTTGAAGAGCTCTGTCCTTTCCCCCTGGAAGCTCTACAGCAAGAGTTGACCAAATACAGCCATGCAAAAGGTCAGCCATGCTTCTACCTTTGCATTTCTGGTCTCTCTGAAGTACTGAGCTAAATCTATTGCCTGTCTTTTAAGATGAAGAGCTGTAGTGGCTTTTTCCTCTTTGTTCTCCCCCTCATACATCCAAGTGTTTCTGGAGTGGGATGTTTCAGAAATGTTTATCGCTTATGCTGAAAGAACTCTTTTCTCTGCTATTGTTAGCTTCCGAGAAGCAGCACTGAAAATTAGAGTAAACTATATTTTGCATTGGACTTTGCAGTCCAGTCCTTTTGGTAGCTTTTGAAAACAGCAGTAGAAAAGCAGAATATACACACAGTATACCCTAATGGCGGACATACTTTGGGTATGAATTCAGTTGTGACCTGCAAGGGAACTGAGTCTGGCATGCCTTTATTCCAAAGGTAATGTCAAGACAAAAATACTGAGGTGCTACAGAAACAAAAACCTGTTTTTCTTTCTCTGCTGGAAAGATAAATATGTGTGTTTATGTACCCTTATCCTTCCTTTAGTCTTCATCTGGAGTCAGGAAGAACCACAGAACATGGGTCCATGGTCCTTTGTGTCTCCACGGTTTGAAAAGCAGCTGGGTCTTAAGGTAAGATGTCCCCAGAGTGTTTTAGTCTTTAAAACAAAGTTTGAAGTTCTCCTTGAATGCAAAATTCTATGGTGCTTACAACAAAAACCTAACATTGATGCTTAAACCAAATGTGTGTTCTAATTTCAGCTACTTCTGCTCTTTATAGTGCCATTGGTGAAGAGCAGGACTGGAGCTTTATTTTACATGGTGTTTAGTCAAAGTAGACAGGGTAATGAAAGATCCCAGGTAGGGGAGTAGGAGGAGAATGCAAAGGTGCCATATGCTCTGGCAGATCATGCACTATAATGTCCTGGGAGCCATGGTCTTTGGGAGATGGCAGATAACTTCCTACATTACTTCTGGCTGGGACTGCCCAGTATCTGACAGCAGATATCACCATGGCATCAGGACCTCGAGATGCGATTCTGTCCTTCATTAATCATTTCCCCACAACTCAAATTTCAGCTCCATCTTGTGAGCAGACCTCCTCTACCAGCTCCAGCAGTCGGCATTGGAACTCTCCACAACAAGCAGCAGGAAGATGTTTTGACCCGCACATTTGTCTAAGTTTTCAGTGGATAGACTGCTCCTGATGCCAGTCAGCTTTAGTGCCTCCTCTTGCGAAGAAGAACAAAAGTCAGATACTTAAGACTCTTAGTTCTCCAAAATGGATAAAAAAAAAAAAGGTGGAATAAGTTTGGTAATGATGAAGCCATTTTTCCATGTTGGGGAATACCTAACAATGAGAAGTGCCTGTTACTCCTGATACTTCTTGTTCTCTTAAACAATTTTCTACAAAATGTCTTTATGAAGTTAAAAATCCAGTTCAGGGGACAGATTGGTGAGGTGACTGTGGAATACCTTATATCATGCTGCTTATTTGCACTTGACCATTTCCTGGGATGGTGTGTGTGTGTGTAAGCAGGTTCTGTTTCTTCCATTTCCACAGAAGTGTTAGTGCTACTTGATCAAATAAATGCTTCTCTGTGCCTGGGAATGAGCCATTTCTATAGCAGAATGTTGTGGATTATCTTTTTCTTTCCTTGAGGGCCAGGAATGCAATCTGATGTGGCTTTTGGTGCTCTTCTCAGTGCATGAGTTGTTAAAGCAGGATTCCCATTGGGGGGACCATGCAGGATGGCTCCTGAAGACTTCAGGCACCACTGTTATTCTCACCTAGAGGGTGAGAAATCCCAAGGCATGGTTTCAGCACAGCTGTCGTCTGGAGAAAGGAAAGAAATCAGTCTTTATTGGGAAACAAAGGATAAAGGACCAAAACATTGAGGTTATGTGGGAGAATAATGAAGCCAAATGGAGGACAAGCATCCCAGGCTGACCCCAGTGTTGACTGCCCCACAGCAGTATTCTCACCACCACAGGATTTCTCCCAGCATTTTTCCTTTCCTGGTTTCAGGGTGAAGTTGGCACCTCCTTGCTCTTTTCAGTTACCTGGGCAAGCAATGCTTAAGTAATCAAACTCAGTGAGAGCCAGAGACATTTCTGAAAAGAAATAAGGGGGGTTTAACCAGATCCAGCACTTGCAGATGGAAAGTCATGGTAGGTGAGAAAGGGCAGATCACAGGCAGGGTGTGTATTCACTTGGGGAGACAGCCCCCAAAATCATCTCTGAAGCTGCTTTAGTATTTCATCCTAGTTCATTCACATATTTATTCATTCTTTAACTCCATATGACCCAGAAGTAACCTCTGTAACCTCTGTTCTGTGATGTTTCACGTCACTGCTTTAGCACATCCATCACAGCAACATAAAATCATGTTTCTCCCACTTTGCTCTAGCAAACTGCACAACCTCCTGCACATCATGAACAGCTTTATCTAATCAGGGCATATTCTGCTTTAAATTTCTGCTGATAACTAGAAAAAGGAGGCTGAAGAGTAACGTTGCTTTGGCTGCAGCTGTAGCCAAGGAAGTTGTAGAGCGCAATCACCAGCCTTGACTGCACGCTGATGATTACATAAACCCACAGTTTTTTCACTATGACAGTGCACACCAGGGAAGAACAGACCCAGTGTTTTGAGCTTCACGTGGCCCAAACCTGACCTTGTTGCACACCATTCCCCCACAGGCTGTGCAGGTCTGGGTATCCAACCAAGAATGCTCAAGTGTTCTGACCCCGGTTTATCCTCCTGGTGGGAGACAAAGCTATTTCTGTAGTGCTGCTCGGCTCAATGCCCCCAGCCCAGCGCTGGTGTGCCGTGGAGCTCCCCAGGGATCCTGGGGCAGGAAGGGAGAGCTTGAGCACAGCTTTCCTCAGGCAGCTGATGCAGACTGCCTGCAGAACACTGCTCTTGCGTGATGGACAGCAGCTCCCAGGAGCAAGGCAAAGCACTTGCTGGCTTAGGGGCTAACGCTGTTTCTCCCAGCAATTTTGGATGCACACAAGGCTGTTTTCCACCCGTGCACCTTGCTCTTCTCTGCAGGCAGGCTGGGACATCTCTGCACAGTGCTGGATTGCTTTGGCTTTGGGGAAAAGAGGAGCAGAAATTAGAATCATACAACCACAGAATATCCTGAGTTGGAAGGGACCCACTAGGATCATTGAGTCCAGCTCCTGGCCCTGCACAGGACACCCCAAGAGTCACACCGTGTGCCTGAGATGCTACACAGGGTGGGTGAGTGGGTAACAGAGCAGGTCCCAGTCCTTGGGCAGGAAATTCTGTGACCCCAAAGCACAAGGAGAAGTGAGCCTTTATGTGCTGTTAGATAGCAAGGAGCTAACTAGAAAGAGAGAGTTACAGCATTTGTGCATTGTGGTGTGTCAGGATTTTCAGAGAGAAGTGCAAGACTAGAAGGAAAAAAAGTAAAGACATTGAAGGAATGAGCTGTTAGGTTGAGCAGTTCACTAAAGGCAGCATGATACTCAGTGACAGAACGAAAGCACACCAGGAAAACAAACATTAAAACAAATATTTTAGAAACAGCGATGTTAGATTTAAAAAACACAGTCCGAATTTTGAAGATGAAAAGTTCTGAACACAGTAGTATTTTGGATAAGCAAAGGAAACAATACTGCATTTTAATTTTGTTTTTCTTTCTGTCAGTGAAGAAGGTGACTAGAAACATTCATTTAGCACACGTGAAGTGGTGCATCTGTGTCAGTATGGACTGAAGAAACCTCCTGTACCTTTTATCAATCAACAAAGCACTGGCCAGTGACTTAGAGACAGGAGAGTTTGCTAACAAAACATGTATTTTAATGAACGTCTAAGATAAGTGTGGCTAAAAATCTGAACAAAGGGTGATTACAAGAAACTTCCTGAAGCTCAGCTACTAACCCAGCTATTATTTGGAGATTATAATCTACAAGTAAACTGCCAGGCCCATTAATTATGGGCATTTGTCAGACTGTACGAGAACTATAGGTGAAAGTAATTGCTATAGAGTTGCTCATTAGTATTTGTTAAATTATGACTATATAAAATGGGAAGAAAAAGCTTCTAAGTGATTTCAGATAAGGGAAGCTATTGAACAAAGTTGTTTAGGTATTGTAGCAAGGTCTTGGTTAAGAGGATTTCTTAGGGAATGCAGAGAGCAATCCAAAATACAGATTCGAAGTTTTGCAGGAGCCCTAATGCTTCACACATTTTGTGTTCTCTTGGTAACATAGCCTAATACAAGCTTGTGCATTGGATCAGTTATTCAGAAAGAGTAAATACGATTTTTAATTGTCATATCTAAATCTTGCAGTAAATTCTGATAATTGTAATTTTATAGACCACTGGCTGTTGTAACTGAGAGCTTTGTAGGTGTGATACCTGTTTTGGTGATTGTGGGATGATACTGGAATAGGTTGTCAGGTTCACAGAATCACAAAATCAATTAGGTTGGAAAACACCTCCAAAACTGCTGAGTCCAACCTGTGACTGATCACCACCTTGTCAACTAGACTATGGCACTGAGTGCCATGTTCCAGCTTTCCTTAAACACCCACAGGGTGTCACTCCACCACCTCCCTGGGCAGCCCATTCCAATGTCTAATCACGCTTTCTGTGAAGAAATTCCTCCTAAGCCTTCCCTGGTGCAGCTTGAGGCCATGTCGTCTCATCCTGTCGCTGGTTTCCCAGGAGCAGAGCCCGACCTCCCCCCAGCCACAGTCTCCTGTCAGGGAGTTATGAGGGTGATAAGGTCAGCCCGAGCCTCCTTTTCTCCAGGACGAACAATCCCGGCTCCCTCAGCTGCTCCTCAGGGGACTTGTGCTTCAGACCCTTTCCCAGCTCTGTTGCACTTCTTTGGACGTGCTCCAATGGCCCAATGTCCTTTCGCCCTGTGAAATTATCACACCCATCTGTCAATACGGGTGGCTTGGGCTGTTAATAAAACACGTCGGTACCAAACCGCTGTACCAACAACAGGACAGAAACGCCAAAGCTGCGAGGCCGGAGTGAGCGAGGGGCGGGGAGCTGCCCGCGCTCGGGCCGGGCTGAGGTGTGGCGGTGAGGGGCCGTGCCCGCCCCTCGCGGCGCGCGGAGCACTCCGGGAGCGCGGTCCTTCGCCGCGGCGGCTGCCCGCCCTCAGCCTGATCCCGCCGCGGCGGCCACCGCTCCCCGCCGGTCCCGCCGGTCCGGCCCCGCTCGCCGGGAAGGGCGCGGGAGGCGCTCCGTGAGGGCGGTACCGCCGCGTCCCCCCGGGCGGGGAGGGACGGCCCGTCCGCAGCGCGCGTCACGTGACGGCGGCGACAGCGGCGGTGACAGCGCTGGGACCGCGGCCGGGCCACCACCGCCATGGGCAGTGAGTGCGGACAGAGCCGGGGGGAGCGGGCCGGGACCCGGGGTGGGGGACGGCAGCCCCGGGCAGTGCGGGAAGGACGTGGCCGGTGGCCCGTGGCCAGTGAGGGAACGCCGTGCTCCGGGTGCCGCCGCAGGCAGGGCCGGGGGTGCCGTGCAGCCGCTCCCCGCACAGGGTCGGTGCTGCCGGGCACGGCGTGAGGCCGGTCACTGCTTCGTGGTGGGTGTCCTGTTCCACTCTAGCCCTACTGTGTATATATGCGCTATATACACTGTATATACATCTGTAGCATATATACCCTATATACACATTCATATGTGTGTATAAATGTCCAAAGGGCGGGTGTCAAGAGGATGGACCATGCTCTTCTCCGTGGTGCCGCCCAATAGGACAAGAGGCAGTGGGCAGAAGCTGATGCACAGGAAGTTCCACCTGAACGTGAGGAAGAATTTCTTTCCTGTGCAGTGACCAGGCGCTGGACCAGATTGTCCAGAGAGGGTGTGGAGGCTCCCTCAGTGGAGATATTCCAGAACTGCCTGAGCACAGCCCTGTGCGGTGTGCTCTGGGCTGGCCCTGCTTTGAGCAGGGAGGTCGGAGCAGATGAGCCTCTGTGGTCCCTTCCAAGCTGACCCATTCCATGACACGCTGATACCTTGTTCGCGGCGGAGCTGTGCCACCCTCTGTGGAGTGAGGTGCACCTTTCCAACCAGCTGCGTGAGGGCTTGCGATAAATAGAGGAGACATATGTCACATCAGACTGTAAATGTAAACATGGCACTTCAACCAAAATGTTACTTACAGTGTAATAAATGCATTCTGCAGTGTCATAAATGCATTCTCTTTGAAAAGGAACTAATGGTGGTTTTTTATATGTGTTCCAGTGTGTTGGGGCTGAGAATAATGTTCAAGTTTTGGAGGGCAAATTCCCCACCAAGGACAAATGCGTTGATTTTTTTTTTAAAGTGATTTCATTTTTTTTCCTGGAAAAAGCATGCACTCTGTTGAGCTTTTCTGTGTTTTTAAAGGGGAAACTGTGAAGAGAGATATATTAAAAGCTAAAATAAAATCCCCTGAAGTTCCAGTCATACAGAGTACACTGTCCAATCACAATAAGTGTTCCACTGATTTAAATTACAATTTCTAAACATATCTTAGCGATTGAATTATTTTTTCAGCTAAATATTTCAGTAAACACAAGATTTTAATCTCTGCATGGATACCTTTTGATGTCAGTATCATTCTGTGTTTAACTAGCACAGGCTGATACTAGGTCATTTATTTTTAGCTGGAATACAATTCAGTTCACTTCTAGTGATACATACAGCACCCCTTCTCTGAAGTTATTCCAGCTGTGGAAAAAAGAATGGGCCAAGCCTGGTTAGAACAAGAATTCTGTTTCACATTTTTGCCCTGTTTTAAGAAGAGAGTATTAGTTTTCAGACAGTTTTGAAAGCTAAATAAAGTTCTGTAAAGTTTTATATATTCATAAATGTTCATTAATATATTTTTCTGTCTTCTTTTGTGTGTGTGTGTTTGTTTTTCTGGAACAGTAAAATTTTTAGAAGTTATTAAGCCATTCTGTGCAGTGTTACCTGAAATCCAGAAACCGGAAAGAAAAGTGAGTGTCACATTATGTTCTTACTTTTATTAGTTCACAGGGGAGGGAATATTGTGATATTCTAGTCCAGGCTCCAATACAGAGACAGACAGTGGGCCCTAAAGTAGCACATACTCTTTGGAGCAGGGAACCCATGTCAAGGTAAAACATTTCTGTGATGATGAATTCTGAGCACCGTTCTGCTAAGTTGTTCCCTTTGGTAATTATGCTAACTCATTTTTAAAAAAAATCTCAATTCTAGACTAAGTTTATTTAGTTTCAGCTCCATGTGATCTATTTTAATATACTAGAACAGAGTCTTCAAGCTTTGTTTTCCTGTGGATCCCACTTTTGACTTTGAGCTGGCTTGTATGTTACTTGGAAAAGGATTGTTCTGTAGATCAGGAAACACAAATTTAATTCTCCCCACAAAGTTTTTCCTACACCCATAGCTGTGATTGATCTTGCTGAAGTGGGAGAGTGACCTGTGGTACAGTTCAGGTAATTGCTCCCCGTTCACCTCCTGGATGTGGTGTTTCTCTTTGATGTGAAATCAATGAACTCAGTTCATTTACAGCTGATCTCTCTAGTCCTCTATCCCTTGAAGCTCCTCCCATTTCTTGGCACACTTGCTAGACTAAAAAATAGGTAATTTCTACAGATCAGAAAGAGACCTGCCTTATCCAAAAAAAACCCCAACTAAACACCATTTCTACCTCCAAAACTCAAGCAAGCACATAGTGCCCAGGTGACAAACAGTCTAATTAGAGTAACAAATTGACTTAATATTGTCATGACTTCCATGAAAATTCCTTAGGAGCTAAATGTTGGTTTTTTATGTTCTGGAAAGGAAAGGCTTAACTGGGAACATGACACCATCCCAGAGACTCCTCTTTGGTTGATGAGGGGTTCCCAAAGGTTAGGACTGGATGCAGAGGTGTTCATGCCAGTGACCATAGCTGAGCCTGCCAGACAGAATGGAGAAGATACAGTGAAAAATGATGATTATGGCCCTCTGAAACTGGTTTTTTAGAAAGAGTGGGATTAACCCCCTGTCTCTTTTCTCCATCTGTCCTACCTAGTTGCTTCCCAGCATCTTTCAGCCTTGGGACAGATTTCTAAACAAATCATTTAGGTCAGACGAAGTCGTTTGCAGAGCAAGAATCTCCAGAGCCATAGCCCGTGCTAAGGTTTGGACACACCAGGTCTGGCTGGCAGGTGCCCATCTTTGTTTCTGCAGTGGGGAGCCTTGGTGCAGTCTTTTGGTGCCAATTTGTGTCACATCTGTGATTATCTGGTTACAGCCATCCCATTTTTGTCTTGTGAGATGAGTGAGAAGAGAAAGCTGACACAAACCTACAGATACTGATGTTTCTGTAAAGCTCACTGGCAGGTGTTACTTGCCAGAGAGGAAGAGGGGCTTGATCTGTCCTTGTTGTCCATCAGCAGATGAAGGATGCTCAGAGAGGTGCCAAGATTCTTGTCCTGTCTATTTGGGTCACTTTGTCTTTACTGCTATTTAGGTCGCTGTCTAGACAATGGCTGCCAGTTGCCAGCTTTGTGCAAATTTAAAGTGAAAATATAATTGGGAACATCTTTCCTAGGCTGAAGAGCCCTTTGACCATTTTCAGTCTTGTTCCTTGCTTCTTTATCAAGTAGTTTATCAAATGATTTAGGTCATTCCATGTTACTCTAATTCCCTGTAATTTATTGTTTTCTTGCAAGCTGCCATGGGCAGATAGGACCAGTAACAGTTTTAGTGGATTGGTTTAAGGCCAGGACAAGAAATTTAGATAACCAAATAGAAAAAGAGATTAATTTTCATTAAACATGTATTGATTGTTAAGTGAAGATGATATTTTGATTCAGTTGGGTTCTCACCAAATCATTTTTGCCATTATTGTTGATGTGGAAAGTGGTTTCTTCTGTCTCTAGGGAGTGTTGCTCTCGTGTTTTGGCCAACTTGATTAGCAAAAGTGATTGCTACTTTTGTAGTTAGTAGAATCGGCTCATATTTCTCTTATGCACAGATTTGCTAAGTAGAACACACTTTTCAGAGCACTAGGATGATAATGCTCAAGTCTTCATTTTCACATGATTTAAGAAAAATGTCAAAGGAAGAAAATGTCCAATTGAATCAGATCAGATGTGAAATTTACTGTCCCTGTGCTTGTTAGCGTTTGTGGCTGGAATATTTTGGTACCACTCTGTATTTTGCCATTCCTGGCATATGGATTTGGATGACTCCTTTTTCTTTTTTGTCGTCTTGACTCATAGAGACTGTTTTCCTTGTGAATAACTGATTTGGGTGATGCAGAACTCCTCTAATGCTCATATTCACCACAGTTACAGGGAGAACCAGAGCAGTTTTAGACCTTCACCGATGCCTCTGAAGCCAAGTTAACTGTGAGGCTGTAGAGATAATTTGATTAAGCATTTTTGGGTTTAGAAGTCTGTGCTTAAAATCTGAATTGTGGAGTTCAGACTTGGTAAAGTGGGTCAGCACTGCGTAGTCTAACACAAGGTATTGTTTGGATTTATTTGCTGCTGTCACTATTTTTCTTTTTATAACTCTGTGCTGTAAGTATTTTTAGCATCTGTCCTCTTTTAAGAGTGTGGCAGTAGCAGGAAATAAATTAAATTACTTGGATTATTTTGCTTCTAAGTGCATGGTTTCACTTATAAAGATGTAGGCTACATTTTGGGTTTTCTTTTGCTTGAGGACCTGTGCTGCTGCATTGGTTTGTAGTTTCTCATTTGTGGGTGTTCAGTACCTATTAAACCAGGCCCTAATCCTTTTTCTTGTTACTTCTCTGCAGGCAGATTCAGTGGTTGGAGGCAGAGAGCTCCGACCATTTCTGCTGTGTCTCTCTGATGTATTAGTTCGTGTCATGTTTTAGTAGCTGCTCTTCTCTTGTCTGCAGTGAGCACACTTAACCCTCAGGTTTACCTCCCTGGAGGAGAGGTGGGAACTTGAACATAACCCTGCATCTCAGCTCTCTCTCCTTTCACCCAGTGTGTTTCTTTCCGTCTCATGCTTTGAGTAATCCTCTGGCTCAAACTTAAATCTTGTGATTCTTCTCTTCTTGCGCCTGGCACTAATTACAGGTGCCTCAAATGTGTGACGCTGAGATTCTCTTCAGTGAATTAATGTCTAGACCAATGGTCATTGGTCTGGCATTCTCTTCAAAGTAATATATAATCTACATCAATACAAATATTTCAGAGGAAAACAGTATTTAAAAATCATTTTGTGGTGTATGTCCATGAACATAATGCTGAATTTAAAGCTTCCTTTAACACCCTTTGAAGTACTTAATTCTAAATATTTTGAATTGCTGTCGAAAACTCATGGTTCTTCTGGTTTTTATGACATGTCTTCAAAACAGTTCAATCCCTCTAAAAACTTTATAGTGCTTCAGTTTAATAACTTCCAGCCTTACGAAACTTCTGTTGAAGCCTAGAGCACTAAGCACAGAAGATAAGTTTATTTCATTAATCTTTCGTGTTTGCTCTGGTAAGTCCATGATTTTAGCTGTGCTGTTGCTCTTCTGTAAATACCCACTGCATTAGAATACTGTAGATAAAATACATTCTACTGACTAAATGTCTGCCAGTCCCACATAAGTTACCTTTGTCCCTCTCTCTAAAATCTGAAATCATATTAAAAATAAATTCCAATGAGGAGTGATGCTTTCTGGTTCCATGTCTTTGCATTGAATTCTGAATGGTAACAGCACTTTGTACGGATGTGAGAGTGCAGTGGAAGTTCTACATACAGTGAACACATTTGTGTCTCCACTCTATCCTGTAGATCCAGTTCAGAGAGAAGGTACTATGGACAGCTATCACACTCTTCATTTTCTTAGTGTGCTGCCAGGTAGGTACTGATGTTGTCTGTGGTCAGAAAATGTCTGTTCTGTACATAAAAAGTACACTGAAAGCGTGAGGTGTTCTTGTTTCATGTTGACCTATGAGTTTTGGGTTTTATTTTTATATTAAAGTATTTAAAGTTCAGTTGAAAAAACCTCGTTCTCTGAAATAGTCTTTATTGTTGATCGTAGATGTTTTTAGAAACCAATGCTTTTTATTTAGTCAGAAATACATAACTTTTTTTCTTGTTACAAAGTTCCTATCAAATGATGATAGTGGCTGCAGGGTAAACAGCCAAGGTAATTATTTATTGAGCAGCATAAACAAATGGAGCAATTCAATGCATTGTTTACCCTCTGTTCTTAGCTACATTTAAATTTTTAGCACTCACAAGTGTGAAAACTAAATCAAAGTGACTTTTTACCAAATTCCTCTTCAACAAAATGATGGATTGTAAAGATTGCAGGAAAATGTTTTTGTGAAGTGTTTAGGTTGACATTTAGAACTTGGTTTTTGTGAATATCCTGGTAAAGTTGTTAGCTAAAACCCCTCCAAAATGCCTGTCTTTGTAAACATTTATGTCATCTTTATTACTCATAGTTGTAGGCGTTCCTAGAACCTGTGCTTCGGTTGTAAACAGTGGAGGATTTTTTCGGTTTTCTTTAAAGAATACCTGGATACTGAAGAAAATGTGAATCTATGTAGTACTTGATACCCATTTTTTACAACTTCTAGACCTCTTGGAAAATTTGAAATGAACTGTACATTTCAGGATCAGGGTTTTTAGCTTATGTTTGTTAATGCAGCCATTCCAGACTGCAGAGCAACAGTTTAATAGTTTTTGTTTTCAGCTCTGAAGGACTGTTTAAAGGCCAAAACCCAGCTCTTGTACCCACTTGTTTTTTGGAAGGAGGAAGTGGGAATGATACTAGAGCTAGAAGAACATGTGGTTTATCTGTGTTTTCTAGCAGCTGGATGTATGCATAATTAGAATTTTGCATCTGTATGAGAGATTATAGTAGTTGAATAAGGAAAACAGATGGTGCAGACTAGAGTTTTCAGAAATCGATCTCTAAGATTGCCTGGATTCCTACTCTACTGTCTTGGTGATAAGGAAGAGTTTTAAAGAGCTCAAAATCCCTCAGTATTGACATACAGAATATTGGAAGTTTTGTATGACCTTGTCTAACATTGACAGTTCTGTGTGGGATATTTCAAAACATATTTCTGTCTCTAGAATTTCAATATTTAAACTTCTTTCTAGGGGTTTCTGCTTTTTCCTGTAGAAGGGTCTGAGTTTAGCCCCTGAGTTACACCCCAGTTGGAGGATTTAAAGAGATGGTGTCAGTACCTCTGGTTTAATTTAAAAAAAAAAAGAAAAAAAATTAAACTGTGTAACAGTTGAGTCATTACATGTTAAGATTTTTGTATTAATGCATGCTAATTGTATGTATTTGTTTAATGCTGCTGTGCACTTTGTCAGATCCCGTTGTTTGGAATCATGTCATCAGATTCTGCAGACCCCTTCTATTGGATGCGAGTCATTCTTGCATCAAACAGAGGTTGGTACTCACTCTTTCCTCTGCTTTATATCGGGATAGACCAGGAGAAAAACAGTTGGCTGTTAAATTCCTCACCACCCAGATGTCACGTTGGAACACTTTGTAAAGTTCTTAACACAGATATAATTAAAATCGGTACTGGAGGAGTGCTTCTTCTTAGGAATGGGATTTCTTTGCAATGCAGATGAGATTAATATTGATTCACAAGTTGTGGAATGATTCCATTCAGGATTTTAGAGCTGTCTCTTTCTAACTAATATATGGGACAGGGAATCTGCCGCGCTGCCTGCTGCTTTGCTCTGGCTTGGCCTGTCGATCCAGGCAGCCACCCTCACAGGAGAGTGACGTCTGGTCGAGGTAGGGTCACTTCTGGCCCGAAGCCGTTTGCACCAAGCAGTCTCTGGGCTTTAGTTCGGCAGGAGCGAAGACAAGGAGGAAAGAGTTGGAATTTCTGTAGCTTTAGTCCAAGTTTATTTTCTTGAAGGGGAGCTCACAGAAAGACCCCTTAACTCTTTGGTTACATGTTTCTATAGGGTTACAAAGTGAGAGAGGTATAATAGAGATAGCCAATCCAAGGTGACACGCATGACAAAGAACTAATAGAAACATCTCAGGGGAGGAACTTAGCCTAAGTTACAAATGGTCGTACAGCTCAAGATAATCTTGAAACACACTGTCCTGTGAGAGGCCTGAATCTCTGAAAGAAAGAGAGGAGGCACGCACAGGTGACCTCAGGGGTTAAGAATTTTTATTCTGTGGACTCTTCTTTGAACCTATCCTCTGAGGCAGAGTCTGGTGCAGTGAAATTACCCCATTCTGAATCACCCAAGATAGTCTGGGTCACTGCAACAGGAATCTTCTGGCTTTCCAGTTAGGAACTGCACTAATGTGCAGTACGAGGGTGTTGATTAGGAAATGCTTCACCTGTGCAAGTCAGTTACACTTCATAACAGTTTGGCAGTGTTATGGGTGGGTAATTTTCTAGCTGGGAAAGCTAAAGGCAGAGATGATTAGGCATAAAGTTTAGCAAAACCAAACTAAGGTATTTTAGAAGAGTAAAGTGGAACACAACCAAATGCATAAGAAGATTCAAACTAATGCTAGAAGTCTGAAACTTAAGATGGGTGAGCAGTCATGCCTGACTCTAAATGAGGACACTGATCTCATCTGTAGCTTGGAAAACTAGCTGGAAGTAAGAAAATCACTGTAACCCTCCAATGTGAAGGTACTCCTTACTTAGGAATAGCAAATTTTGTCGTACCAGTGAGGATAGTACGGTAAAGAAGTTCTCTGCTTCAGACTTTCCTGCAGAATTTGGTGTGTCCCTAGTGGTGTATGATGCTAAATAAGCTGTCCACTACCCAAACAGAATGGTAACAGTGGCCAAGAAAAGGCTAGAGAGACTGGGGCAATGAAAAACAGGAGTGGGAAACTGAATTTTCACTTAAGTGAACTGACTGGAAGTCATGGGAGGATGTGAGGTGAATGCTAAAGTTTTTGACATCCTAATTTTCTAGCTGCTGGAGGAATAGAGATTTCTGTGAGAGGTGATGTAATATTTAACATGTAAACTCCAGGATACAAGTATGAAAGAACTAAATTATTATAATTACTTTAATGCTTTCCCTCTTTGAATTGCATGCATTTGGGAGTTGATACCTCAGTGACACTGTGCCAGTGAGTTGGCAGAGTAAGAGCAGCTTAATGACAATCTTTGTTTTGTTAAGAACTAATTTAATCCTGAACTCTCAGCTAAAGCCAGTGATTCTGAGGGCAGTGTTCTCAGAAGCTGTGGATCTGCAGCATATTTTTGTGGTCTGCAAAATAAAACTTTTGGAAAATGTGACATGGAAGCACTGACAGAATAAACAACCAAGGACAAGATGCTGTCCCGGGAAAGGTTCCTTGAGGATATGCCAAAAAAGCTGAGCTTCGGTATGCATTTGCCTTCAGTGTTAGTATGGTTCCACAAAAATATTTGTAATTAAAAGCTACATGGGTTTTCCATGCTGCCTTCAAAATCACAAGTTTTAATACAGCAGCCTTTTGTGAGGCCATAACTCTCTTTGTTTTGTCATACCTGTACAGGAATATACATATTGGAAGCATTATTAGAAATACTCTTTATAGGTCAGAAACCTTTCAAGAGACCTGATGCTTTAGGAGAGGTGCTTGAATGGCAATTCTTTTAATTTTTCTCCTTTTCTAGGTACTTTGATGGAATTGGGTATCTCACCCATCGTGACATCAGGTTTGATCATGCAGCTGCTGGCAGGAGCGAAGATCATTGAAGTTGGTGATACTCCAAAAGACAGAGCCTTGTTCAATGGAGCTCAGAAATGTAAGCACTGTTCCAGTTAAAATTACTGGATGTATTTTTATTCTTGGGAAAGCAGCCTGCCTAAGTGATACTAGATATGAGATTTCTTTGGTAGGTGACTTCAGATTTTTTTAAAGGATTTGCTTTCTCTCTTGTTTTAGTATTTGGGATGATTATTACCATTGGGCAAGCCATTGTGTATGTTATGACTGGAATGTATGGAGATCCTGCTGAAATGGGTGCTGGAATTTGTCTTCTTATTATAATTCAGGTTTGTAATGAGCTATTTTGTGTGTAACTGAGACTGGTTAGAGACAGTATAGCTGGAAGGAAAAGTCTTTCTATGTCTAGGTGACTTCAGGTTATTTATTTTTAGTGCTGCAAAGCATCATCATTTGTATCTGTATAAATATGAGAAATTCTATATATTCCGTAAAGGAGGAGAATGCTGAGATAGTTAATATCAAAAGTATTTCAGGTAGGAGTGGCTGCTTAATGGAAAATGCAGGAATTAGTGGACTTTGGAAACAGTGGCTGCTGTTCAATGCTGTGGAGGAATTCTCACTAAGTGGCACAGCTGCAGCTTTGAGACATTCTCCTGTGGAACAAAGCAGTAAATGCACAAACTTAAACATTTTTTTTTAGGAAAAAAGTGCTTACTGACTAATCTCTTTGCTGTGTCTGCCTTGAAAAAAGGCACAGAGCTCATTGCCAGGTGAAATGTGCAGGCCTTGGTACGTGAGAGGGCAGAAACACTGCATGAATGACATTTAGATGAAACACTTAACTAATGATCACTCTCCAACATGATGAAAATACTGAAGCAGGGAATTAATACACAACTCTTGACTTGATTTATTCTTGTTTCTGCTCAGTTTTGTTTCTTTTCTCACAGCTGTTTGTGGCTGGTTTGATTGTGTTGCTGCTAGATGAGTTGCTACAAAAGGGTTATGGATTGGGGTCTGGTATTTCCCTGTTTATTGCTACCAATATCTGTGAAACCATTGTCTGGAAAGCTTTCAGTCCCACTACCATCAACACTGGCAGAGGTATGTGTGCCTTTACAGTCAGTCACAACATGTTTCAGTGGGTGTATACTGTCCATAAACGATCAGATGTTTATTGGATGGCATTTAAGAAAAAAAGTTTTAATGTGTGATGATTGGCTTCTGAAGTCAGTTGTCCAATTAATATTGGAGATGAAAATGTCTGACTTACATGGAGATTAATACAAGTTTGCCTTTGCTGATTTGAAGTGCAGCAGTTAAAATGGGACTTCAGGCCCCTTGAATGAAAATTTTTGGATTTCCAAACTGAAACAGTCTTGTTTTAGCACCAGTTAGTTCATGGAAATAGAGAAGATAGGAAATGCTGTACATTCAGAGGAGTTGTTTGTGATCCAGCTGTTGTTCACGTCTATAGAATGCTTTTGTAGTTGGTGCCTCTGAATTACTTTAAGCTGGTTTGATTCTTCAGAGGCTACAGTCTCTTCATTCCTCAGCCAGTCTTTGACGACATCTGGTTGTTCTGAGACCCCTGAAATACCACCTTAAGATACAGCATCAAGAAGTTTACTCATTTACTGCCTTCATTTGAAATCCTGAGCCATGTTTTTAGTTTGCTTTCATTTGAACCTAATTCTTAATAGGTCTGTTGCATTTTTATTACTGTTTTTCTAAAAGCTATTTTTCACCTTACTATTTCTTCTTTCCAAACATCCTGCTCTCAGAAAAGAAAGGAAGAGTATTCTTTCATGTGTGTGACTTTGATGGGGTTTTTTAGCTTTTCTAACCAGGAATAATGTTTTTTTAGATCATTCTACATTCCATAAGCTAAAAAGGAGTTCTATATTGTGACATTTGTTACAACAGGATGCATGTCTTATTTTATCAGATTTTCAGTGTGTCATACTTAAAATTTCCAAAATAAAGGTACTTTTTCTTTTAATGTTTTTAATTTGGAGATTAACTTTTCTTTCCCTTTCTTTGCTTCATGCAGGAACAGAGTTTGAGGGTGCTGTGATTGCATTATTCCATCTCCTGGCCACACGAACTGACAAAGTCCGGGCTTTGCGGGAGGCTTTTTACCGGCAGAATCTGCCCAATCTCATGAACCTGATTGCTACAGTGTTTGTGTTTGCTGTAGTCATCTATTTCCAGGTAAACTCCTCAGAGAGCTCTGCAGAGGTAGAAGTGCACACGGACCCTGGACACTGCAGTCATTGGGAAAAGATGGGAAGGTTTAAGCCAGAGTAACTGAAGTATCCTAGCTTTGAGTAAGGAACTCCTTTTATTCCAGCGTTGTTGTTTGAGTAACAATTAGCTCTGTGACAGTAAAGCTGTTAAATTTTACAGCCAGGCCTACTTGCACTCAGTGTGTAATCTCACATTCCATTGAATGCAATACACTATGAGAATATTTTTAATAAAATGGATTCTGGTACTGCAGTGGTTGCATCACACCAATAATAGTCTTAATATTCATCATTGACTTAAAAGAATACTTTTGGAGAGAGCTGGAGAACTTTGCTTCTTTGGGGTGTGTATGACAGATTTGTTCTAGAAGACTGCATAGCTTATTGGTTTTTCCCTAATTTTCTTGAAATATATAATTAGCGTTTCTTTTAAAATCTAAGTATCTACTAAAATGGACACTAAAGGAGGATCCATTAAAAAAACCAACCAAACAAAAAAAACCTGAAAAAAGAAATACCGAGCTTTCAAGTCCGTGTTCTTTTTCTTGGGTGTACTCAGAAAGGGTTCTGCCCCAGAAAACAGGGCTTACTACACTAGAGCCTGCTGGTCACTGACTAGTTCGGTTAGAAGCCATTACGGGCTTTTATTAACCCCTATTCTATAAAATGTATTTTACAGGAGTAGCAGTTAGCAGATGAGAAACCATGTTTATGTAAAAAAATGTAATTCAACTAAGCAGTAACACTTAAAAATCCCTGTAATTTGTAATCCAGACTGTAGCAGAAAGCCTTTGGGCTCTGCTGTCTCAGACCTTGCACTCCATGTTTATCTAGCAAGCACTGCATGGTCAGGAGTAGCTTTGGGGCACACTGGGAATACCTTGTGTCTCGGAAGTGAACCGTGGTGCATTTGTGTTCTTTCCCACAGGGATTCCGAGTGGATTTACCCATCAAGTCTGCACGATACCGTGGGCAGTACAGCAGCTATCCCATCAAGCTGTTCTATACCTCCAACATTCCCATCATTCTGCAGTCTGCCTTAGTGTCAAACCTCTACGTCATTTCCCAGATGTTGTCTGTTCGTTTTAGCGGCAACTTCTTGGTGAACTTACTGGGACAGTGGGCAGTGAGTATTTTATCACATTTTAGCTGCATAGAATTATTTGCATTTTTACTTTGATGCGAAACCTTGTTATTTAACCAACTGTAATACTTACTTTTTAACATTTGTATATAAAAGCTATTTCAGACATCAAAGAGGAATTCCTCTATAAATACAGGATAGGAATGTGGGAAGTCTGTGAGAAATAACTAATTGCCTTTTTCTTTGCCTCTCAGGATGTCAGCGGAGGTGGCCCTGCTCGCTCTTACCCTGTTGGTGGCCTGTGCTACTACTTGTCCCCTCCTGAATCCATGGGTGCAATATTTGAGGATCCTGTCCATGTAATAGTTTATATAATATTTATGCTGGGATCCTGTGCATTCTTCTCCAAGACTTGGATCGAGGTGTCTGGCTCGTCAGCAAAAGATGTAGGTGTTCAACCTTAATTGTTTACAAACAGTGCTTCTGGTTTAGAACTGACCAGCTACTGACTGATCAGTTGTTATCCCAGTAAACATCAAGTGACTGTGAAAAACTGGAGCAGTTTCATAAAATAATGTTTTTTGCAGGTTGCCAAGCAACTCAAAGAACAGCAAATGGTGATGAGAGGCCACCGGGATACGTCAATGGTTCATGAGCTTAACAGGTAAGGAAATGCTGCCTTCCAGCTGGATGGTGAAGAATGCTGGGGAAGTGTCAACCAGAGCAGAGATGCTTGGAAAAATCTGATACTGGTTTCCACTGAAAAGGGAAGATTCTTCCCATTCAGTTGTTGCCTTTCCTAGTTATGCAGAAGAAGTTATAGCAGCAGATCAGAGATTAACCTGTACTCTCTTTTTTTTTTAAGTGACATAATGAGGGATTTTGAGTTGAATCTCTTCCGTGTTTGTAAAAGAAAGATACCTTGGTTATTACCTTTTTCTTTCCTGTTTTTTCCTTTCTTACAGATACATCCCTACAGCAGCTGCATTTGGTGGTTTGTGCATCGGTGCCCTTTCAGTACTGGCTGACTTTCTTGGAGCCATTGGCTCTGGCACTGGCATTCTGCTTGCAGTCACTATTATTTATCAGTATTTTGAAATATTTGTAAAAGAACAGGCTGAAGTTGGAGGAGTAGGTGCATTATTTTTCTAGATGTCCAAATATTTCATGGTTTGTGTGAAAGGGAAAGTATTTTGACAACATGCGTCATTTAGTCCAATAATGCTATTTTCTTTTTACTTGTTTTCAAGTGCTACGTGTCCCATTACTGTAATGGGCATTGAACGATGCCTGTGTGCAGCATTAGTACCAGCTGCCTTAAGAATAAAGTTTACATTATCTTGTTTAAGTATTATCTAGTGTTGCCTGTAATGCTGGAAACAATTCATCTACCTTGCTGTTCAGACACTACAGTGAGATGGTAAAATGTATCAGTTTGAGAGCGGTAAACCTCTTTGCACACAGCAGTAAAATGTTAAATTAATTTCCCTGTCCCTAATAGGAAAAAAAACCCCAAACCTGAGTTCAGATTGCCATGTGCCAGTATTCCTGACAAAATTTATTTGTATCTGTATTTTACATTAATTTTTTATACTTTTTTAACTCGCATTTCCCCACCATTGAACTCAGCACTCCTTATTCCTTTGTGGTGCCTCCAGCCAGGCACCTTTCTGTGAGCTCTGAGGGTGGGCAAGCAAACATTTTACCGGCGGCTGATACTCATCTCACCCGTGAGCTGGTTCTGTGGTGGATCTGCTGTGCCCGGGGCAGCCTGGCAGCCGCTGTCACGCTGGCAGGGCGGCCCAGCCCGGCGGCTCTGTTCAACCATGTACTTGTGAAAACTGTGCCACTGAAACTTCGTGTCCACTTTGCTTTTGTGAGTCTAAAGAACAAGGCCTGGTTCCTAAAGCAGGTCATAGGAGGGAAAAGGGGGAACAGGGAGTTCCTGCTGAAAATTTGTCGCACTTTACAGCGGCGATGTAACAACTGTAAGCGTTAGACAATAAACTTATTTAATTAAACTCTCTCCTGTGTCTTGTGTGTGCCAGATGTAGTTGATAAGCAGCCTTTGGCAATTTCTACAATGCCTTGATAGGGAGGTAGGTCTAGAAGGCTCCCTTTTTTCCTCTTTATTTTTTTTTCTTTCTAGAATGTAATTATATAATTCTGAATAATTTTTAGCAGCCACAATTAAAAAAAAAAGTCAAGATTCCTCCCCTTAAAGTCATTGAGCTTTTCTGCTCTGCAATAATCAATTACTTTTTACCTTTGATGTCACATTTCTTCTGTCTTCTCTCACGCTTAACTTGAAAGTAACTTTGTGTTGTTTGTGAAGGTAAGAAAATCTTAAGCAATTTTCTGTTTCAGAAAGTCTCCCTAATTATGCACACTCATCCTCATCTATTCCAGAGGCAAGACTGATTTTGATGTGTGTTTATTAAAACTCTCAGATCCTGACCTTTCAGCAGTGGTGGCTGTTTACATAATTAGTAGCAGCCCACTGTGTGCAGATGCATTGAGGGTTTGTTTGGGATGAGATGCACCTAGAAGTGATTTGACTGAGCGAAGGTGCAGCCTGGGTACACGGACGTGTCCTCGGGAGAGGGAAAGCCACAAGGCTGTGTGCTCTGGGGGCACATAAGTGACCTCCTACCTTCAGCAGGATTCCCTGGCTGGGCCTACACAGTTCTGGTTTGCACCGGTGGATGGTGGTGTCATTATCTCAGACCAAACAAACCAGTTGTCTCTGCTTAGTATAGTTAGGGCTGGGAGAAGGAAACATCATCTTCGGGTCTAAATCATAATAGGAAGTTCTTAAAATTTCCGTTTCAATCACTTCAGCCAGAGCATGCAGAGTGTTCCTGTGCTGCTGTCCTTGCTCCTGTCACAGAAAATTACTACTTAATAGGATATTCTACAATTCTGTGATTTTTAAGTTGGAAGGGACCCACAAGACTCACTGAGTTCAATTCCTGGCCCTGTGCAGGAGACCTCAAGAATCCCAGCATATGCCCAGGAGTGTTGTCCAAACACATCTTGACCTCTGTCAGGCTCGGTGCTGTGGCCACTTCCCTGGGGAGCCTGTTCCAGTGCCCAGCTACCCTCTGTGTGAAGCTTTTCCTGATACCCAACTTAAACTGCCCCTGACACAACTTCAGGCCATCCCTTGGGTCCTATCACTGGTCACCAGAGAGGAGAGATCAGTGCCAGCCCCTCTGCTGCCCATCATGAGGAAGTTGCAGACCACCATGAGCTCTCCCCTCCCCAGGTGTTTGGAGTTCTGTGAGTGCTGTGAGAGCGAGAGAGACCTGTGCTCACTCATCTGCCTCTGCCTCCTTTGGAACCATGGTGTTACAACACCAGCCACCGTTACCTAAGCATCTTCCCTATACTGAATGGTAAGTGCAGAGAGGAATCTAGTGAGAAATGAGCTATTCTGAAAATTAAACTATTTTTATTATGGATATTCCGTCAAGGTTTGATAGAGCAGCTACAAGAAATGCTTTTTGTCAGCAATTGTTACATAATTCCAAATACTAGAATCATTCCTACACACACTTTTTTTGCTCTACAAGTAAAGCAAAGGACCTTGGTTACAAGAAGAGTTGTACTTCTAAGCCATCCGACTTGGGCAGTTTTGAATTAAATTTCTCATTGTCCAGTTCTAGAATTTCATAAATGGAACTTGGAGCGGTTTTTCTGCTGCGCGCTTCAGAGCCAACGCGTAAGTATAAACCCTGGCATCTACTGCCAGGTGTTCCTCTGCTACTAGTTCTGAAAATAAAAAAAAATGAGATGCTGTTAAAACCTCACCTTTACAGAAATGTAAGTCCTTGCTAAAATGAAGATGTGTAGCATTCCAGACACGGCAAACACCTACTGCTAGCACTAACTCTCATACCTGGCCACGTCTCTCACGGCTCTTTGCTTAACATAGAGTATTCTAGGAGGAGAAATGACACGAGGAGCCCTGAGAAGAGAAGGGATTCTTGAAGCTCATGTTAGTGCATTGGATGTGTCAGAAAGCTCTTACCATCAATTCTTTGCAGTAGGTCGTTCTTTGGAAGTGAAACAACTTCCACAAATTCTAGGACAGAAGAAATAAGATTTACACACCCTTAAATTAGTGAACAGTAGAGAAATTTACCTCTGTATTCTGTTTCTTGCATTGTAGAAGGGGAAAGAAACTGACTTAATGCTCATCCCCATCCAAAAGTTGTGAGCCTTCATATATCAAAAAAAGGTCAATTAAATGGGGGAAGCCAGTGACTGGGTTCACTAAAAAAATGTGTTTGGCAGAAAGAAGCTTGGAAATAGTTGAGAAAAAAGTAGCTGACAGCTACAAAGGATAAGAATCCTAAAAGGAGAAACCTCCCTTTTCAGAATGGAAAATACACTGTTGAAGACTTCTGTTTGGCTTCTCCTGGTACAGGAATGGATTGGAGATGCATTTCAAGACCAAACCATTTCAAAGACAAAGGGTTTGTTCATGAGGAATTCATGTTGGCTTACCCCTCCCCTCTCTGAATTACTTGTCTTTGGGGCTTGACCTACAACTGTTGGCAGTTCAGTAATTTGAATTTCCTGAAATACTGTTGCTATAGGTGCAATATTTGGACAGATATTTGACGCAATCATGCCCCACAGGAATTTGCATCTAGGCCAAAGTCAACCTCAGGCACATTTGATTAGGGTCAGGAGATTACCCAAGCACAAATAAAAACCAGTTTTAACTGACTTTTTCTAAATAAAACCTGCCATAGAAGATCATGCTTGACCTTATTGTTAATAGGAGCACATTCACATTACGTACCTCCATCATCTGCAAATGAAAAAAAAGCAGTAAGTTAAGGAGTTGAAATACACTAGTTTACAATTAAAAAGCATTTGATGGCTGACTGACTGTGAGTGACACTGCAATTACTTCCAGAGTGAACCTACAACTCAGAGCACTATCTAGGTTCACAAGTGCTTATGGCCCTCACTGAAATTTGGCACCGAAATGTTTTATTCTGCGTGTGCCAACAGCTGACACTTCACATCTGGGCTTCCCCAGTGAATTCGGCAGAGACACACACTGCTCATCTAGACTGCAGGATGTGACTGGAAGGATGTGCAGTATCCAAATCAGCTAGGACAGAAGAGATGCAGTGGTGGGGTTAATTGTTTTAAACCCATTGCTTTGTTATCTTCTCAAGATTTTCAAAGAAGCGGTACAAAACTCACCAAGGTTTTGCTTAGGTCTTGTGTTCTCAGCCTCATCTCCATTAATGATGACGCTCACGATGTGTGTTGTGCTGTTTGACATACCTGGGTCCAAGCACAGAGCTGCCAACAAGCACATGGAGAGGTTCACTGTTGAGACCAGGAGTCAGACACCTTGATATTTTAACAAAAGCTTTCACAGAAATGTATCTGATACACTACGAGAACATATATTTGGCAGACACTCATGCTGAAAGAGTAGCAAAAACTTTGCTTTCACCTGTTCTTAGAAGTAATGTTTCTGTAACTCTCAGCTCTTTTACAGATCCCTGGTAAGACTTGTTTTCACAGCCAAATTTACTTTCCATTCCATACACTAAAGATTTACTGTAAACTATCTCTTATAGACTTCCTCAGTCTATCTGAGTCTAATTTTGCCATCACCTGTCTCCAACCTCTCCCAATCCCCAGCATGCAGCTGTACCCAATAACTAAGACGAGTCTCAACTGAAATGACACTTCCTCAAAATCCTAAGTTGCCTCACCTACCTGCTCAAGTTTGGTTTATGATCCTCATTTTGCCTTCATTTTATCTTATGTAGGAAGCATGGGATTGGAACAATCACGTTCCATAGGATCTCTGCATTTACTCCAATTATTCTCTCCTTTCTTCTTTCGAGCTGGAGAACCTGAGCACTGTCACCTCCCCACAGCTGACAGGAGGGTGACCTCTGCATCATGCAGCTCTATTTTTCTAAGTTCACAGATGCTGTTCACAGAAGTCCAGCAGTTTAGACCTTCATAACTAGAATGCCAAATCACAGCTTGGATAATTGGGTTTTGTGTAAATCATCTTAATTAATAGCAACTTCTCCCTACAGACATCAAACCTCTACTTCAGACAGCAGTTCAGCAACTGACTCACACCAAGGACCAAAGTTTCACTGATATGGCCATGAGATGCTACCCTGCTAATCTGCATAGGCTTTGCTGCTTGGATTTTCCCTTTGGTTTAGAGCATTTTAGACATGTAGAGTAGTCATCAAGACAGAATGAACTTTGGTGGGAAAAAATAAAAAAAAGCAAAGACCTGGAGTACATTCGATGACTTCCCCCTTGTACCCAGTTTCTTCCCTCAGCTCTCGAAGCGCAGCACTTTCTGCTGACTCGTTTTCCTCAATGAGGCCTGGGAGATACATAATACACAAAAACAGTTAAAAGCCTCCCAGTTAATTGCAATACCCATCCTGAGATCTAATCAAGCTTTGCAGAAGAAGGGAAACATCCTCACTGCTCTGTCTTTACAAGAGGGATAAGTGTTAGGAAGGATTCCAGTCCCTGGATTCATTATGCTGCTGCCCACATCCTTAACTGATTATCTACAGAATCATGCTGCTTTCCCCAAAAATGGCATTAATATTCTCATGAGGGAAAGAAGCCAAATGCTTTGACTCTTAGAGAAAGGAGAAGTGGAAGGAATTTTCTCCAGTCTCCTAAAACAAGCTTCTTTTGGTTTTTTTCATTATCAAATATTCCTATTTTGGAACAGCACATGGAGCTCAGCACAGTTTTCCAGCTAGAGCTTCATTAAGATCACAGACTCACAGAATCAACCAGGTTGGAAAAGACCTTGGAGATCATAAAGTCTAACCTATAAAATATATATAATGTATAAAACACATAAAGATTGACACTCCAAGCACATCTAAACACAGTGAACCGTATGTGACTCATCCCAATGTTTCAGCCACTTACCTGCAGGAAATTCCAAGCAGTAGCCATTGATTGGGGGCCTGAACTGTTTCACCAGGACAATGCAGTCGTAGTGCAGAGTTCTCTGTAGCACTGCTATCACTGCTACACCTACAACAGAGATGGGAAACACAAGGACATGGAATGTGAGTGTAGCAGAAAGTGAGAATGTAGTGCCAGATCTGGAAAGGAACCCACACGCTGCTACTCTGAGCATTAAATGTTTAGATGCCTGCTCCAGAATCCTGAATGATGAATTTAAGCTCTTTATATCAAGCATGGTGAGAGATGCTCAAAGCTCTTCAGCAAGCGAGAGGCACACATTGCCTCTCACATTGCACACATTGCTCCTCAGCAAGACTGAGCCTCAGGGAAGGGCTCTCCTGCCTGCAGAGACGCTTTGGAAGCCTCTGTAGGGAACTCTCATACTACACTCTCCATGTCTAAATCATGTCCCAAAGAGCCCCTTGACCCCTAAGAGCAGACCCAATCACCAGTTTGTGAGCTACTCTGTGTCAGGGCACCCGTGACATCTTTGGAAGTGCTCCATCATTTGAAAGCAACGCAATGATCTTGGGAAAGCACTCCACCAGCAAGGTTCTGATTCTTCAGCACCTGAGTTAGCATGTCATTAGCTCTGGGGTACAGCCAGCTCTGCTGAGCCACCCGTTCCACATCCTCATTCATTCGGGAACAGATCAGCTCTAAATCTGCACTGTTGGCTTACCAGAAGGACTTTCACAGAGAAAAAACGCAACCAAAAAAAGCCACCAGCATCTTACCATCAGCTGTAACTCCCTTTTTGTTGCCAGTACGCTTTACAGTTTCCCAAGTTCTGTTTAAACAGAGAAAAGAATAAATGAATACATTAATCATCTTCTACCCTTGCTACTTTCATTTACAGCAAAATGTACCATCACACAGTGAGGTCTTGTAAGAAAGCAGCTGGCCATAGGCAGGCCCTGTCATACACTGGCACTATGAAATCTCTATAGCATAATTTTCTTTTCCCTACTTAAGGAGGGAGAGAGGGAGACAGAAAATAGTTAATTTTAGTTACACAAAAGATCTAATCTTGCTAATTTTAAGAGGCTACTCTGCTGATGAACTGGATGGCACTAGAGAAAGCAATCAGTACAGAATCTAATACATTAAGGGGGGGAACTAAAGCCATGTTGTAACATAAATACAGCAAAACTAAAGAGTACAAAAGAATTGGACAGACACGATAACATACGAAAGGACATTAATTTGTCAATAATATGCAAGATCCAGCACCACCAGCAGGGAAAATGGAGCCTGTAATGAAGAATCAGAAAAGCCACAGGAGGGACTCTGATTGTCACAGAGCAGTTGCACAGCTAGAACTTGATTCTGTGTAGCATCTTTCCAAAGAACTGGAAATGCAACACAATCCAGGGTCCAACGTGCCCAAGAGGATTTAGGAGCCAAATTCAATCCCAATGCTTGCACATCTGCTGGAGTAAGATTCTCTTCTCGGAACAGCAGGAACTCTAAAGGAACTTCTCAATGAATAGCTCTGTCTTGTGTGGAGTGATGTGTTTGTAATGCTCATGTTCTCTAGCCTGGGGCCAGTCTGTACAATTGGGAATCCGGAACACCAGAGAGGCAATTACCTGGTTTTCCCAAAGGGATCAGTGTAAGTTGTTTCTGCAAGCTTCAACCATTGTCTTTCTAGGATTACCTAAAATAAAGAATTCCTTGTTAAATACATTATAAGATTAATCCCAAAGATTTGGGAGAAACAGCAGAACTATTTTTAGATTCTTTTGAAGACAAAATTTCAGCATCACAACACATGCAGGAATGTGCAACAGCACTCCTGTTGCTAATATGGAAAAAAAAAATTCTAAATTCTTGACTATGAATAAAAAAATAACCCAAAGACAGTAGCTCTTCTTAACATGAGTTTTATAACCCAGCTTTGATGAATTCAGTGGGATTTTATGTACTGGGAAGTCCTCATTTTTTTAGAAGGATTTTGCAAGGGTAATCCATCAGCTGCAAGAGGGTCTCTGGGCTGCAGAGACTTTAGCTACACTGGTGCTCACGAGTGCCTCCTTAGCAGGGAGCACAGCCCAAAGGCTGAGCATGCAAGACTTAAAATCAAACCACCCTGAAATTTTTCTTGCCCTGACCTCAGACTGTGGCCTTGTGTAACTGCTGTTTTCTGCAGCTGAGAGTGGCACATACCTGCCCCTTCAGGATTCTGAGAGCTGCTGAGTGAGTGCTTGGCATTGACACTATGGCCAAATGTCTTCCTGGGCCAAAGGAGTTTATTTTCCCTATGATGTTTCCTCATCTTTTATGTAATTAATTTAAATGAGAAAAATTTATAGATATTAGCCCAGCAGTTTGCTTCTTTTATTGTAACTTGTTTTAAAATGAGTTATTTTTATTGCTTTGTCTATTACTTTGATGGGCAAAAAACATGTGCTTACAACAGGCTGAATGTGCCTTCCCAGAAATAAGATCAGCTCCCACTTTCATGGAAGATATTCCAGCATCAGACCACACTGTTACTGCAGTTACAGAACCACTTCTGATATAAGAGCCACTGGCAGAAAGAGGGTAAATACTTCTCTGTATTAAGCCCACAAAATGATTGAAAAAAATAAATAGCTTAAAATATGTAAGATCTAATTATAAACTTCCAGTGATACCAAAGAGTAAGTTGTTTTAAAAGACAATAATTAAGAAACATTAAAAAAAACCCCCAAACAACAACAAACCAAACAAATGAAACCATAAAAAACCTATACAAAACGAAACCAAAAGAGGATAAAGTGAAAATGCTGCTTGCAAAAATCCCAGCTCTTAATAAAAAACCCAAAAAAAATTACAAAAATTAAATCCTTTATGCTTGTGAAACATTCATATTAAAAAATGCCCAAGAGAAAAGCCATAATCCAAACAAATCTCCTCTTCTCTTGTGCCTTGAAACCGGAAGAAATTACAAGAGTGTTCACTCCACGAAGAACAAATAAAAGAAACCACATTTGTGTTATAACAAGAGCACAACACTGCCAAACCTGCCTTAACACCAAAGATTAACTTTTAAGAATTCACTTAAAAGAGAACAGAAACAAATATAGGGAGTTTAGGGTGAAAGTGCTTCTAATAAGAACGAAATACCTCCAGGATCCTTCCTTAGGACTGATATTACTCTTATTACTTCCTTACTGATGTCTCCGAAACAGCAATTATCTAAATTCAAACTCTTTCAGAAAACACAAAAGGTGGTACAATCCTAAATGTTAAAGCAACCCTTAGTGGTTCATCATCTCAAAGAAAGAAACAGAAAACTGTTTGAAACAGAAAACTGTTGCTGAGTTTCATAACCCACCAATTTGTAAAGTTTCTCAGAGATATCAGCATTATTTCTGAATATTGAAAAACCTCCTGAAGAGACAATACAAGAAACAGACACAAAATCTAAAAAAGAGAACAGCAACTTAAAATAATGCAATACTGTAGATTTCTCTCTCAATGATTTGTATAATTATTTGTACATAATAATAACAATTATTATACAATAACAAATTATTATACAATAATTTGTATAATTATTTCAATAAAGAGGAATCTCACATGTTTTAAACTCTCTGACAATCAGGAAGAAATGTTTTGTCTATTGAACAGGTTTTTACGAGCATACAGCCTCTATCGCATTCTGTACTCCGCACTCACAAACTCATAAATAATTGTTACTGAACAACAAAATGTGTCAAACCCAAGCATGCCGTACCTCTTCCTTAAGGACAAATTGTTTCGCAGTTTTTGCAACTTCTGTGGATGTCTCAGCTGCCATTTTCAGGAATGTCAGACTTTTCCCCTCCTGCGCAAAGTCCAGATATATATGGAACAAAATCAATATTTGCTTTCAGTGTAAAGTTAAAAGGTTCATTTCTGCGCCGTAAATTAACAAATACAGCTTGTTGGAGAAAGTCAGGGACGTGTGATGGCAAGTTCAATTAACGTTTTCAGCTCCACCCAATGATTTCAGAGTCAAATAATTCAAAGTAGAAATGAAAATTTGGGTCGAATCCCTGACTTGCGTAGTTTTAATAGTCCTATCAGCTGTCAGGTAGCTATGCTAGCTGAAGACACTCTTCTTAACTATTCAAATGTCAGACACACATACAGACAATTCATCCATTTCAAATTGTTTCATTCTGATCTGGGTGAAGTGCTCTGTCAACAGTGTCTGGACAACAGGACTGTGCACTCCACTGTGAAACTGGGAGAAAACCTTATACCAAGAGGACTTCAGTGGTAAAATCTGTCTGCTATCAAGAATCAGAAGTAGAACCTACCTCCACCTTACATCTCAAATAAACATGTAAATGACTCAATCCTTCCACCAAAAAACAAGGTCAAAAAACTACGTGTGTGCTGCAAGTCTATGCAGACTGCATGACCGTGGCATGGCAGTCTCTTACTGGGAATGAGGTGCCCAACACTGTGCAAAAGGCAGCATTTTCATTTAAAAAATGCCCAAAGTAAGGCTCTGCACCTGCAGCTCAGTGCCTCAGCCTACATCTCCAGGAAGGTGAAATTATCCTCTCCTTCCATCCAGTTCCAGCCTAAAGGCACAGCAGGCAGCAGAAAAAAGAATGTATTAGAGACTGATCCTGTGTCACTGTGGAACTACAGGGCACTTTCAGCACAGAAACTTATAAAGTTGAAATCTCTGATATTAACTTTACTGAAGTCCTGAAAATCATCATACATCAAAAGCAAAAGCCAGTGAAAAGAAACAAATCAGTTTAAACACCAGGAGAGATGAGATAATCTTAAAGATCTCAATCATTCATAGCATTGATGGTCATAAACTTCCCATAAAGTCAAAAGGAATCTTTCCATGACTTCAACTATGGATTAATAAGGCTCTGTGTGGTCTTTAGCAATGAACAGTACCAAAGTGTGTGAAAATCTTCTCTGTCACACCCAACTTTAGCACTTTAATTTTTTACTTCATCTTTATCCTTTGACGGTAGCATCTGTTGCACACTTGTGAAACAAGAAAGAGCAACAATCAGCTTTCTTACATACTGGATTGACATTTATTTCCACTAAACAGTTAAAAGGAACAGACAGGACTAAATATTTCTGTTCATCAGCAGGAGTAAAAGCACATGAAACTATTTCCTTGGTCTGTACACACGGCAGGCTCTTTCTTAAGTCTTAAGAAAGTGTTTTTGGATGAAGTAGGTTACAGAGGTCAAATGTGCAGACCGGTTTTACGTAAAGTAAGTCTTGAAAAGAAATCCTGACCTGTTAAACCAAATCCTGTTCCTTCAAAAATATGTTCTATAATATTCCCTTAAAGCAATGAAGCTCCTTTTCAAAACTACATAGTTTTACTATCTACGTTACTGTTTGTATGAAAAAGTGTTCAGGAACTCCACTTGCTTATGTTCCAGTTTCTATCCCACTTCAGTTCACTCAGCTGTTAAAATGTTTGGAACTCCCTTTTCTGAGGATTGAAGAGTTTTATCTGGAGAATGGCCATGGTCTCATGCCGTGACTCTCAAAGACAAGATCAAGCTTTCCACCAAACACACACAAAAGAAGCACAGCCCAGGAGAAACAGTCAAAGCAGGCTCTGTGGGACATCCTTAAAAACATAAAAACTTTACATAACCAGCTACAACAAATTCACTTCCTACATCTGGAAAGAATTATAGCCTTTTGCATTGTCAATATGAAGATATCAAAGGAGTAGAGAGTGAACCATAGCTTTGTTAAAGCTGTCTTTGGATTGGGCTAAATCATCTTCTTTTAGTCTCCTCTCACAGGAAATCCTGTTCCATTGATCACACAAATCCTTCTGCACCAATATCAGTGTATCTTTCTCAAATGTGGATTACCACAGTTTTATCATGAAAAAAACACACTAGAACCTCATCTCACTGCAGAACCTGTTTTCAAAACAGCTTGCTCTCTCCTGGGAGATTCAGGGGTGACTTGCTACTTAAAACAACAAAAAAAATCAACAGTTTCAGTGGTTTGAATTATGACTAAAACCTAAAATGGGTGAACACCTCAAAGAGAGGGGAACGCTGATCTATCTCAGCTTCTGTAGTTTGGGTGTCCTCCACAAGTGGGTGCAGTAACTCTACGTAGTTTTACAAGTTCCACCAGAACAGTATTTTTGTCCAGATTCAGTTGGCTGTATAGAAGTGAGAATTTCTGCTGCTAGAAAGCTGAAATGCCATTTGGTTAAACGAAGGCTGCAATTCTGGCATCTCATGTTAGTCATGCTGTCAAGGATGGCAACATCTTTTGTTCATAAACAAAATTAGCAGCAACTGAAAATTAAATTTAACACTAAGATGTGAGGTTTCTAAAGGCCCGTTTAGCTTTCAGAACATGCCTTGTCTTGCAGCCCTCTGACAGGAAGGTTCTTCTATCTCATAAAATTCCCTCTGCATGTAAATATGAGTTCAGTTGAGTTAAAAATTCAATGCAGATGATACAGCAGCCTGGGAACCTGGCTACCTGATTTAGGATTACATGAACTCTAAGAACAGACATTTTTAATAGTTATAAATGCAATCTTAAGAATATGTCAAAATGCCCACATTTATCAGCTGCCTTAACATGAATCAACAGCACAAAATATCAATTATGGGGGAAAACAAATGTTTTCTACTTTGTCTGGTAGTTTTTGTGCCCAGTGTTACAGTGTCCTGCTGGCAAATCATGCTACTTCTTCCATTTATTTCAAACTGGGGTCAAATTCTGTCCAGAAAAAGCCACACCATTTATAAAGCCTGTAACTTTATTCCCACTGCTTATTCCTTTATTGAGTGGCTTCCTTTCAAGGCAGCATCCAGCCATCCTACAATTTCCAAATTATCTTTCCCAGGAGTCAAAATCTTAAGGCAACCGAGGTCTGTGAGTCAGCTGAAGAGAGAAGCCAAGATACCAGAACTATACTTTAATATTAATACTTAGATAGAGGGATTAGCTTTTCTAAACCACTTTTCAGAAGACCTTCTCTGATCCAAACACACATTCCAGCTGACAGCAACCAGATTTAATGGAAGCTCAGCAATGGGGTCCCATGGCAAGCTCAAGGTCAAATGAAATACCAGTTTTTCTCACAAAGAATGTTTGAAAGAGACACTTGCAACATTTTATGCACAATTTAACCAACAGCAGTCTGAGATACCTGGACTGAAGATAAACATCATTAAAAACCCCTAAGGCACTTTAAACTTGTTACTTGCTCTTTAGTGCTATGAGTCTAGGAACGAAATCAATTAATTAGCAATCAAGTTGATGGGAGGGAGAAAAGGGGGGAACAATTTCATTTTTATCATGGTATTTAGAAGCATGGGTGACCCACTCAGTGCCAAATAAAATATGGACAAATAACTGCAGAGCAAACAACAACAAGGATTATCTCACATAAGCAGAAGAGGGTTAGAGGCAGCTCCATGGTGTTATCAAACTTCCCAACAGCTGAGGTGTCACACAGCTGGGGGAGACATCCCCAAACTGCAGACGTGAGAGCACAGGAGGAAATATCGTATGGAAACAAGGCCATGCAGGGGACACGCAGGCACAGACACAACAGCTGAACCACGGGGCTTAAACCCCCCCAAACTACTCTGTTAATGCTTGACTTGGGAGTAAACAAAATGCAACAGCAGTTGATGAAAGTTTAACACGAGCTGACAATGTGCGCTCACGGCCCAGAAAGCCGAAGGTGTCCTGGGCTACAGCTCAACGTTCTGCCCTCTCCCCTGCCTCTGTGAGAGCCCACCTGGAGCACCGTGCACAGTTCTGTGTCCCCAACACCAGGACATGGAACTGTCGGAACGAGTCCAGAGGAGGCCGCGAAGTTGATAAGGGGACTGGAGCACCTCCCCTACAAAGACAGGCTGAGAAAATTGCAGAAGGTTGTGTGGAGACCTCAGAACACCTTCCAGTATTTGAAGGAGCTAAAGGGAAGCTGGAGAAGGCCTGTTCATCAGAACTGTAGTGATAGAACAGGAAGTAATGGGTACAAATTGAAAGAATGGAAATTTAGGTGATATATTAGGCAGAAATTCTTTACTGTGAGGGTGGTGAGACACCAGAACAGATTGCCCAGGGAGCTGTGGATGCCAGGTTGGATAAAGCCCTGAGCGATCTGCTCTCGTGGGACATGGCCCTACCCACAGCAGCGGGTGACTGGAACTGGATGATCTTTAAGGTCCCTTCCAACCCCTTAACATCCTGTGATTCTATAAAACAGCTCCATGCAGGGCACACACAGGCAGGATAGCAGAACCTGAAAGGACAACACGTTACTCAGTTATTCCTCGGCTCGGGGCGGGGCAGAGCGAAGGCAGCGCTGCGGGAGGCTCCGGGGCGCTGCCGCCGAGCGGGGCCGGCGCCGGGCAGCGCTGAGGCGGCGGGGGCGGAGCGCGCCGGGGGCGG